>JABFDZ020000131.1:18431814-18447623 GCA_019775955.2 Pollimyrus isidori | reverse complement strand
CTCCCCCTTTGGGTCTGGTTAGGGTTAGGGCTCCCTCTGCTGCCCCCTGGAGGATGGGCTCCCCCTTTGGGTCTGGTCCCTCCCAAGGTTCCTTCCTTCTCGGGAGTTTTTCCTTGCCACTGTGGCCTATGGCTTACTCACTGGGGGCTTTGGGTGGGGATGCTGTAAAGCGCTTTGAGACGATGTAATGTTGTGATGATGCATTATAAATAAATTTGTTTCTTTGTTGTTTAGGTAAGCCAGAGTACCTGGTGGTCACCTATACAGACAGAGAGAATGTGCAGACTTCACATGAATCAACAGATCCCTCTGTATGAAGGAAAGTACTGCTGAAAAGCATTCATTCAATCCAGTAAATATCAAGAAGTTTGGGTTTCTTCAAGTTCAATCAGAAAAACCATCAAGCTGTATGATGGAAACAGCTGTGATGGCGACTGGCTCAGAATCCGGAGCCCATTCGTTGCTTCTGCTGCTTAGAAACTGGCAAATAACTCAACCTTCACAGCTGAAATAAATCCTCTGCAGACACATCTCAAGGTGAACTGCACACGTTGTATGATGAAACAAAGACTGAACCCGGTTAAAAACATGTTTCATGGTGTCCAGAGAATCACAATATCAATGTGTCTGTCTTTCTACTGAACTTTCAAGAAATCAAATCTGCAGCTTTCTTGAAATTCCCAGTCACTTCCAGTAAACAGAAAATGAAGAATGATATTAATCCATTGCCTAAGCAGAATTTCAGGTTCTTATTTGTAAAAGTAACAGATCCACTTATTTCCTAACACAGAGCTCAGATTAGGTAATTTTTCAGCCTCACCCTCAACGTTTGTGTCCTTGTATATTCATATTGACATTGGGGGGTTGTAGAGGAATTTTATAACTTGCATTTCCTTGTGGGACATAATGGTATAATTAACATTAAAAGAAGGTATGACAGAAACTCATTATAACAACACAACATTACAAAACTATAGACCAATACATATATTAAATACGGTCCCCAGATCTAGTAAACATTAACAAATAAAATATTTAACTGTGGGATATTTTTGCATTCAGAATGAAAAAGAAAACAATAACTTTTGTGTGAATAAGCTATTTTTTTTTCCAGACTCAGTGTGATCTAATCTTTGACCTTAAAGGTTGTAGTGGAGATTTCAAATGGTGCATTAGGTTATTTAAGCTTCTGTAATAAAGCACAAACTAGTTATTTGTACTAAATGCTCATTCATGGGACACACTGGGACCATGCTGGATATTTATCTGGTACGGACGATCTGTCGACAGACAGCCAGACCCCAAAGATAAATAGGAATATTCTTCCCTAAATAGCTGAATACACATGCGGTTCACCCGATTATAGGATTCAGTTAAACAATTTGATTAGAAACATGTACTGTACGTAAACATCAAATCCTGCATGTAACTGCTCCTTCACGTTATTCTTAAGAAAAGGAAAGTTAAATTTCCTTAAATTCCCGGACACCACGCCCATGAGGGAAGCAGCAAATCACCGGAGGCCGGCAAACCTGGCAGCGTCGCTACTAGCGGATATTAAGTTCCTGGTTTGTGGAAGCGCGGGTGTAGCGACGGAGTGGTGGAGAGTGCAGCTTTGTGCGGATCTTTAGTCTATAAGCTGGACTGAGTGAACCGAAAAAGCCGCGTTATGGAGCGCCGCGATTTGCAGGCATCCGGTCGCTCTCTGATAGTGTCCGATTACCTGATGAAGAAGCTTCGGGCTCCGAGGGGCCCGCCGGCCGCCGAGCCCGCGGTGCAGAAGCCGGCCAAGCGGCAGGCGGTCAAGAGGCACCATCACAAGCACAACCTCAAGCACCGCTACGACTTTCTGGAGACCCTGGGAAAGGGCACGTACGGGACGGTAAAGAAAGCGGTGGAGCGCTCGGGGAAAGTGGTAAGAAGTATTACGCTTTGTGGTTCTTCATGGTTAGATGTGAATGCTGCAGTTGGACCGAGCAAAGCCGCTTCTGCCGGTGACTCGATCCTGCGTGTAATCATGCAGTTATAGTAATACACTCACTGCTAGAACATCTGAATAGCTATAAAATAGACCGTATTGTAAAAAAAATCCAAAACATAATATACATTTATAATGTGTATACATGTATGTTATGCATTTTGTTGAGTAACTTTTTTAACAGGTTGTTTTTGATTAATACATAGCCTCACAAGTCACAGGTTTTTTTCATGGATGGGTGTCTCAGGTGCACGTCGGGGCATCAGCAAAATAAGTGGCTATTAATATTCACATGCTTCGGGTAACATGGTGGGTGTCCGTCTGGCATTTGCGGCTAAATAAGTCAGCGAGGCCAATTGTTCTGGCTTTGTTGTTACACACAGTTCGCTTTTCCAGTCTGGTGAGATCGCGTTGCCTGCAGAAAATCACTTGCGCAACCATTATTAACCGTGTTTGTTTTTTTTCTTCTATGTGTACTTTATTTAAAATGTAGATATTCTTATGAAGCTGGCCGTAATATTCAAGATGGACTGCGTGAGAAAAGGTAGCAAAAAGGAAAAAGAGCCAAGATGTAAATTCAGTGTCGGTATAAGATAATGGCAGTTAAACCTCATGCATGCAGCTCCTCTCCAAGGAAGTGTTACTTAATATTTATGCCGGTTCCCGATGTACAGGGAGTCCCCCCCGCCACATGAAGATGATCCTGCACTTTGCCCATTTTTGTGCTCTTAACCATAATATGGAAAACTCTATCATAAACTTTGAACCCATCAAATCACCCCAGAAACAAAGATGCTTTCATAATACTATCAGTAATCCCCTTTGTGAGACCCTAACGTTTATCGGGGGTCGCGATACGGATGCAATAAAAGTGCCGCGCAGCGCATCACTGTCAGCCAAACGGAGATATTCAGGGGGGTGTAAGATGAGATAAAAGGACTTTTGGTTTCAGGAGCCCAGGCTAAGTTGTTGTTGGGCGTACAAGGCTGACTCACATGTTTTTTACTTAGTGAAGATCCACCTCACCTCTGTCATATTTGTAAAACTCCTTTATCTGTTAAACACCTTTTGTTGTACGAACTGCCTCAGGCGAAGATGCCATTTTACTGAGTCTTTTAAAGGGGTTTCAAGCCAGAGACTTCTTAAAAAAATATAATCAAAAGCTAATCATAAGCATCCTGTTCGCAATGTTTTAACTGCTTTAATATATATATATATATATATTTATATTTATGTATAGTTTCTTTTGGTTTATTTAAAATCCATATACTATCGTACTGAATACAGCCCTATTCGCTGGTAAAGGGTAAAGTCAACATAACATGACAACTTCTGTTTTCACGCAACTGTAACGTACCGTGATGGAGAATGAAAACAGTCCTTTCTCCGTTGGGGGTGTCAGGTGACTGTTTTTTGGGGTTTTTTGAGCGTATAGACAGCAAAGTGCTGTTTATATGTTAAGTCGTCTTCAGGTAAGACGTGCAGCATGCAATTTAGTTTGTTTTAAAAATAATTTTCATAAGCATTTTTTTTGTTTATAATGCCCATGAAAAGCAGTTTACACCTTCTTGCTCATTTACATAAATGTTGTACTACAACAATTTGAACTTTGCCATCCCACCCATACACTGTACAGTATATACTGGGGGAATCCCCCCCCCAGTGAGCTTTGGGGACTTTCTGTGCAGCCGTTTGCCAGAATCACAGTGGCTCCCCTCCCCTTTCCTGCCTTTAGAAAGGGCAGAGACTGACGCCTGCTCTCAGGCAGACCTTCTCGCTCGGATGTTGCCTCACATGGGAGTGACATGGCTTTCTGGGATGTGAGGTGGTGTCTTTCTTTCCAGTGAACCCCAGCTGTTGAGTGTGGGTTGTTTTTTTTTTTTTTTTTTTTGACAAGGTTCCTCTAAGCCTGTGGACTTCAAGGAAAAGCTTTCAGAAGCTTGAATGTGATTGTTCAGGGTAGCCAATAGAAGATTTCTGGCTCCTGCCTCTCACGGGCCTGTGTGAAGTGAAGACAGACAGTTTCTGCTGTAAAAGACTGTGGTGTTTTGCTGAAAAGCCCGGCATGGGGTCCTTGCTTGTGGCTTTAATCTGTGGAGAGAAATATGTTTCAAATAATTTTATTTACGGGCGTATATTGAAGTTAACTAGCTCTACTGCACTAACTCCCATCAGATTCTCTTCTGTTGGTCAGAAGTACAGCACAGAGAGCTTGATATTTATTCCTTTGCAACTGTTAAGTGGTGAATGAACCTTGGTAGCTTAGGGTGGTGTTTTATTTGGAAAAACACTAGAAAAGATGATTCACTAGATTTGTGAAATTATTGCTGAATAATAAAAAAAAGCATATTAGTCAGATATTTCGCAAATCTGACATTCAGAAACGACTGGTTCTGAGCAGCCTGAAATGGATCCTTTCAGAAGCTAAACCATTGCTCATCTTGTCACTGAAAAAGTGACACATTATTCGCTACAAAGAGATGAACAATTCAGCCACTTGTAGTGAATCATTTAGTTCTGCTGGAAGCTGGTAAAACGGTAAAGGCTTTAAGATGCAGTTGCGTGGTACTTGGACAAATTACGGCACGTTTTATGGTAGAATATTCTGGAGTCTGTTTAATCCATCTTGACAGAATCCCAAAGAGAGAAACTTGCCATAACAAAGACTATTAAAAAAATAACCACAGAGGGGAATTTCTGCAACTTCAATGAAAGCCTGGGGGGTCCTTTGTATAGAAGATCTTCTAAGTGTATGACTGTTCCAGAGGTTTTATAGCTATCACAGGTAAAGCAAATAGTGATTAAAAATGATGGTGTCAAGTATCCAATCCAAGTTAGGAATTTCCTTCAATTATTTTTTTGTCTTCCTGCCATATCACTCCATTTCTGATGGCCTGTACACAGGAATAAAAGGCTTGGTGACCATTAACGTCCATATCAGTGTTTTTCTGGGTCAGGGACTGATATCGTTGGTGAGAAACTGGTAACTCTGAAATGTGGCACGTTGTATGGCAGCTATAAATGTCAAAAGGAGTTTTATCATGAGCAGAAATGCTCTTGCCCTAACTTTGAGTTCATGGTAGGTTCAATGTATTTGATACATTCCAATTTTTTTTTCCCTCCCTTAAACTCAGCAAGTTACGGCAGATGATGGCAGAAAGCTGAGGTGGGCGGCTTTATCACGCGAGGCAGTGGTACCTGTATGTGTCAGGCCGCAGAAGTAGGTGCTTGAAGGCTCCCCTGGTGGGTCTGGGCTGCTATCAGTGGTTCCAGGTTTAGAGGAGATGCGACCAGTGCCATCTATAGCTGTGTCTGCAATCCCTCTGAGGTCTAATCTGGAGGGGAAAGAGTTACTCATTTAGCAATAGCTTGTTGTGTCTTGCGCGTTTACACATACACCACATAGCTACACATAATCCCTATTAAAACTAGATTTAGTACCGTTGCCTGTAATTTATGGGCACCAAGCGCACCGAACTACGACAGTCGGTCTTTCAGTTTCCCAACTGATGTTTGTTTCATATTAGTTTTATGCAATAAAAATTCTTTAAAATAATTAAATGTTGTGCAGTTTCATTTTGGAAAAGCCCGTGCAACACCAGTTGCACAATATATTCTTTTGAAATGTTGTTTTATTGCGGTGACCTTGTTTTGGTTTTTGTTAATGAAATTGTCGATCAATTAACTGGTGTTAAGTACGAGTGCCATTTTCGTAGTTGACGTTTGCGTTTAATTTATATTTAAGCCTCTATTTTGAAGAAATTTATCGTTAACAATTATACTGTAAACCATTTTGTATTGACTTTGGTACCTGTTTGCCCGTCAAGGGGTTTCCAAAGACGGCTGCATATGGAAATTTTAGCATATAATTATAGAGTGCTGTGTAACTAACTGTAAAGGCGCACGCGTGATTCTGATTTGCACGTTGATTGTGGCGCTTTCTAGTATGAGTCGTATTAAGCGGCGGTTGCCAGGCCGGTGTCGTCACGTCTGCCACGCACGCAAACGCTATTGTGTATACGGGCGGGAGCTGCTTTCCGTTTGACTCTCCGGTCACGTGCCGACGTGTTTCTAAGAATAAAGCCGTTTTCTGTGTAATCAGGGCTGGGTGGGTAACCTTCATCTGGCAACAACAAGCAGTGAGGAAATGTATGTTTGGAAGAGGAAGCTGACCTGACACTGGGAATCGCTCCCCGCTCCCCAGGGAGCTCTCTGGACGTCCCCCGATAGCCTCTGAAACTCCCGGAAACGTTGAGATGGTGGCATCTGGGGAAATGCAGAGACCGTGATTTGCCGAGACACACGGCCCAGTGAAAACCTGTCTGTTGTGTTAAGTCTTGTACAAATTCTTATTAAATACCGAACTTCCTAACTGGCGCATTAAGAATGTTTAATCATGTTTTCAAATCCCAAATATGAAATGAATTGGCTCGCAGTGGGTAGCCTGATCTCAGAATCACTGCTCTGGTCAATTAGTATTCTCAAGCGTGGCAATTAAGGTAGCTAGTGGTATGAAATCGTGGCATGTTTCTGGAATAAATAACTTCATAATTACACTTTGTATCGCATTACGATCTCAAGATTGTTGGTAACCTGCGATACCTTACGGGAAAACTTGACACCAGAGACGAGGATTAGGGGTGTCCCTGGCATTTACAGGGAGGGTGGACCTGCATTTCCCTGGATTGAGTTACTGCTTGCTGTCGTCTTCACTCCTGTTAGCCCTCTCTGCTACCTGCCTTGTTCCCCACTGACGCATTTGCCGACGAATCTGGAATTTCAGCTGTGCAAAGCGGCGCTCGCACGGCCTTGTGAACACGCCCGCCCGAGTGTGATCACAGGCGCTGTCTGCTTGTGAGCGCTGACGCATGACTGTCTCTCCCGCACACCTGACCCACAGTTTAATGTTTTTAATCCTTTGTATTTATTGTTGGTTGCGTATGTTAGTCTGGAATAGCGATTTTTACCATAAAAAATAATAGGAGTAGTATTTCAGCTTAAAAAATAATCACCTCATCTGGGAATGCATAAGCTTGGCTATTCAAGGAGAGGGTTTAATGTGAACGTCCAGTATATATACTCATTCCTGACTGTCCCCCTCTAAGGTGGCCATCAAATCGATAAGAAAGGAGAAGATCACAGAGGAACAGGATCTGACGCACATACGCAGAGAGATCGAAATAATGTCCTCTATCAACCACCCTCACGTCATTGGCATCTATGAAGGTACGTCTGCGATCGATTACTCCTGACTAGCGTGTGGAGTGTAGATGGATGGATGGAAGGTGAGGAAGGGGGGGATGCGGCAGCCATATATTCTGTAGTTGTGGTTTCTGCATCGTTCTCTGCGGAGCTCAAGGCCGCTTGTTTGCACGCTTGTGGTTGGCTTCTCCAAAGAGGAGGTTAATTTCTACCATCTCGTCGTCATAAAGATTCAAGCTTTAAACGCTTCCTCATGCCAGCCAGCAAAACTGGCCGGGTGCCCATTTTCAAAGTGGGCAACTGGTAGGTAGCTAGGGTTAAGCTGAGAGCAAACCTAGATGGAAATAAATGTGTATGGTGGCCAGTTACGAGTGTCTGCAGAGGTCTTGCACGATGGTGTGGTGTCAATGTCACCTGGTTTTGTGTGACTTGGTGGCTCATTGTGTTGTGTAAACAGGACTGAGGTAATCGTCTGTGTAAACTGGACTTTTGGTCAAAATTGCTGCCTAAGGGCGTGTAGTAAGCGCGTTAAACGGCAGCGGAGTATACAAGTGTGTAAACGGTAAGTCCAGGAAATTGGGGTGTTGTTGCTTTATGCATTAACACCACTAATTATGAAAATATAACATTACAATTTATGACTCAAATAACTTCAATATAAAGAACAATAATTAATGAACAGTAAGTGATCAAAGTCCAGACAGACTGCAGTAAAATAGGTCATGAAGAGTCAGCATGTTGGCGGCTTGGCTCACTGTAGTGGATTGTTCCGATGAGGCTTAGGAGTGAGAGAGTGTCTCTGGTAGAGGAGGGGGGGGTATTACTGTGATGCTGCCCATGCCGACTCTCGCCATGCTGTGTGTTTCACCCCAGTGTTTGAGAACAAAGACAAGATTGTCATTGTGATGGAGTACGCCAGTCGCGGGGACCTGTATGACTACATCAGCGAGCGCCAGAAGCTTCCAGAACACGAGGCTCGCCACTTCTTCCGGCAAATAGTGTCTGCGGTGCACTACTGCCACCAGGTAATGCACCCGCTAGGGAGTACCTGTGCCCGGGAGGTTGCTGGTTCAGATCCTGTGGCTCCATGTCTGTCCCTCTGCCATTTCTGTGCCACCCTTCTTCTGCGTATCAGGCCCCTGTGCTGAATCGCTTTAATGAAGGCTGTGCCAGACTAATCAACTCGTTAAATTCCATTATTCCCATGTTTTTCCGAGGCACATTTCCCTAAAAGCACGGGCAGGATTTTTGTGGAATAATCCTTTTTCTTGTATAATAATACCCCGGAGGATACGTCTGTCTCAGTAAGCTGTCCTTAAACGTCCCTGAGTAGCATGTCATTCGCTAAGTGTTGCCTACCAATAAGATTAAAAGTGTAAGATTAAACGTGACTGCATTTTTGTGCACCAGAGAAAGCTGCATTTTAAGCTCCTTACAAATTCCTCTGGAATGCCAAGCATTTCCACCTAATTCCTGACCCCCCAAAGGGCACTGAACAATTGAAGGAATTCCAGGACCACCTTCTCATTAGGCCCCAGACATCCAGACATCACAAATTGAAATAACCCAAGGATGTGTAAATATCATTCTAGGCCTTGGACCATGAACGACACGCCCCTTTGCTGAAAACCTGCATTTTTAGCTCAGATTTTTATCTTTCTGCAGTTCAATTAGAAATTTTTTTTTGCCTGCTATTTCTGGTCCAAGTCAGCAGCCCTCTTAATGCCAAGCCACAAAAGAAGCTTGTTGATTCTTGTCCATCTCCAACCAGCCTCACCCCTCTATTAAATTTGCTGACGTTCTGGAACACCTGTGTGCTGTAGGTGGATTTCTGTGCTGCAGCCCTAGAGCTGAGTGGTTGGCCGGACTGGGCGGGGGGTGGATGGGGTAGAAGCTGCAGAGCTGGGGAGGCTGGATCCCTCAGGATAAATGCTGACTCCCCCTCTTGTTTCTCCAGAATGGCATCGTCCACAGGGATCTGAAGTTGGAGAACATCCTCTTGGATGAACATGGGAATGTGAAGGTGAGGGCAAATATCCGGGGTCTTCAGGCCTGTACCTGCTTCTCTCCTGCAGGTGGCCTGATTCTCTCACCCTGCTCTCCTTGACTCCACCCGAGTCGTGCACCTTCATGTCTGCGTCTCGCTTGTGCTGTGTGATATACCTTCTAGCATGGTGAGGGTGTAGTGATGCATGAGTCGTGTCTTCAGTCCTCGGTGGATGCCGGGCTTGGATCTTCCCTCAGGCCTGTGTTAAGCGGAGCCCCATTGCCTTGCAGATTGCAGACTTTGGGCTCTCGAATCTCTTCTGTGGCGATAAGTACCTGCAGACCTTCTGCGGAAGCCCGCTTTACGCATCGCCGGAGATCGTGAACGGCCGGCCGTACAGAGGCCCCGAGGTGGACAGCTGGTCCCTGGGCGTGCTACTCTACACCATGGTGCACGGATCGATGCCCTTCGACGGACTGGACTACAGGAATCTGGTCCGACAGATCAGCACGGGAAATTACCGCAAGCCTTTGAAGCCTTCAGGTATGGGTGATGCCAGTCTGCCCACCGCGATCACTTCTTCATGCCATTTACAAATATTTTTGTTACTGTTATTGGTATCAGTACCAGAATTGGGGCAGGCGGTCTGTCATTAGCATGGCTGTGATTTAAAACTAGATGCGCTAATTTTGAAACGGGACTTCTAAACTGTCAGGTTTACTATCTAGTTACTGACATCTGACCAAAACATACTAGTATTGAATTATGTCTTATTAATTTCATTACTGGACTTAATGAATATTATATTTCAAATAGATTGAGATGCTGTGAGATTTTCTCCACCAAAAAAGACCCAAGATAGCCAGCTGCAGTCCAGTGTGAATAATGTTTTAATAAAAGGCCTGCAGCCTTTCGGAAGACATCGGGCATGTTCAGGCGCTGCTCCGCGTCTGTCACCCTTTAACCGGACAGCCCCTCCCCGCACAGTGGCTGACATCAGCAGCAGTGCAGTGACATCAGCAGCAGTGCAGTGACACTCGCTTTGTGCTCAGGGTTTCATCAGATGCGTAACACAACAGGCTGCAAAGTACCAGACAGGTTATTAATAGGAGGATGTGTTGAGCCGCGTTCCCTGGCCCCCCTCCCCTCAAGCCGCGGCCCCTGGCCCCCCTCCCCTCAAGCCGCGGCCCCTGGCGCGGATTTAAGATCGATCTGCTCACAAAGGGATCTCCTGTGGCGCTTGGATGGCGTCCGCACTGCAGTTGCGTGCAGTTTAAAATGCAGGCTGAACAGCAGGCTGAGGACGCAGTGACGGACTTTAAGAGCGCAGTCGGGCCACGCAGTGACGGACTTTAAGAGCGCAGTCGGGCCACGCAGTGACGGACTTTAAGAGCGCAGTCGGGCCTCGCTGATGGAGACGCCTTCGCCCAAGAGGGTTTTGTTATGTTTTGTGGTTTGTTTTTAAAAGGAAGTACAAACATTTTCATCCTGAAAGAAGGTTTAGAGGAGTTGAGTCCCCAGTAGTCCCTGCCGCGGGGCTTCAGCGAGCCCAGGGGATGTTGACAGACGGCTGGAATCACTCTACAGGGCTGTAATGTTCCACGGCTTGTTTGCTGAACAGCTCAGCACCGACACCGTCCACATAGCTGTGGCTGGATGGTCCCAGGGCGTCTCCTGTTTGCTCGACGCTTAACGCTTCGTATCCCTGCTTTTGCAGAAGCCTCTGGTCTCATCCGCTGGATGTTGATGGTCAACCCCGATCGCCGGGCCACGCTGGAGGAAATCGCCGGCCACTGGTGGCTGAACTGGGGCTACCAGAGCCCAGCGGTGGACCAGGGCGAGCCGGCAGCCCAGCAGGGAGTCAAGGCGCCTCAGGAAGGTGGAGGCCTGGCTATAATCGCCAGCTGGCTGCGCAAGAATTCTCGGCCGCTGCTCGACAACGGCTCCAAGGTGCGCTGCCTGCTCCGGCCACAAGGGGGCGGCGACTTTGTCAGGCAGCGCTCTCTCAGGAGGTCCCGCAAGGAGAATAACATCTGCCAGGCGAGGCAGGACGGGGCCCCCGCTCGGCCCTCCAAGGGCATCCTGAAGAAGAGGGGAAGCCTGAAGCACAAGTGCGTGGGCGAGCCCCAGAGCGCGGAGGGCGAGGGCGTGGCGCCCGGCCCCGCGCCACCCCCATCTCCCCCGCCCAGCTTCGCTCTGCCTCGCAAGGGCATCCTGAAGAAGTCTCTGGGGCAGGAAGCGGGCGGCAGCTCCCCTCCCCCTGAGAGCGGCACCTGCCAGCCGGACCCCCAGCCGCCCAGCTGCCCTGCCAACCCCGCGCAGCCCAAGGGCATCCTGAAGAGGCACGGCAAGTTCTCCAGCCCTCGGCCCCAGGACTTCGGCTCCCTGGACCAGCTGGCCTCCGGACTCTGCCTCAAGGCCCCGCCTCGCGCCAGTCGTGCCGCCAGTAAGGACAGCATCCTGTCTTCGGAGTCCTTCGACATGCTGGACCTGCCCGGGCGAGAGGAGGTGCCGGTGCTCGCCGGCTCGTGGGCGGGCAATGCCCGCGCCCTCAGGGGCTACGTGTCCGTTGACGACCTCCTGGGCCTCTGCTCCGCTGAGCCGGCTGAGCACGTGGGGGGGCTGTGGGGCTCGCGGTGCTATCGGCACGGGCTGAACGAGAGCGCCTACTCCCTGGCCGGCTGCAAGGACATCCAGGCCCAGGAGAGATGCAGGAGTGGCAGATGAAGCCCTGACTAGGGCGAGCGCCACGTTTGTCTCATGCATGCAGGGGCCTGGAGCCCTTACAGACCCGGTGCGTGACTGTGGGGTCGACGCGATGTTGGCTTGTGGCCATAGAAAATGCGAGAGACCCGGGTTCAATGGGCCATTCAGGTTGGGAAGCAGCGAGATCAGCTGCCATCTTTAGGGACCTTGTTTGCATCCCTTACAAACGGCAACAAACACGTAGATGCGTGTAGAACCTTCCCTCTGTTTGGGTTTATGACGGTTGAGTGTAAAAAAAAGGTTTGCAGGTTATTCATGAAACCTACTACAATAAGTGAAGTGCGTCTGACACACTTCTTATGCACAGATTTTAGACATTTGCTGTTTCTCAGACTGGAAAGGTAATATATTTGTCAAAAAATTGTACTTGTATTTGTCATCTGGGTTTATCCGTTGCCTGTGTTGTACCTGTATGTCGGAGGCGGGGCTCCTCCCACCGTCGGTCATGACGTACAAGCCTGCTGCGAAGGTGAGGGAGGGGGGTGTGTCTGTGCTGAGGTGAGGGAGGGGGGCGTCTGTGATCATGGCATAAGCATCTCGCACTACCAAGGGCGCAACTGGAATAGATGAGGGGCTTTTTATCATTCCGTTTTAAAAAGAATGGCTTTTAATGTGGGCCAATGGGGGGTGGAGTGGGAGGGGCCTTCTGCCGCAGACCAGAAGCGGGCTTTGAGGAACCAAGTTAATGTTTTTCTTTTACAGCCTGCGGTAGGGTAAAGGTCGTTGGGAGTTTGTTTTGGCTGGAGGACGTCGGGCGGTTCGATATCGTGCCGTGGGTACAGGCAGAGCTGCCGCACGCCTACTCACTCTCTCTCACTCTCGCTCGCTCACTCACTCTCTCTCTTCTTAGTTTTGCCATTTTTCTTCCTGCTTTTCGATGGATTGTTTTTAAGTACGGACAGCGAGTGCCGAAACGGTGGGATTTTATTGCAATTTATGCTGAAGGCTTCTGTCTTGCAAAAATGAGGGCCCCTCGCTGTGTGCGTGTTCATAGCCCTACATGAATAACGGGGTATTTTCACTCATGGAAAAATATTACTGCAAAAAATGCTTATTTCTTACAAATATTTTGTAAGACGTGACGAAGACTTAGAGCCTGCCACAAGGAAGATGATTTTAAAATAAATTCATTCCCCGTAATTGAATTTAAGAATTGGGTTGGTCTTAAAGTTATGGTTTCATCTGAGCAGTGTTTTCCATCTAGGGTTTCAACTTTGCGTGATTTTTCTGTTTAGAGGGGTGGTGGTATTAACTCTACTCTAACAACTGAAATCATCAATCATGTTCTGGACAGTGACCCCCCCCCAACACACTCACTCGCGCAGGCGTCAGTGCCTTTGAAGCCTTTGTGCCTGTAGACCGCTTTGCTCGTAGTGCCGCTTGGGACGTCCAAGTTCCGGAATGAACTGTATTGGTCCTTTCCAAGCAGAAAAGGAGTCTGTAGCCCGGGCAACCTCCTTTGTAACACATACTTTGCATTTACTTTTTATTTCATGCCTTGAAGGTGTAACGTTCTTTGTCTCCGTATTTAAATTTTAATTTAAAAAGTCAAAGCTTGTCGTGTGGTGATGTCAGAGGAATGTTACAAGACCTTTTTGCCAAAGTTTTATAGGGTTTTTTTTTGTCCCTTTTCTTATTCCAAATGAACCATTAATCAAATGGAAATAAAAGAAAAACGAAGGGTGTTTGGCTTTTGTGTCTTATGACCTACTTTGGGGACGCTTTATGCTGATTGTACATACTTTATCCGTGGGAGGCGTGTTGGCGGGGTAGCCGTCCAGATACCTTATTTCCCATGGAGACTTCCATTTATACTTTTGCCGGCCACTTTCAGCCCTCTGTGAAACTATCGAAAAAGAATTTCGATTACATTCAGTTGTGTAGCACTTGTGCAGTTTCGGACTTGAGCCTCCACCAGTGACCGTGCCTGATAGCTATATAAGATCTGTATTGGGACAGGCTAAGCCAAAATATTTTTATGACTATACTTACATATCAACTTAACGCCAGAACAATCTGGGAGCTGGGTGCGTTTGCCGAAGACTGAGAGCCGTCACGAAAGCTTATGTTCGTACATCATTTTTTTGTCACCGCTACAAAAGCAGTTTGCAGTGAAACGGACATCGACAAAATGATAATCTCACTAATGTCTAAAATTGTAATCAAAAATCTAAACTTTGCGACCAGTTGTGGCAGCAGAGAGCCCCCACGTGTCCGTCTGTAACCCTGAAATGATTGCAGGGAGACTGAAGAGGGAGCCATATAAGTATGAGGCAAAGACAACGAATCTCTTCTGCTGCTGGTTGTACAAAAGTACTTTATAACACAGTTATGCACAATGCAGGCTAAACCGTCTAGGTTCGTGTAACTGCACGCTGATGTTGGCTCAGTGGCGACGCATTACTCAGACGAATCCCCATCATTCAGTTCTATGTAAGCAGCGTTATTCCATCAGATGCCATCAAGGTTCAGCATGTTCCCAGCAACCAACCTTTACATTAAACACTCAAGGTCAATTTTAGCGCACACGCAGAAGCTCAACAAACATCGATTCTTTCCAGAATTACAGAAATGTAAATTTGAAATGGAAATTAAATATTCTCGTCACCTGTTTGTCTAAATAAAATCTAAAGGAAAAAAAAAATCGTTGAGCAGGAAGTGGAAGTCTGGTTACCAAGGCGGAAAAAAAACATTTTATTTGACAGTCGGGAGTCAATGGAGCGGCAGACAGCCATGATTTTTTGTCAAAACTGAATCACTGAACACCTATGGACAGCCTGTGTAACCTTGCAAGGCTTTTCGCTTCGCACCCCGCTGCCAATGGCTCGCACTAAGTATCAGGATACCAACCTTAGTATTACTTGGAATTAATACGCGGTATCTCCCAACCCTGCTATTCAGTCAAAGGAGCTCTGGCATAGGCTGCTTTTACAGGATTGGCTGCTTCGGTCAGCTGGCTGCACTTGCATACACACGTATTTACATGCATGTAACAGTTTTAGTACCTTGTAGTCTGTAGGGTTTGCAAACAATGTGGTTACTCCGGAAATCTACGCAGATATACCTGCTACTCAACGGAAAACACTTTGAATTAATATTTGAAAAGTTTTGAAAACTTTTTCCATAGGCACCGAGCAAACAGAAATTATAGTATGTTGCTTGAGTAAGGACACTACATTTTTTTCAGGTTGATGCAATGAGGAAACCATGGTTACCGCTGATGTGTGTGGTTTGATTGCCCTCTTGTGGCACGCGGTGGAGTTGCATCACTTAATACAGATAAAAACAAGTACACGCATAATTAGCTGCACACAAATGAGACGTTCTGCAGGGAATAAATAAATGTCACCACCTGAGAGCAGCATGCAGGTGATGTCATGTGACTCTCCAGTGCTTGTCAATCCTGCACTGAGCAGTTGCCGGGATGTTACGCTGCTTGTGAGGATGGGCGCCACACACGGGTTTGTGAGGACTGCTAGTGACATGCAGGCCTTCCTCAGACAGCTGAGGGAGCGACGGTGCTTATAGGCCTCCTTCACGGCGGTGCCAGCGCGCTCCGCCCACTTAATGCCAGCAGTGAAGGTTAGCGAGCAGTTCGATGCTGCTGACCTTCCCCAGCGATGTAGATGGGCTTGTGAGTCACTCACAATCAGAGTTGATCTAAAACAGCTTCTAAGTGTTTTACTAACTTTATTTCCATCCATCCATCCATCCATCCATCCAACTTCTCCCGCTCTTCCGAGGTCGGGTCACGGGGGCAGCAGTCTCAGCAGGGAAACCCAGACCTCCCTCTCCCTGACCACTTCCTCCAGCTCCTCTGGGGGAATCCCGAGGCGTTCCCAGGCCAGCCGAGAGACATAGTCCCTCCAGCGTGTC
>JABFDZ020000131.1:18317278-18331860 GCA_019775955.2 Pollimyrus isidori | reverse complement strand
CCCAGGATTTGCTTTCCCCCAAAAGAGAGTTTTTTGAAAGCTGGGATCCCCTCGCAAAACCAGAAACAGATGCAATGGAAATTTTACCCAGTTTGCATGTGTTTAACCCCAGTGTGGCCAAACTAGATTGGTGCCTTGTTTCACTAAGCTGACCACCTCCCACAGTGTCTGACCACAAGCTTGTTTGTACCGCCCAGTTGCACCAGGTAACGAGGAGATTTGACCGATCAGCCGGTCAGGCTTAGCTCACTTGTAATCTCTGAAGTGCTGTTTTTTTTTTTTCCGAGACACAATAAAAATCAACCACTGCGGCTTATTGGTGGGCCGACATTTGAAGGGGCGGAGCAGCCATAGATGGATGGACAGATGGGGTGCAATATGTGCTGCTAGACGACTTGCTGTGCAAGTCACTGAGGAAGCAGACTGGCATGATGCTGGGCCTTTCAGCCTGCAAGCATTCATGCATTTAATTTAAAGAAAATGCAAAAAAAAAAAAAACACTGTGTGCTCAAGGACCGGAACCATTGCAAATTAAATATTGAGTGACATCTAGGTACAGGAAACAGGTGTGGGAGGGACCGACATAAGGACCGCCTTCGAATCTCATTAGATACACGTGTCAGACGACCTTTTTCAAGAAAAAGCACTGACCAATAGATTTTTCATGTGCAATCGTGAGACTCCGCCCGCTGTCTGTGGGATTTGACTGCTGACGAAGGCTAAACACCTTTTTATGACTTTAAATGGATGTGATGACTCCGGTAGTGTGATGACTGACGAGCCAAAGTCTGCCTTAGCAGTCTTGTCCACATCTTGGCAAGTGTCCCAGATAAACCAAAGAAGAATCTCCCCCCACCCCACAAAAGCTGGCCGGGGGCAGACGCTGTGATTACTAACTGTCGTGTGTGCCTGAAGGACGACGTTAGATTGTATCTCAAACCGGAGGTGGTCCTGATCCTACATGCCATGCCAGCAGAGGTCTACATCATCAAGGACCCCACAATGGAATCTGATGTGCCTTACTTGAAAAAGTCGAACAAATACACTCAGAATAACACTATTCCTTCATTTACCTGTGTTGATTAGTGATAAATATGCTGGTCATAGTGAGCTGAGGGCAGATGGCAGTGGACCCACTGGATGTGAAACCAGTACCAGTTCAGGGGGAAGATGGTGGTGCTATTGTTTGACAACCAGAGGGTTGCCAGTTCGAGCCCCGCTTCCTCCTGACCCCATCAAAGTGTCCTTGAGCAAGATGCTGAACCCCGAATTGCTCCCGGTGTGCAGGTTGGCACCTTGCATGGCAGCCTTCGCCACCAGTGTGTGGATGGGTGAATGTGAGGCATGAACTGTAAAGCGCTTTGAGCACTCGGAAGAGTAGAAAAGCACTATATAAATGCAGTCCATTTACCATTTACAATATCAAAAGGGTACAACAAGCATTATATTAAATCTCCCTTTGTCCACACCTCGTATCATAACACCTTCAATTTGCAGCTATCTCTTCAATACTGGCCAAGTTAACAAGCCCAGACTCTGGCATAATTCACTGGCCTTTTACCACACGGATCCCTCTCAGCGTCAGTCGACCCGGTAAGTAAGCCGCACCACATCTGTCCAGCACGGTCTGTTCTCTCCGTCCGTGGGGTTATTGCTGTAGCTATACGGACCATGATGAGTCACTGACCACCATAAGAGGTCTGTGCCTCCAACACGACCCACAGACGTAAAATGCAGTGGTGGAGCCCATAGGATTATTAAAGTCACGTGACATACAGCTTCACCGAAGTTATCGCTGTTTCTTTATTAATCAGATCCAAAATAGTAAAAAAAAGAGGCAATTTTCTTGGAAAGCTAACATACCGGAATATTGTTAAAATGACTGACGATGCAACTCTATTGAGTGGTACAAGTATAAGAACAAACCATCCATATTCCATTGAAATAAAACAGATCTTTGGTTTCTGGCTGGAGATCAGTGTCTGTATATCTGAATGTTTACTTCTTGGATACGTCTTCTGAGGCACGTAAATGAGAACTGGTTCGCGGTCAGCAATTACGCGTTCAGTGAATTAAAATGAATGTCATCAATGATGCTCACAATCTAGCAAGCACTGCAAGGAGAGTTTATTCGCGTTGACTTAATGTACACTGGCGTTAACGTTAGCTTTCATCGTGAGTCGGCCTTGTGGGGACTTTCGAAAGGCTGAAGTTGGTCACATATCTCTGTATCTTCCTTCCCTAGAACATTGTTTATGGAGACTATTGAGCAGAAGGGTAATTCAACAAGGGTCTGGACTTGCTAACATTTAGCATTTACGTGACCGGGTCACTGTGCTGGGCTATGGCGTATGTTTCCTTTAGCGCTTAGCTTTGGACTGGGTGTTGAGGTATGTAAGCCTGTTCTTCACTTCAACCGTCTTTACGGTTGACATGAAATCAAACGACTTTAAAACCAATGACGACGGCAGGCTTTAATAGATGAGACAGGAAAGTACTTGGGAAAGTGTCTAAAGGAACCATTTAGAGGAAATGAAGTGTCAATTATCTCTACTGTAACGGGAAGAAAGGAGCAGGTGAATAAGAGCACATTGACTGAGGAGCTCATTATGCACAAAGGCGGTGGGAAGCAGGAAGCTGCAGCAACGCGGACGAACTGGAGCCTCCAGAGGATGATGTTTGACAAGGAAGGGGGGTGATGGGTAATTCCACAGAACCTGGAGAAACCCAGCGGCCAGACAGGCCTTGGGCCCTGGGTTCCTGTTGTCAGTGGCTGGGCTCCAGACCCGACGGTTGACTTTGCATGCGTGCTATCGATTCGAACTTCAGAGGCTTGGAAAATGTTTTGGTTTGAAAGATGAGGGGCGCAGGATGGGGGGTGGGGGGTGGGGGGGGGCATTAAACTCTCCGCAGTCCTCCACGGTCTCAGCACAAACTGAAAGCAGCTGTCAGACCTCTCTGGTTGACCCTGGTGTGTCTCTGCTCACAGCTGGTCTGCCTGATCTACACACATTAATAGACTATAATGTGAGCGACCGGCCGTGCTCAGTTTACAAAGAATCACCCCTCCCCTGTGGGGGGGGGGGGGGGGGGGGGGGGGGGGGGGGGGGGGGGGGGGGGGGGGGGGGGGGGGGGGGGGGGGGGNNNNCGTGCCACTGATTGTATTTATGACTATTAAGAAAGGCATGCTGGGAAAGGAAGGACGTCCAAGACCCAGACCTCAGTTAAGCGTATCTTGTATTAAGTCAGACCCGGTTTGTGTCCAATGTGACTTAAATTTTATCCACTTACAGACCTGGAAATGTTCCCAGACCATGTACCTCACTCAGTGGAATTGCTGGAGGGCCTCTGGGACTAGAGCCAACAGCCTTCAGGTTGTAAGTCCGTGTCTTCAGCGGTGACACAAAGGGCTCCCCTGACCTTGAAAACATACCGGTACTTCATTTCTCCTTACTAGGGTGGAGCAGGTTGGGAAAGGCTGACCCCGGAGGTTAGGACCCTCGAATCCTGCTGCAGGAAACCAGTGTCAGCAACAAAGGAGCGCTCTACAGGAGAGGAACCACAGCCGGCACCCTGTAATTAACCAGGAACTATCAGGGTAGCCCTGCTCTCTTGATGTAACACACGGAATGCATTAGCTCCTCTGTCAGATAATTTCTCCATCCACTAAAACGTTGGCAAGCAAAAATAGAAATGCTGTACTTGAACTCTCTTGATTCTCCCTACAGCTGAAACAAAAAGAAAATGAATCATGTTCCGACTGAGTTCAAGATGTTTAAAATGTTCGGTACAGAACTAATATTTGCAAAGGCAGGGGACCAGTTCTTATCTTTGGGTGATTAAATGGTCAAGACCTTATGCATGTAGAGGTTAATTAAGAATGGAGATTATGTGAAGCATATATGTAAAAAAAATAACCTCAGAGTCCAACTTTTAGGCAACAGGACTTCAAAATCCAGGCCCGTTGAAAGCGCAGATATAATATATTATACTTTAAAAAATAAAACACATGAGTCCGCGTTGAAATTCTCAGATGGTATCTCGTGTTAAATTTTGGCTTCCTAAAGACTTCTGTGAAATATGGAACGCTAGCTAAATTAACAGCTGGTGCTTCAATTCACCATCTCCATGACCATGAAGGTGGTGCAGCTCTCCACGGCTGAGACCGAGTTCCGCTCCTCCTGATGTCTCCTCAATGGTCCCTCCTTGCCTCCCTATTTCAGCTCCATGCAGGAAGGCGTCCTCATTGATTTACTACAAGACTTTCTAAAGTCCTGTTCGATCCTCTTTCTAAAAGCCCTGAAGCATAACAGTCACGTTACCAAAAACGTGAAGATGTCAGAGATCAGGGGCCTCTTTCAGTACCGGCTTTACGTCATTTCCTGAGACTAGAGAGTCTATAGATTCAACTTCCATTCTTTAACTTTAACACAACGAGTGACAGAACTCAAGGTTAATATCTAACAGATGTCTGTTAATAATTACCGTGGGGCGGAGATGCGTGTCTTCAAGGGTGATGGGGTACTCCGGTATCTGTTCAACCTCAACTGCTTTCTTTAAGGGATAATTTGGGGATTAGCTTCAAGCCAGATGACGTTTCAACGTTTCAAGTATTAAGTGTTCTGTGAAACGTATACAAGGCTCAGCCACGGGGGCAGGTTCGCCGCTGGACCTTGTGGGAAGTCTCCCATTTACCTGTGAGCAGGATAGTCTCTGAAGCTTCTGCTATATGGCAGAATGGGCCAGCATGCTCACCATCCAAGAGGGCCCCAGCAGGGGGAAAGCGGACCCCTCGCGGTCGAAGGGGATCGAGGCCTGGTCGCGTCCCGCTCATCGCCCGCGACTGGTGGTCGACGTCACTCGCTTTAAAAAGGCGGGGCTGAATCCCTCTAGTGTGAGCTCTGGCTCAGGACGCAAAACCGTGAACCCGAAACATGAGGTCCGTAACGGCTGCCTTCAAGCCAGGAATCGGGTTCGACTGAAGAACGGTGTTTCTGTTATGGAATGGATACATAGCCGAGCTGGTGTCATTGCAGCAAACTGCTGTCAATCGAATTTGGGGACATCAGCGGCTTTGCACTACCAAGGACTGAGTGGCATGCATGGCACGTAGAATTCAGACCCATTTTGTCATAACGTATGTCATTATAACGAGTATCCTATTACATATGAGCCTTATTATAACTGGATTAAAAACAATCTGATTTTGCCTGGTCATAAAATGGCAATCATCATATTCATTGGCCAGAAATCAAATATATTCCAACTTCATTTGAAAAATCCACTGATCAGATGAAACAGTCTCTCATCACAACACATTGCTTACTCCGCCACTCCACCTGTTGCTCATTCCCAGGGCTGTTGCCCATCCTCCAGCTAACAGGCTTACACAAACACTCTGTTTGCAGGCTTTTTCCCCCCCTTCAAATGGCAAGCCAATAGTTTCAGGAGGAAAGCCATCAGACATCCTGTGTGGTCCCCTCAGTGCTGGTCCCTGTGGTGAGTGAAACATCTCCCACTTTCTAGTGGGACACGGCAATCTGAGTAAGACTGTGCAAGAAGAGTAAGAAACATCACTATACGGTGTCTCCACCTACTTCGGCTACATGTCCAAGAGTGTCTGTCCAAGATTGATTATTTACAAATTCACATTGAAATGATACCAATTGGTACAGTTCTGCAGATTCTCAGTTGTTAACATGAAGAGCACACTTTCTGGTTTGTTAAGAGCCAACATCTTTGGGTACATTGAGTGTTTGGGTTTTATGTATTAAATTCAACCTGGCTAATATGACAAAGCTACTGATTTTTAAACTATCGCTGAAACAACACACTACTATTAAAATTTGATCATTGTTAGGGCAGGTGTTATGACTTAAAATATATAAACAGAACAAAATATACTTGTCCACTGTCACTTTCACGGTACCGGTTGCTCTTTAAAATAGTCCTGTCCTCTGTATGCACAGTGTTTTTCCCAACACAATAGGATCGCTACTTTTTCCAAAGCATCCCCCACGCTTTTCATGTCCACACGTTTTTTCGGACCCACCGCATCCCCACCGTCATTTACCTTCATCTCACGGACGCTCCCTTTTCCGTAACTCTTCAAGATTGTAAACTGTTAGCCAGTCACGCGTTAGCCCTATTAATTTTAAAAGAGACTCCGTCTTCCTCAAATTCTGTTTCTGCAAACTGTCTGAACTGAGATGTAATAAGCTTCAGTAACGAAGTCCGTGCCCCGCATCCTCCTCCCGGCTTAAATGCTTGGCTCTAAACAAAGCAGCCTAAGGTGCGGATACAGCATCATCATTTTACTCTCCAAAATCCACCATATTCGTATACTCATCGTACTACCTGGTATTAAATGATTAACTTCATTGGGGCTTACAAGAAAGGCAATTCATGTACACCTACAGCCGCTCCCCCCTCCCTGATACAGCTACGGCGATCGGCGCATGAACCTGCGCTGTATCCCCGCCGATTTACCTTGAGATGTAGTGCATCGTCCTCCCAGCTCGCTGAGCCGGCAGCTGCAGCATTTTCCCACCAAGGACGCGTCCACTCATCCTCCCGTCGCTTGGCTCGCTCATGGGGACAGCATGCTACGAATCTGCCCGGAGCAGCACACGCTTCGTCACTGCGCTACCATGCGCTGCTCCATTCACATTCAAAGCTGGATGAAGAAAGATCCGCAGCCCACTCTCTCCCCCACGTAGAGAGAGACTGTAGGCAACACCCCCAAACGTGACTTCCCTCTACACCTCCGTCTGCTGATCGTAACCAGCTGTAAAACCCAATGCAATGCTGCATATAGTCAGAACAGAGCCGACTCAGGCTTATATTCAACACCAGGGCTATTTCTTATATTTTTTCTCTCCCCCTTCTCTCTCACTCTTACAGTGTTCCTTTGAATTAAACTTTATTGAAATAAAGTTTACATATTTTTTTTTCAAACGCCACAAGTTTAACCTATACAATAAAACATACGTTCTTGTTTTCTTTTTTCATTATTATTATTGTGCGGCAACAATTTTGATGTACTGCGCCGGCGCGTTTTACAGACTTGATTTTAATTTGTGCCAACGCTTTCACTGTACGAGAGGCTTGCGGGAAATAAACCGCAGCAGTGTTGTCAGCTGGCGTCCCCGTCCACAGCCTCGTCATTGTAACCATACAGAGATTATACGCATTTTGAAGAGAGCAGCACCCACTAAATAAAGAGAAACAATAAGGGCGCATTCACAACAAGGAACAAACTGACTCTTCTGACCGGGAATTACCATTAAGGAAGTAACGCCTTCGCTGCCCGCTCCCTTGAACCATCAGCTCTGCGATTCAGGAACAAGAAGGTCATTGAAAACCTCTCTTGTTGCCCTCCCATGCCAGGTGTGGATGGCCGGAATGTGTGAGAGGCATGCCCGATCAAGGCACTGGCAGTACCAGCACTAACCATTCAACCCTGACAGAGATGCAGAATTCAGCTACTGATAGGCCTACTCCAGAACACACCTCCCCCAAGGGCCCCCACTCAGTGGGTCTCTGTGAGGGGAAATAAGATATTAATGTAGAAAAATAATACCCCTCTACATGTTAAATGGAAGGGTGGCATTTCAGGTCCAGTCTCTTCCAGAGGGGCTGTTCCATGAAGCAGGATTTTCTTAGCTGGGTAACATGTTGGATTTAAGGTCATATGGGCTAAATGGACTTTATCTTTGTTTACTTACATTTAGCCCAGACTACCTTAAATCCAACAAGTTATCCAGCTAAACAAGAAATCCTACTCCGTGAAATCCCACACAGATCTAGTTCAGAACCACAACTTGGGTTTAACCAGCAGGCTCTGTGTCTATGAAGTTGTTTACAAGGAGGACATTTGTACAATATCACACCACAAACTTTGAGCTGTGCTAGAGATGAGGGATTCAACAATCCAGCGGTAACTTTTCTTTGGATGCAATGGTTCCATGGCTATTCTGGGCTTAGATAAGCCAGAGAAAGCCCGCTTAAGTGTAACAGCGCTCTTACATGTATGTCGGGGATCATAAGGGGATTTTGCTCATAGTAAGGATAACTCCTCCTGGCACTCGAATGAGCCTTTTGACTGTTACCCAGCACTTAAAAATGCAGCCACTGCGATGTTCAGATAAATCAACTCCATAGTCTTGCATGATGCCTAAGCAAACTCACAGACTCTGAAATTACGGGGGGGGGGGGGGAGGTAACATGAAGGACTAAAGCAGGGAAAGCAGCCAATCGCAAAGACGGGACAAAAAATTTGAAAATGTCGATAGCGGACTGAGGCCTTCTTCAATATCTGTTGTTAACAAATAAAATGAAAGGATGTGTAGTTAAGCTGTGCAGACAATGGGCAGGAAGAGAAATGCATCATATAAGCAAATGCTGGATAATGTATTTTCTGGTCACTCTCTAATTCTTTCTATACCCATCTCCATCCTAAAAAGTCAGCAAATACTGTGAGCCAAAACCAACATAAACACTGACTATTACTCTGTTTTCTTTAACTTGGTGGCATAAAAGCACAAAAACTGTTTTAGAGAGCACATGAATCTTATTTTTGGGAGTGTACCGGAAAAGTGCTTACTGGAAAAAACAGGGCATATTAATTAAGTATCCAGTCTGAAGCCAAAACAAACGTAACGCATTGAAGTTGCCGATGTTGCAGATGTCTAGTAGCTGACCAGTCACATGTATTTTTAATAATATTCCAAACAAATTTGGACCTTCTCTGTAGGAAAAAAAAGATGTTACTTTAATCATTACAAAAATAGGATGTTTCCTAAACTAACTTCAATTTCCCAGTAAGTTCGGGTGGGTGACTTCCCGCTTTCACTCAGAATGTGAACCATGTCTCAGCACACAAACACACTGACCTGTTTCCATCTGTGCAGAGAAACGCGAGCAGCCAAACCCCCATGCAAACTCCTAACCGTCGGCTCTTCTGTCAATATTTGCGGTCGGCTCACTACGATTGTTTGTCTGGCGCTCTGACTGAAACATATAACAGCCTTCGGGGCTGGCGTTGGTAATAACGCCAGATGTTCCGATATAGGCTGTTCCTCTCGCAGACGACGGCCGTTGTAACGACATCAGCCGCCATTATCAGACATCATCTCACTGTTTTCTCCTTTGTTCTCATTTCTTGATGATCATCAATTTGTTCATTTTCGCTGCACCTTCGTTTGGTGGGTCTTCCGTTTCTGTGGATCATTCTAAATCAAAAACGTTCAACGATGCTGAATGTTACAGGTAGTTTCTGGAAGGCGCCCCCCCTCCCCACCAAATTGTGTACAGTTACTCCATCTTGCAGACATCCCCCAAAGCCATGTATTACCGACTCTATCTGCTCCGGCATGATCATGTCTGAAGGATCAGCGAGGATGATGTCACAGCTAGTTCTCTGTTGGTTCTCTAATCCCACAAAGTCATCTGGGATCGTTCCATGTGGGTTGATCTTAATGTCAGAGCACAGTACTTGAATGTGACAGTCATTCAGTGATGATCTTGCATGATTTCAAGGACACCCATGGGAGAAGCAGCCAAAGGCAGGGTGGCCCGGTGAGAAGGTCCCGGTGAGAAGGTCCCGGTGAGAAGGCCCCGGTGAGAAGGCCCCGGTGAGAAGGTCCCGGTGAGAAGGCCCCGGTGAGAAGGCCCTGGTGAGAAGGTCCCGGTGAGAAGGCCCCGGTGAGAAGGTCCCGGTGAGAAGGTCCCTGACCTGTGCATGATCTCTCCACGCTTCACTGGTTTCCTCCATGTCTTCCATTTTCCTCTCATAGTCCAAAGGCATGCAGTTGGGATAGAATGCATCTCTAAATTTCCCTAAATGATGCATGACTGTGCGTGTGTGCGTCCTGCACTCTGCCTGGGAAGGCCTCCAGAGACCCCCTCAAGATGATCACATACTTTAAAAGTGGGTTGGAGCTTAGAAGATGGATGAGAGAGAGAAAGAGTATAAAACTCTGTTGAAGATGCATATTTACCAGTTTAAAAGTTGCTCTGGAGCCTCCAGGCTGAACATGGCAGAGCCAAAGAAGGCTGGGATCCTTAGTGACTTCTGTCATTTGACTGACAGTTTCCCTTTATAAAGAACATCTACCTGCTACCCCTGTCCTGCTCCACCAGGCTGTGATGTCATTTCCTCTCTTGCTTTTCCCCTGGAACACCTCTCGCTGTAGGTTCCCCCTTGACAGGCCCGTCACATAACAGCGATGTCCATATGTATATATAGACCAGAATACCAGCCGGGAGGTTTGTGGCCCCCCCACAAACACATACCAAACGGAGAGGGGGTGTGGGTGTTTATGAGAATCTGTCCTAACATCCTGACCACAAGACTGCATCTTCTCCAAAAAAAAAAAATCAGAGGGTAAAATCAGCAGCGATTCATTCGTAAATGAAGAAAAGCCAAAGTCAGCTGATCTCCCCTAGTGGTAGTGAAGATCTACGCGAGCTGATCTCCCCTAGTGGTAGTGAAGATCTACTCAGGTCAGCTGATCTCCCCTAGTGGTAGTGAAGATCTACTCAGGTCAGCTGATCTCCCCTAGTGGTAGTGAAGATCTACTCAGGTCATGTGTGTGGACCCACAAATTAGAAATCCTCTCTTTCGTTTTGTCGTCCCGGATCAAGAGACTGGGGGCAGCGGCTTTAATTTTCTTAGCATAACTTCTTCTCTTCCTAGGGAGAATCAGGGTAGGTGGCATAGGGGATCACGGCAGCGGAGACCAGGCTTGGGCTTTGGGAGGCTCCACTGGTCTGGTGGTCTCCACGACAACTGAGGGTGGTCCCCCTGGCCGGGTGGGGGGGGGGCGATCCGGCCAGGAAAGGTAATGCAAAGAGGAGCAGTCCAGGCGTCCAAAGCCAGACCTTGCTGGCGTGTTGAAAGCATCTGATGGAGTCTGTAGCTTCAATAGCACTGATGTCCTTTGCCAAGCCAGAGAAGACGAATGTTTTCTCTGTAAAAGTACTCTGGCCTCAAATTTACATCTCCAGAGAAATATCTGGTGAACATGGACCCTTCAAAATTTTAGAGTTCAGTTTTGTATTTTGAATCCCATTACATGAAACCTATCACCAAGAAATCCAGTCAGTCTGCTTCATTATGTCACCTTACACTGACTGGAAAAATGATTTTAGTGTAATGAAAACTCTGGAGTATATTGAAGATGGTTTTTTTCTGTAAGACCATTAACTTTTTAAAGACCCAGAATTGCATGCAGCAGCTTTACAGTGAAAATAGCTTTATAAATAATCGCCGAAATTCATTTCTGGCTCAATATATGAGTGCCGTTTCCCTCACTATTCAAATGTGAGTTTGCAATTGCAGCTTAAGGGGACACAGATCCCAGAAGCTTCTGGGTCAGGCCTGGCGAAGTGGAACCGGCACGTAATCGGTTTCATGCATTCCGCAAGAAAAGATAATAATGCCTTGTCCATCCATCTAAACTTTTTTATTTTAGGGCCAAAAACCCAACAGATTTCATGGTTCTTTGCTCTGTGCGGTCGCCAGTCGACAGAGACGCTGAGGCCAGATGAAATAATTCTCATTCAGGCACAAAAAATAGGCAACTATTAAATGATTGTTATTAATGCTTTTTAAAATGAATGTTACATTTCTATGCAGCACTTTTCAAGACACCCAAAGCGCTTTACAGAACCAATGGGGAGCCCCTTCAGCCACCCCCACTGTACGGCCCCCACCTGGATGATGTGATGGCAGCCGTCCTGCACCAGTACGCCCCCCACACAGTAGCTAAGGTGGTGAAGGGGCAGGAGAGAATCCACCAGTTAGATACAGGGGACGATTAGCAGGCCTGATCTGGGCCACAGTGGGCAGCGATAGCCAGGATATCAGGGTCCCAACCAAGGATTCATGTATTTCCTGTTCATGGATGTTTCAGGCAACGCGACGGTTCATTGGTTAACATCACTGTCTCAGTCTCCAGGGCGTGAGGATTGATTCCTGGCCCCATGCTTGTGTGTGGACTTTGCATGTTCTTCCCACTCTTTGTGTAAATTTCCTTCAGCGTTCTGGCTTCCATAGTCCACAAACGTGCAGTAAGGTCCAGCGGTGGCCTGGATTGAGTACTGGGCCAGCGTTTGGTTCCGGGGGCCTCCGACCGTGTTGGTGGTCATGGAAAACGGGGGCGGGGGGGGGGTCAGAACTGCAGAAGAGCAGAGGTACGGAGAAGTGGATCTCGTGTTGCCCCAACCGTCTGCGTCGACCCCATACCCTGATCACTCCACCGACAGCAAAATGCCGACGGATCCCAAGCACTTCCCCAAAAAGTGGGGCTGACACAAAGCGTTCACACCGTGAATCAGGAAGGGAAGTGGCTTCTTATCAAAGCCCATAAAATATGGCATTTACATCGCTGCGAGAGGAATCGAGGGTCATAAAAATAACAGATTACATCCCAGATGGCTGGCAACATAAACACTGATAAATCTATGCGCTGCATCTGATGCATGTGGCCAGAGGGTAAATGCATTCGTGCGCATGTGTGTGTTTCTGAACTTGCAGGCACATGTGGGGAGGGAGCTCTTTAAACGTTATTCTGCCTTTTTCTTAGGAAGTTGCCAGATCGCTTCCCCATTCGGATCACGGCTGTCTGTTTTTGTGCCGAATAGGGTGGGGTTGCATTTATTGCAATAAAGTAGAAATCGGGAAGAAATACCCATGAGCACAGTGCAGCTTTAAGTTCAACTTTAAACTTGAGCGTTTCCCTGTGTGCCTGTTTGCTGCACTTGAATAAAAATCTCAATGAGATACACGAGACACGGAACTCCCTCCGGGCTGGAAATAAAAACTCAAAAGTGCTCAAATCTACATGACGGAGAGACGTAAGGTCTGACGTACACATGTTTGCATGTGTGCATCTGTCTGTGGACAAAGGTGTTAACCCCGAGAACTCGAGCAGCGACATAATAAAACATTGCAGCTGCAGTTTCACTGTTTGCCCACAGGGGGGCACAAGGAGGTTGAAGAGAAGAAGGAAGCCTTAAGAGACCTTAGTGGTGTGCCGAGATGAATGAAGGCCGGAATAAGACAATAAGACTCAGCGAAAAGCAGGTAAAATGGCAACGTCATGAGTCATTTTGGGGTCAGGAAGGTGAGATCAGGAGGGCCACACCCTGAAGGCCATGTGTTCAATACCCAGGCCAGGAAGGTGAGATCAGGAGGGCCACACCCTGAAGGCCATGTGTTCAATACCCAGGTCAGGAAACTGAGATCAGGAGGGCCACACCCTGAAGGCCATGTGTTCAATACCCAGGTCAGGAAGGTGAGATCAGGAGGGCCACACCCTGCAGGCCGGCACCATGTGTTCAATACCCGGGTCAGGAAGGTGAGATCAGGAGGGCCACACCCTGCAGGCCCTGACCATGTGTTCAATACCCAGGGCAGGAAATGGGCAATTTGCTGAGAGCCCTTACACAGTTATTAAGGTGGTCTAGGAGACTTCTAAGTAAAAACAGAGAACCACAGTTTAAACCCATTTCCCTTTTATAGACGCCGGAGAACATTGTGAGCGATTCAGCTGCTTCAGCATCTGTAACCCCATATCTGATCCACGATTTCCCCGTTCCGACGAACTAAACACAAGGGGAAAACGTGAGTTTGATAAGGCTTCTTACAGGTCATTAAGCAGATATACTTATATATGTTTGCCTTACAACACACATGTCCTTTCCTGCTTGTTTGGGTTCCTCCGTAAAAATACTTTCTCTACTTAAAAAAAGAACTTCTAACCAGACAGTTCGTCATTCATTCTGAGAATGATTATGTCCCCAACACCACTTTGAAGAGTATCTAGGTAATTAATGTGACTAACTTGTGCGTGTGTGTGTGTGTGTGTGTGCGTGTGTGTGTGTGTGTGTGTGCGTGTGTGCGTGCGTGTGTGTGCGTGTGTGTGCGCGTGTGTGTGTGTGTGCATCGGCGGGTCTATTTAAGATCTGTTTAACGCCAACAACACTCGTGTCATTCATCTTATCATTGTTAGGCCTATTTACCATTATTTGCATGAAGAATTTATCATTGTGTCCTGAAACATCCGCATTGTAATTTTGTGCCTGTGGCGAATGAGATCTGCTGGAGAGTAATATTTAATGAACAGCAAATATTTAACAGCCAGATAGAGGCGATCACTTTCCACTGATTAAACAGCCCAGGGATTAGAACAAAGCAGGTGTGCAGTCGGCTTGTTGGCGAAAACCTGCGTAGCGACGGAAAGCTGCCCCCCCATCAACACAGTGAACACTGACAGAGACTGCAGCTTCACAGGAGGAGAAATTAGCCATTTCAGATTTTATCCTCAACTGTTTGTTTGCAGTTGCATGCCGTCAAGCTAAAAAGCTGTCGCTTAATTTCGACGAAAATTTCAGCGCAGCATCTTCACAGAAAACAGAGGCAGCCAGACCAGGAACTGCCTTTGGGACATGGCTAGCATGCGTGAGCGTCTTCACAGAAAACAGAGGCAGCCAGACCAGGAACTACCTTCGGGACATGGCTAGCATGTGTGAGCGTCTTCACAGAAAACAGAGGCAGCCAGACCAGGAACTGCCTT
>JABFDZ020000131.1:18268215-18280732 GCA_019775955.2 Pollimyrus isidori | reverse complement strand
ACACACACGCACGCACAGACACACACACACTCATGCACACAGACACACTCACGCGCACAGACGCACACACACTCATGCACGCACAGAGACACACACACTCACGCACGCACAGGCGCACACACACTCATGCATGCACAGAGACACACACACTCACGCACGCACAGGCACACACACACACTCACGCGCACAGACGCACACACACTCACGCGCACAGACACACACACGCACGCACAGACACACACACACTCATGCACACAGACACACTCACGCGCACAGACGCACACACACTCATGAACGCACAGAGACACACACTCACGCACGCACAGGCGCACACACACTCATGCATGCACAGAGACACACACACTCACGCACGCACAGGCGCACACACACACTTATGCGCAAAGACGCACACACACTCATGCACACAGAAACACACACTCATGCACGCACAGACGCACACACACTCACAGAAACACACACTCACACGCACAGACACACACACTCACACACACACTCATGCACACACACACACTCACACACGCACAGACACACATGCGCACGCAGACACACACGCCCATACAGACACACACATGCATGCACAGACACAGACACACACACACACAGAAGCAAACTCATTGTCTGTCCTGCTGGGTTTACACATCATCATCTGCCCCATCCCCGTGTTACACATCATCAGCTGCCCCATCCCCGTGTCACACATCACCAGCTGTCCCATCACCGTGTTACACATCACCAGCTGCCCCATCACCGTGTCACACATCATCAGCTGCCCCATCCCCGTGTTACACATCACCAGCTGCCCCATCACCGTGTTACACATCACCAGCTGCCCAATCACAGTGTTACACATCATCAGCTGTCCAATCACTGTGTTACACATCACCAGCTGCCTGATCACAGTGTCACACATCATCAGCTGCCACATCACCATGTCACACATCACCAGCTGCCCATCCCCGTGTTACACATCACCAGCTGCCCTATCACCGTGTTGCACATCATCAGCTGCCCATCACCGTGTTACACATCATCAGCTGCCCTATCACCGTGTCCCACATCATCAGCTGCCCCATCACACCGTTGCACATCACCAGCTGCCCATCCCTGTGTCACACATCACCAGCTGCCCCATCACCGCGTTACACATCATCAGCTGCCCCATCACCATGTCACACATCATCAGTTGCCCCATCACTGTGTTACACATCACCAGCTGCCCCATCCCCGTGTTACACATCACAAGCTGCCCCATCCCCGTGTTACACATCACCAGCTGCCCAATCACAGTGTTACACATCATCAGCTGTCCAATCACTGTGTTACACATCACCAGCTGCCTGATCACAGTGTCACACATCATCAGCTGCCACATCACCATGTCACACATCACCAGCTGCCCATCCCCGTGTTACACATCACCAGCTGCCCCATCACTGTGTTACACATCATCAGCTGCCCCATCCCTGTGTTACACATCACCAGCTGCCCCATCCCTGTGTTACACATCATCAGCTGTCCCATCAGTTTGTGTTCCCATCCCTCCCCCCCTGGTGGCCCCCATCCCCAGCTTCTCCTCCCTAACCCTCCACACCGTTATCCCTGTGGTGTGGACCAGGCACTGCGTCGCCCCTATCCTGCCTGCCTACGCTACGCCCTTCCCTACACAGAGACGCTCGTATTTCCCAGGCGCTGCCAGAGTGCTCACTCATTGATTTTGCTTGACGCGGCGACACAGCTCTTGCCGCAATATCGTTTTTCAGGCGATTTTATTATTTCGGAGCAGTTTACTCATGGAGTGCAGCCTTACTCAACAGAGAGACTTGGCCAGGCATAGTGGCGGACGCCGCTTCCCCCGCACCCTTCTCCACACCGTGGAGATGCCTCAGTCCGGGGAGAGTCGACCCCATGCCCAGAACCCTTTCTTCAGGACCAGCGCCATCCGGACGGTATGGTGCACCCCCCCCTTCCCCCGCCTCCTTTGTCCTCCCCAGAAAGAGGTTAAAGTTTGGGAGCACGGAGGAGCTATTGAAGCAGTCCGAGGGGGTCCCCTTTTATCTGGAGCAGCCTGAAGCTGGGACAGCAGAGGCAGAGCGAGCCGACCTTCCAGCATCCGAGGCCTGGAGCCCCATCCGAGGCCTGGAGTCCCTTCCGAGGCCTGGAGTTCCATCCGAGGCCTGGAGTCCCATATGAGGCCTGGAGCCCCATCCGAGGCCTGGAGTCCCATCCGAGGCCTGGAGCCCCATCCGAGGCCCGGAGCCCCAACCGAGGCCCGGAGTCCCATCCGAGGCCTGAAGTCCCATCCGAGGCCTGGAGCCCCATCCTCTGTGCGAAAACCCGGTATTTAATGTTAAAAGTTCACAACAGGCATTCGGCAAAAGAAACCCAGAATGAATCGGAATAGCAAGCACTCACATCCTATCTACACTCCAGGACGCGTCAAAAACGAGTTAAATTAGGTCAGCACATTAGGCAGTAAATTAAGATTCACCATGGGAATATGACATTTTATACAAATATCTAGGTTAAAACCCATCAGAGATAAAATTACTTAATTTCAAGTCCAAAGAGGATAAAAATATGAAAAGATATGATACCTGCCATCTCTGCTGGTAAAGAAACGCTAATGAGGCTAAGCTAAGGCGCAGGATGCTAATGTCTGCGATACCCAAGCATCTCCATAGTCACAAACCGTCCAGTGCGGCTGAATTAACGCAATTCTATACGGACGGGAGGCCCAAAGTGTCCCCACGGCAACGCTACAGTCTGATCTCCTCTTCCTGCAGGTGTTTCATTGCATTTCTTTCTGCTAAAGGTGACACAAGCAAGCATTAAGTTTGGAGGGTGGGGGCAATTGTCACATGATAGCTATGGGTGTTTGTTTTTTCTTGAATGAAGAATCTTAGAACCTGTCCAGTCAAGTTGTGGTAATGGCAAGCGCAAAACATCGATGAAAAACAACATGCCACAAACTCAATATTCTTCCCTTTAAACACAAGTGCATGAAGCGGGGAGAGCTGTGAAAATACTGCGGCTGCCGTTAGCTGATGAATTCTAACAGTGGTCTGTTTGGTGAACGCAGGCCTGCTGCCTGACGCCAACCGCATGTCGTCCCAGACCCAAACCCCCGGTCCCTCATTGGTGAACGCAGGCCTGCTGCCTGACGCCAACCGCATGTCGTCCCAGACCCAAACCCCCGGTCCCTCATTGGTGAACGCAGGCCTGCCGCCTCACGCCAACCACATGTTGCCGAGACCCAAACCCCCAGTCCCTCATTGGTGAACGCAGGCCTGCTGCCTGATGCCAACCGCATGTCATCCCAGACCCAAACCCCCGGTCCCTCATTGGTGAACGCAGGCCTGCTGCCTGACACCAATGGCTGATACTGTGTAAGTATGTGATCCCAGTCGCACAGGGTGGCCTTTGCTAATGGACACTAGGTTCACGGCCGCCATGCTCTGGTGAACTGGATACGGATAATGAGTGGATTCATTAATGTTATTGCTTAACGCACAGTTTTGTCCAGAATTACTTAAAATTTCATCTGTGCACAACTGCAGCTCAAACAGATACAGGAAAAGGGAAAATGATTTTTTACTGCGCTTTATTACAAGGATTGTACCAGGTGTTTTACGCAGACTGCCTTTATAGGAAAATATAATCACCTGGCCTAACAATCCAAGCTTTTGTACAGATTTATAAAAGTTGTGTCTATTCAGCCAATTTTTAAGAAACACAAAGATCTCTGCACAGCTGTCGTTGTTAGGGAGGAACATAGAGATAAAATGATATGTATTTCAGGAAAAAATAATTACTTAAACTAGTATTAAACTAGCCAAAAATTGCAATTAAAAAGTTCTAAAAGTGCAATAAAGCAACCGTCCCATTTCAGTCAGCAACTTTAATTTTAACATTCCTCGAATAAAATGTGCTGTGGTTGAAACTAAATTTCTAGTCATTAAACCAAACATTTGCGCGCCAAATCCTCACCTTGCTTGGCTTATTTGAGAGCTATTACATAAAACAAAACATTTGCAAATGATCCACGGGGAAAATAATACAGACCATCCCCATGTATGTGAGGGTAGCGTGTGGCTCCGTGGGTTGTGATGGTGGCCTATGAACAGAAGGGTGCTGGTTCAAAACTCACGGTAAGTGGGTTGATTTTCATTTACCTTTCATGGCGGCGTGTAACTTGTAGGGGTGGATAAACGCTTAGGCTGTCCTAGGCCACAAGCCAGGGCCCTGTCACACCTCGGTAAAACGGGATCCTTAGTTCAATTGGAAACCCATGAATGTCCTTGCTGATGTCAGCCTAGAATCGGCTAAATGAATCCAGCTCTGATCATTTATATTATAGCAAACCATGTCCCAATAGGTTATCCTGTACAAAGCCAAGGACTAAGGACAGGCTAATGGCTATTCCAGGAAGGACATTGCACAAGGGAGGGAACACGCAGCACACAGATGGATCCAACAGGGTGAACATAGAGGTGATAAGAGGTGCTTCTTTTAAAAAAAAAATGTCTATGGGGACATTCTCTTCTCTCTTACCCCATCTTTACACCATCTTTACCCCATCTTTACACCATCTTTACCCATCTTTACACCATCTTTACCCATCTTTACACCATCTTTACACCATCTCTCCATGACAAAGCAGACTTGGCACTGAAGGGCCACACCCATGGAGCAGGGGCTCAGGGGCCTCGCTCAAGGGCAGACATGTCACTGTTCTGCTGAGGCCGGACTCAAACCATCAACCTTCTGGTGAGAGAAACACTCTGGGACCTCGCTGCCTCTGACTGGCCTCTTCCGGCCTCCGTTTGCATGGACCCACAGCAAAACAACAGCATAATAAAAGAATGGATTCTGATTCACAGACAGAGTTTCACATCCTCAAATTTATATTCAAAAATTCATAGTGCCATTTCAGCTCTGTGTATTTTACCTGTTCCTGACATCTTATGGTTAACAAATTAAGAGCTGGTGCTAACGATTAATCTGAGATCAGACGAGTCTATTAGGTGGAAAACAGTGGTGTAGCAGCACGATGTTTTCCTTGGTTTTCCTGTGGTTACTGCCTTTCCATCGACGGTCTTATTAAGGAATCATAGCGGCATTTTAGTGCCATTTTATTTCTGCTTCGCTACGTTATGCTAATTGCCCTGTTTTTACGGCCTGGTGCTTGCCTGGTCGTTGGGACACCGAAGCCGCGGTTTTGTTCTTCCCTGACGGCCCCCTAACAGAGAGCCGTTCTTGGTATTCCGCACGCAGCAGTCTCAGGAGTATCCCACAATGCCTCTGTGCAGGAATATGTTCCATGGAAACCGGGCAACCAGCATCAGACCCCGCACGGTGACCGAAGGTTTGTTAGCGAAAAAAACTGAAAATATTTCATAAATTCCTTTATTTACGTACAGCACCTAAACGCTATATAATTTATTTATATATATATGGTCCTACTATACTGGCCCCTTTCCCACAGACTGTGTTTCCATCCATGGATACAATGAAAAACTAATTATATTATTATGGTGCATATTTGTAAAATGCCTAGACTGGACCGTGGCTCAGTAATCGCTGCTGTAGGGCTCTGTATGTGCCTGCTGACCCCTGCTGGGTCTTCAAAGCTTTCATGTTCTCTGCCATTTCTGCAGGCTTCCGGTAGGTGCTTAGATTACATCCCACTGTCTAATGACACGTCGGGATGGAAAGTGAGGTCTATAAATTCCACGTTGTATATCTGTGGCCTGTGCTGAACTATCCCATATAGGCCCTATGCATTTGGGGTAAAAGACGATGGATGGATGGATGGATGTATGGATGGATGGATAAAACTGGCAGATATGTGCAGGTTTTCCGATGTCAGCTAACGATGACAAAAACCCCCCATCTTGGATCACTGCCAGCGCATTTTCCCCTCAACGGTCAGGCTTGACAAAGATGGTGCGCAGACGCCCCCCCTTGGCACCCCCGCCTCAGCAGACGCCCCCCCTTGGGCACCCCCGCCTCACGCGCTTCTGTATCTCTGCAAGCTTCTCAACCAAGTAAACGGAGGAGAAATAATATTTAGCCACACTTTAGCTGCAGAGAAACGCACACGTCTTCAGGGCGGCTGACTGACTGCTTGACAATAAATGTATTCGAATACATAAATTAATTATAATTTCTTTGGAAACAGTCACTTTGGCTGGTTTGTAATAAGGTCATTACAGTTTGAATATATGACTCCTTGTCCAAATTGTCTTATAATGTAAAAGCAGCTAAAATGGATGCTATACATTAAATCACGAGATTTTTCTCATATATGAATGACGCAAATGATTTATTCACAGTAGAAAACGTATTTAATGTGTAGTACGGATATTTTGGCCTTTTCCATTTCTCTCATTTTCTGTCCGATTATATTCTTATGGCAATAACAACCCCTGTTCTTTGTTCTCACCATGAAACTTCCCCAGGTGGACCGCACCCTCCCTTACAGAGTCCAGCACACGGCGTGATAGATCGCCGCAGGGCACATAAATTTCACCGTGAGACGTGCGTGAAAATCCTGCCCGTCGCCCATTGGCCTTCTCCCCCTCACACTACTGTCTATTTTCTCCGGACTCCAGAACTTTGGCTCCAAGCAGCGAAGGCCTGTGAATACAATCAGAGATCCCAGGCGTTAACGATAATAAATTACGCGTCAGAACCGTTTCCTTTAGCTTACAGTACGAACATGTAGCCGCGTGGAAACCTCGGCCGGGCCCAAGTCAGCTGACTCTCCTGATCGCTTTTTCCTCTTCTGACTTACTGCCCCCTGACACCTGCCCCCTCCGGGGTCTCACAACCCTTCACGGTGTCAGATGGTTACCAGGTGGTTTCAAGCCCCCCACTGGATACTGAAATACTTCATACTAAATCCAGCTCCTCCCCCTGGGGGCCGTCTTCGTTCGCTGGTCCGCTTTCCGATTCGCCAGTCGTGTTTCCAGCGAACGCAGCCGCGGAAAGCATGAGACATCGATTAAAGGAAGGCGTCGGTGTCCGCATGCCAGCGAACGTCCAATCACGCAATACCTGGGGGGCGTGACCCTGGGCCGGGGCTGGGGGGGCATCGGCGGCCAGGCCGGAATTCAAAACCGATTCCCTGGAAGCCTGAGGCCAGCAGTTCGACTGTTGAAATTGGCTGGATTGAATCTTTCATTCGTGTACCTGCCTCTTCTTCTGTGGCCATGACAAGCAGCGGCGTTTAGCCAGAAATCGAGCTGAGCAAACTGCACACAGTAGCTCTTTTTCTGTGCTGGTCCTTCTCAAGCTGCTGCAGTGCAGGGAAAATGGAAATGGATTTGGTGGCAAGGATAGACCTGGCTCATCTCTCTCTCTCTCTCTCTCTACCTCCCCCTCTCTCTCTCTCTGATACAGAGCACTGGGTCAGTAGGGAAGAAGGTGTCTGCCGTGTTTTTGTTGTGCTTTCCCACACATCTCAGGTCTCCTCTCGGCTGTGGCTGGGCCCAGGCAGGGCGGGGAAGCCACAGCTGCGAGTGGAACAGCATCCTGGACAACGCCAGACAGTCTCCCTGGGGTGTGCCCCCATCCAGGGCCACCTACTGGCGGCTTGCAAGATTTTTGCGTCTGTGTGTGGGGGGAGGGGGGTGCGAAAACTGCATCTGGCACGAGGGAACGAGGCTGATTCCTGCATGCACAGAGGCTCCGGTGAATATGGAAAGGTTTCTCCAGCCAAACGAAGAACACACAACACTGATGAAGAAAAATGCGATATTATGCCATTCTGGACGAGGCCAGCAGATTCGGGCCGCTGTTGTGCGCTGGTGATAATGCGATTCCCTCACCCAGGCGGGCTATTAAATAACGGAAAAACACAGGAATGCACTACACTGCATGCACCCTTGAATGGACCTATAATAACCCATAGCCCGTACTTCAGCAGAATTAATAGCATATTAATTAATTGTCCATTTACTGCCTTTCTGTATAATAGGACCTAATTAGCAGCCCAAAAGGCTTCCACTGAGCATTTCCCAGGAGTCTTTTCCAGCAGCTTGCAGTAATGCACAAGCGTCGATCGCAGCTCACGTTGCATTGCAGGTAACGAAAGCGACTCGATTGGTGCTCATTTCATCGAGTGGCACCTCACGGCACGAGCTGCAGGAAGCTGAAGGGGATTCTGGGAACGTTCGGATTGCTTGGCTTCCATTCCAAACGGCCAACTTTAAAACTCAGAGGAAGACAGACGGCGGAGGCACTGATCAGTGATAGAGAGACGCTGAAAGGCGGCCTTTCAACGTTTCTCGTTTTGCTAACTGCTCTGTTCAAGTCTTACTGGCAAGAAAAATCAGCAGTTAACCTTAACTACGTCCAATTAAAACTGTTCACTGTCAGTGTGCTTATGTCTTGTTACTTCCTTAGCATGAACTGAGAAAAACACAACAGCTTAACAGATGCCAGAAGATCTCCTAAATGATCTTCAGGCAAACCTCACGAGCGGGCGATCAGTACAGTCTGGCTGTTCTGTGCAGCGCCAGCATAAGGGCAGGTGAAAGATCTGAAGCTGTTTCGCCACAACATCCCAAACAGACAAGCCACGCAAACTGGGCAGTTGCCAATGGACGGGAAAACAGGCAGAGATCAGCCAGGGATCACTATTAATGATTACAATGGTTAAAAAGTGTCACATTTCATCACATCACTCTGTCTGTCTTGCCAGTCAGTTATTTAAGCTTCCAGATTTCTACGGCTAATTAATTCAGAGTTTCTTTCCATAGAAAAATACAAATTTAAGCGGAACAAAACTATGACAGACCAAGCTAATGTCATGATAACATTCATGTGAAAGAGACAGCAAAGTATTTTACAGATGACTGGATATTTTACATCAAATATAAAGGCTAACTAACCGCTGTATAGGCTAACTGCCGTACAGGCTAACCGTCGTACAGGCTAACCGCCGTACAGGCTAACTGCCGTACAGGCTAACCATTGTACAGGCTAACTGCCGTACAGGCAAACCGTCATACAGGCTAACCGCTGTATAGGCTAACGGTCGTACAGGCTAACCGCTGTATAGGCTAACCGCTGTACAGGCTAACCGCTGTATAGGCTAACTGCCGTGCAGGCTAACCGTCGTACAGGTTAACCGCTGTATAGGCTAACCGCCGTACAAGCTAACCGTCGTACAGGCTAACCACTGTATAGGCTAACTGCCGTAAAGGCTAACTGCTGAAGCGGCCAACTGCCGCTGACTGTGCATACCATGTGCTGACTCCCCAAGTGTTGGCTTCCTCTGGTACTCCAGCTTTCTCCAATAGCCCAAAAACATGTAGTTAGGCAGAGTTGCTGCTTTAAATTCTAGGATAGGCTGTCCCCTGTCTTGTGTCCCTTGCATTCTAGGATAGGCTGTCCCCTGACTTGTGTCCCATGCATTCTGGGATAGACTGTCCCCTGCCTTGTGTCCCGTGCATTCCGGGATAGGCTATCCCCTGCCTTGTGTCCCATGCATTCTGGGATAGGCTGTCCCCTGCCTTGTGCCCCATGCATTCTGGGATAGACTGTCCCCTGCCTTGTGTCCCATGCATTCTGGGATAGACTGTCCCCTGCCTTGTGTCCCGTGCATTCTGGGATAGGCTGTCCCCTGCCTTGTGTCCCGTGCATTCCGGGATAGACTGTCCCCTGCCTTGTGTCTCGTGCATTTTGGGATAGACTGTCCCCTGCCTTGTGTCCCGTGCATTCTGGGATAGGCTGCAACCTCACTGTCATCCCATACAAAATGGCAGCCTCCTTCAGATTCAGTAAAACCAAGGTACTGAATCTCTGAGGTCATCTAAGTACCCTAATGTCCTGGCTAACACTGCCTACTGTGGCCCTTTCAGATCAGGCCCCTCTAATCATCCCCTGTATTTAACTGGTGAATTCTCTCCTGCCCCTTCACCACCTTAGCTACTGTGTGGGGGGCATACTGGTGCAGGTTGGCTGCCATCGCATCATCCAGGTGGGGGCTGCACTGTGGGGGTGGCTGAAGTGGCTCCCTATTGCCTCTGTAAAGCAGTTTGGGTGTCTTGAAAAGCACTATATAAATGCAACTTTCATGCAGGATAAACAGTTATGGATAATGTATTTATATACCACTTAAAACTGTTAAGATGTACTTGTGTATTACTGCATCAATCATACCTATTGATTATTTTATGCCTTTTAAAGGCTCTTTCTTCCATAGAGCCCCAGAAAATTAAGCACATGATGTTAAATGGACACCTCCCCGGTGAGGTGTTCCGGGCATGTCCAACTGGGAAGAGGCCCCAGTGGAAGACCCAGGACACGCTATCTCTCAGTTAGCCAGACCTCGCCCTGGGATTCCCCCAGAGGAGCTGCATGCGGCGGCCCAGGAGAGGGAAGTCTGGGTTTCCCTGCTTAGACTGCTGCCCCGCGACCCGACCCGGAAGGAGATACAGTAGGTGGATGTTAAATGGCTACTAAAATGACATCTCAGCAAACAATGTTTGTGTTCTGTGCTGCTGGTAAGACCGGGGAGTATCTGAAGGTTAGATTCGACATAGGCTGTGTCTGAATTCAGGGACTGCACCCTTCTAAGCCTGCATTCTCATCACAGCGGCACGACAAGGCTGCCCCATTTGAAGTGTCCCATTTGAAGTGTCCCATTTGAAGTGTCCCATTTGAAGTGTCCCATTTGAAGTGCCCCATTTGAAGTGTCCCATTTGAAGCGCCCCATTTGAAGTGTCCCATTTGAAGTGTCCCATTTGAAGTGCCCCATTTGAAGTGTCCCATTTGAAGTGCCCCATTTGAAGTGTCCCATTTGAAGTGTCCCATTTGAAGTGCCCCATTTGAAGTGTCCCATTTGAAGTGCCCCATTTGAAGTGTCCTATTTGAAGGCTCCTTCAAATATGGTCTAGAAACGCGTCCCTCTTTGGCCGAGTCACAGAGGATCTACCTGATGGATCCTCTACAGCCCTAAATATCCCAAGATTCATTGCACAGAGTAATGTGGGTGTGTCTCGGCTGGGCAATAGGGGCGGTGCTCTGTGACTCAGAGGTAAGTGCAGGAACAGAGGGGGACGCAAACAGACCATCCCATTTGACAACACTTTCTGTTTGACCTTTGAAGAACGCAGCCTATAATGGCTACACCTTTGTAGACTGAGTACCTCGAAAGCTACAGCCCTTGGATTCTGACACAGCCTTGGTGGGTCCACCTTTCCACATGAAGCTCAGGTGACCTCATCTCAATTCTGCTTCAGTCTCAGGCTTTTATGGTTGGATGAAAACCCTAACGGTTATTTTGCAGCTAGAGAGTGAGCACTAACGATGACACATGTGTGCACTCTGACACTCTTTTGGTGTCCCTTTGTTCTGAAGTTAATGTAACTGCAGGACAGGCTTTGTTGTACTTGAGCGAGACAAAACTGAACGAGCCAACGAAGCATGGAGATTTCCATTTCTGTGTGGATATAAGGAAGACCATAGAGATATCTCCTGTCTGATGGTCACTTATTTTCAATTTTCAACAGATTGCATCTACGAGGAAAAACTGTCTGCGCTTCCGAGGACAGGTAGAGCTGATTTGGGGATAAACATGTCTGGTTTATGAATACCAGTGAGGAGAACCCCCCTTCCCCAAGTTTGATAAATTGGATAATTTGCAGTAATTAGGAGTAAAACAGTTGGCGAATAATGTAACAGAATGATGCTTTTGTTTTGTCAGGCAATCCCTTCCTGACTATGAAACACATGTTAAAACATTTTTGATTTTCACACAGTTCTGTAAGCTGCTTTCCTTAAAGTCACATGAGGTGCAGTCAGGAAGCCCTAAGCTGCCTTCAGACATTAGAACCACGAGTTCACACTCGTGGCGCCATAAGTACAGGACTCACTGTCCCCTTTTCAATAAAGCACTTAAATCAATGCAAGTGGCTGATTTTTTTGGATGGTTCATTCTCAGGCCGTGAAATGTGCTGTCATCAGACACACAGGAGACAGCAGCATCTGCACCAGGTCATTAATATTAGCTGCTCGTTTTCAACGTGGAACGTGAGTCGAATAAAAACGTGAAAATTCCAGATCAGCTCCCTCAAATTTTACAGACACTATTCAAACGGCGTAAGCAGGTTAAAGTGTTTAATCCCAGGAAATGTCATTATCCTCATCAGATAAAGAGAGGTGGATCGGCGTGGTTACGGATTACTATGGCAACGGCATTCGCAAAATGGCGGCCTATTTCCTGGCAGATATAACTTGGAATTTCTAAAAAGGATTTTAATAAATCCTTTGGAAAATACTGCAGCGAATTATCAGGGATTATAGAAAATGTGAGCTTCCTTTAGCCATATAGCACTGTGACATTTAGAAAATGGTTTCATTCAGAAACTATAAACTATTGATGCCATTCAGTTTTTACAACCGGATTATACACTCACCTAAAGGATTATTAGGAACATCTGTTCAATTTCTCATTAATGCAATTATCTAATCAACCAATCACATG
>JABFDZ020000131.1:18232942-18240442 GCA_019775955.2 Pollimyrus isidori | reverse complement strand
GAGGCAAATTCCTCTGGACAAACAGAAAAATATCACTGCAGGTCAGCCTCTGCACACAGCTACTCCGAGAAGAAGAAATTCATTGCAAAACACATCACTAAGCATAATTATAGAGTAATGTGGTTGCAAATACGATTAGTATAAATAACTCAAATGCTTGAAATTGACACTGTGAAAACTATATTAAATTATTTTATGACACTTCAAAAAAGAGAAACTATAATGGTTGAATGTGCACATGTAATGGCACAGATATTTCCCAAATCACTTCAGCGAGTTTCATTGGATTAACCCAGGCAAAGGCTGGCCGCCCAGACCACCATTACTAATGCAAACTGTAATTATGCACAGATCACATAGTCCGACATGCAAACATCAAGGACCGAGAAAGAGGAGCGTTCCGTACCCCTGTTCTGCATCTGTACCTCTGGCTGTATCTCTCTGTTCATTGTGGGGGCATCGGCGGCATAACGTTACAACAGCCAGCAGTGAGAGAAACTTACTTACTGGATTCCACCATCAGTCCAACTCTGCCCAAATGCTGCCCAGATAGTCCAGTATGAGGAAAAATAATAAACTGGTATAGCTGGTCTGCCTGTGAGCGAGGCAGTGGAGACAGACATGGAGAGCGAGTTTTCTCTCTCCCTGACTCCGGGTCCCCGTGGTGAGTAGGTGGAGCGGACGTCCACTGCGGAGGCCCCTGCAGTCTATAAATAGGGATGCTTCTCCCTTGATGGGCTGTGGGCGGGGCTGTGGGCGGCTGTGGGCGGGGCTATGGGTGGGGCTGTGGGCGGCTGTGGGCGGGGCAGCAGGGTGCTGTGGAGGACACTCCCCATATACTGATGCCGTCCAGTTTTTTCTGGCAGAACCTCTGCAGTGCTGGTGCTGCTGGATCACAGTCTCTGGAGCCTCGGATTCCTGTCAGGCCGACGTCAGACACTCAGCTGAAGGGTGACCGGTGGGACCGGTACCGCATCCACCAAGGAAAAAAGTGACCCCCCGTCTCAGTTCACCATATCAGTATCACTGTCCCCAGCATTCTCCGGTCTCTGGGGGCTTCCTGCCAGGCTGATGCCACCGTCCGGAAATGACTCGGTGGAAGGGTGACAAGATACCTACTGCATCTACGAGGAGCTGCTAAGATCCGGGATACGCAGGGTGCGGCACACACACTGCACACACACTGCACACACACTGCACACACACTGCCCGGGGGCTAAATTCTGAATTCCTGCTCCTACTTCAATTCCAGATTCCGCATAGCGAGTCAATTTCATAAATCTTCGGCAATCGCTGGAAGTAAATGGATTCTCCATCATGGCGAAGTGGACCCCACTGCCGTAGAAGCTCCTTCAGCTCTATATCGATTAGGGGCCGTAAATCTGTAGCTGATCCTCAGACAGGATTGCAGTGAGACACAGCTCCTCATTCCTCCCTAATAATGAACATGGACGTCACAGTTTGAGTGAAGGGACAGATGGAAACATGAATTCATAGTTTTTAAATCCACATTTTGTGAAAAACGTGGAACAGGAATGACCTGCAGAATCACTGTTAAGTAGCCTTTTATAGAAATGCCGATATATCCATTAAGCTCCGTTCATCTTGGATTTGATAGATTTATTGGCGCAGATTAGACCTGTGCCTCCTTAGAGCTTCTTTCAGAAATGCAGGCGGGCTCTTCCTGTTCGCTCATGAGCGGCGGCCTTGTCCGCGGCTCGGGTGGCTGTCAGCTCCTGCGGTGGCTCCTCCCCAAGCCGCTCCTCACGCTGCCAAGGTCAGCCCAAGGTCACGCTGCAGCCCCTTTCCCTTTCTCCTCATCAGTTACGTAACTGCAACAAAACACCTCAGGCAAATGAATCTCACTCCTGACACAAAGAGCTAAATTAAACTTGGTCATGCACAGAACTGCTGAAGCTTGTTTTTTTTTCCTCCATTATTTATTAATGAAGATATATTTGTATAACAAAGCTCCATTGTGTGCAGATTGGAGGGTGAACATAAATTGCAGCACACTGTGAAGCAAAGATACCCTGTATGGCATGTGTGGTCCTTACATTTCACTATGCGGGGCCTTTCTTGCTTGAATAGACTTCAGGTAACTTAAGGTGGCGCCCTTAGGTTGGCAGAGTTTTCTGAAAGTGTGGGATCGTTGTTACCGTAACAATCGCTTAGATGCAGGGCCTGATTTCCTGGCGTCTGTGATGGCAGCTGTAAATAAATCGGCCACAGACCCGGACATGCTTAGCGCCAAGTGTGACAGCGTGCAAATGCTGCTTTGTTTTTCTTGAATCCAATATATTTAGTTTCAGCTAAAACTTTCGATACAGTGAACCTTCTTTCAATGATCTGCCACATCATAAAAGAGGTATTTCGCAAAATAAAGAGAAGCAGCAAAGCTATAGCATAAATCTCACCTGCTTACTCTTCCATGAGCCGTTGCTGTCCGTGTTGCCTTGTATTTTTGAGGTAGAAACTTGGACCAGCCCATGGTTGTGGTCCCTGGCTCCATTGTACACATCCAGAATTACTTTTTATTTTACTCTCCGGTATGATTTTGAAGGACAAACACATCGGGCTGCAGTCACTATGGGCTTACAGTAAATTATCTCCACTTATGGACCATTTCTTTTGCTATAGACTGATGTTTTTTTAACCCTATGAACGTCTTTAGGGCCTTTTACTTGCCACATGCCGTCTGATGTATTTTGCAGTCCTTTCTGAGCGTTTTCAGGCTACGTACTTTTATGCTGCATATAAAAACCGACCTATCCGAGTTTCTTACCTTCGTATCTATATAAAGACCGACCTATCCGAGTTTCTTACCTTCGTATCTATATAAAGACCCACCTATCCGAGTTTCTTACCTTCGTATCTGAGAGAAATACCCAGAATTTGTCCTTGTAATATGGACTTTGGAAAGTTAAATTGAATCCAAATTATCAAGACACCAAATTATAATACCTTATTTACATATTTTCATTTTGTTACATAAAATTTATTAACAGCATATCATATGCGTCATTTCTTGTATTGAGAATATTTGAACGGCGATTATAACCCTTCCCCTAAGAAAAGTAAGGTATTGTTTGGATTCTATAATAAAAATTATGCAGAGTATGGGGTTCACACACTTTTAGGAGCTATTTTGCATATTCTGCATATTCTGCTGTTGCTCGCTGTATCTCTCTCTGGGATTTTATTCACTTTGCTGTTTTACTATAAATTGAACCTACTGTACTGCTTGTTTCTTGTTGCTTTAGAGACTCTGCAGACAGCATCCCCATTATAGCATGAAGTCATTTGTCTAGAGAACCATCAGCACTGAAAAGTAAAACATATATCATCATAAACGATATTTGATAAAGTGGGGCCCTCTTGTGCTGATTCACCTCCTTGCTTGCTTGTTTTTGTGAGAGTTGATGATTCCCTATGGCCATCATGAACACCTTGCGCTGCACCTTGTAACTCTAATGAATGTGAGATTGACTGTGGCCCTAAAACAATCCAACGCTGACTGATAGCTCTACAGTCAGGGCCAGTAAATCCTACAGCTGACAATGGCCCCAGCTTCTGAGGGGGAGGCACCTGAGTCAGCTGAGTTCCCTTTGGTCTTGAATGCTGCGTGCTGTTATACCATCCGAAACAAAGTCACATTGACTGTCTATACAGTATCTGTGCCCATACAAGTACTCACACGGGCAGAGCCGCGAGACCGGGCGATGCCGCGGGCAGAGCCGCGAGACCTGGCGAGGCCGAGAGGCCGGGCGTGGCCGAGAGGCCGGGCGAGAGGCCGGACGAGGCCGAGAGACTGGGCGAGCGACCAGGCAAGGCCGAGAGGACGGGCGAGCGACCGGGCGAGGACGCGGGACAGACAGGGGCCGCGGACGAGACCGCAGGCCTAGGCGAGACCGAGGGACTAGGTGGGGCAGGGGCTGCGGGCGAGACCACGGGACAAGCAGGGGCCGAGAGCGAGGCCGCGGGACTCGGCAAGGGACCGGGCTGGGCCGCTGGACTCGGCGAGGGACCGGGCGAGAATGCAGGCAGAGCCGAGACCGCGGAAGAGAACGTGGAACAGGCAAGGGCCGCGGGCGTGGCCGCGGGACAGGCAAGGGCCGCGGGCAGGGCCGCGGGGCAGGCAAGGGCCGCGGGCTGGGCCGCGGGGCAGGCAGTCTCCGGAGTGGTTGCAGCGGGCAAAGCTGCGCGGGGCGCAGCCTCAGGGGCGTCGTCGGCTGCGCGGGGCGCAGCCTCAGGGGCGTCGTCGGCTGCGGGCGTCGCAGCCTCAGGGGCGTCGTCGGCTGCGGGCGTCGCAGCCTCAGGGGCGTCGGCTGTGCGGGGCGGAGTCCAGCTCCCTGGCGCTGTGCGAGGCGGAGTCCAGGTCCCTGGCGCTGAGCGGGGCGGTTTCTCTCACCTCGGCGCTATGCGGGGCGGAGTCCAGCTCCCTGGCGCTGTGCAGGGCGGATTCCAGCTCCCTGGCGCTGTGCGGGGCGGAGTCCGGCTCCCTGGCGCTGTGCGGGGCGGAGTCCGGCTCCCTGGCGCTGAGCGGGGCGGAGTCCGTCTCCCTGGTGCTGTGTGTGGCGGCCTCCCGTTCTGCTGCGTGCTTGGCCGCTCGCTTGGCCGCACGCTTGGCGGCCCGGGAGGTAGTAGGCAGGGCAGCGAAAGAGGCGGGCGGAACGTTTTCTGGTGATGGCCTCCTCAAGGGAAGATCAGCGGTGCGGGCATCTGGTGGCTCCAGCGGAGGCATCAGCCCATCGCTGGCCAAGTCCCCCCAGCGGGCTGCGATAGCCCGGGAGAACGGGGAGCTCTCTCGCTCACCCTCTTCTCTCGCAATGGGGAGCAAGTAGCAGGCACCTAGCAGGCACCAGAGTCCGGGTCTCTGCGGGCTGCTTCCGGGTTCCGCCGTGCTTCTTCTTCCGTTTGCCCGGGGTCAGAGGCGAATCAGCAAACCAGGACAGGTGCTCCTCGGGATACCCGCACTCGCCGAACACCTGCCTTTCCGTTGTCTCCGCTACCCCAGCTCTGAGCCGTCCTATAAGGGGAGGGATAATCTCTCCGACATATCCCTCACCTGGCTGGCCAGAGAGTGCAGACCGGGGTCCTGTCTTACCTCCGGCTGCTCTAGCCAGTAAAGGGCTTCGTCCACAAGAAGCGGAATATCTGCTTCCGGACGCGGAGAGTCCTTTTGCGGGAGACGCAGCATTCTGTTACGATTGGTGATCCGGATCGGATGAACAACACGGGAAAATCCAACTTGGGACGAGACTGGGGTTTATTCCACAAGACAGAACACCAACAGAGAACTTCAATGCTGCGTCTGCCGGAACAGACGCAGACGCAGACTAAATACATGAGACAATCACGGGACGGGCGAGCAGCATTCGCCTCCACAGGTGGAATACATCAGGGAATCACAACAGGGAACGAGGTGGGCGTGTCGACACAGGGCTGGATCGGGAAGGACGACGCGGTACGTAACACTCTCCTATAACCGTTTTTTCAGACCTTGTCAAGGGAAAGAGATGAGATGTACCAGAAAGATGTTCATATTCAGTCTCTTATACCAGGGACAGAAACTTCAGGTAAGATATGAATACGGCTATGTAATGATCCTTTGCTTAGAATTGAAGAGAATGAGCCTCCAGATTGACTTGCACCTCCAAGACCGTGCTTTCTAATGAATGTAAAATACCTCATTTATTAGAATTATAACTATGCTATAGACTTTGTGGATATTTTCGGACATTTCTTTGCTGACTTCGCTATGATGTGATGTGTATAACGTGTGTGGACTGTGAAGCATTGGCAGTGTCCATTGCGAAAATGCATACAATGTGATGTTTTTAAAATAGACGCATCAGACTGGTTGCATTTCAACTGAGGCACGTAATTAATAATGATACTGTTCTATAAGGATGTGCTGTTTTCTCTTTTTTCCCCATTGAGACCGCTATGTCCGAGACCATGACAAGATCTAGACTAAATAGAATCGAGACCAAGACAAGACTGAGACCAAATAGTGTCGAGACCAAGATAAGACCACAAAAAACTGATCTCAAGAACTACAGCATAATGAAGGTCAGTACTTTGTTTTAGGGAACCAAACACATAGAAACACTCATAATTTTAAGAATTATTCCAGCTGTGACGTCTTGCAATTCTGATGCTTTTTATTGGTCTTCTCTGTATGTGCCGCTCTTGAGATGCTGTTTCTGGCGCTCACTTGGTAAAACATCTCTCCTCTCCGTACTCAGGAGTATCGCACCAGGCAGGAAACTATGCACCATTAAGGCAGATGATAGTCTTGGTGTCGATGGTTCCGTGCAGCATCACATCTAACCGCCCTATAGTACTTGTGTGGTAATAAAGCCCTACTTGACTTGCTAGCATTAACATGCTCAGAGTAAACTATTACTATTATCAGTTTAGCTATTTTTTTATTTGCTTGAATTTTCTGTTGAACAATTAAGTTTATAGTACCAGTCAACCATCCAGGTACACCTGCTTTTAATCCATTTATCATTATTTTAGCTTTTAGCTTTATGTTATGTATTTACCTCATATTCACTCTCAGCATTTTCTCAAATATAAAACACGTGGCTGATTCTCCACTCAGTAATGCTGTTTACTGCAGTTACATTTCGACTGCAGCTGATATAGGAACTGCTCCTTTATAATGCAATCACGACGATTGGATGACAGCACTATCTATTGGCAAACCACACTATAAGCTAATAGGAGCTATTTTTATGACTCAGTCTCATCTCTGCCCACTTGGTATAAATCGCAATAGTTACAAAGTATGTTAGGGCTTCAAAAATAACACCAGTGCAGAGTTCTATAGTATCAGCTAGACTTTAGACCATTAGGTGCCATTTATTGCATTGAGCCTCGACGCATCGTCTGCTCATCTTAGTCAAGCTTCCACTTGGCCTTGCAGTAACATTCCCAGAAATTCATTAGTTGGAAAGCACCGATATAGCAGACGTGATTTAGTTTTCATTTCGTGGCCTTTATTGCTGAAACAGCAATGTCTGCCCCCCTGTGGCTCATGAAAGCATCAAATAGAGCTTATAGTGGATTACTATATCAATGAAGTAGAATAAATAACCTCAAGTGAAACGGACCTCCAGCAATGCAGATCCACCAGGACTTATTTTTTTGTAAACTAATGACACCTTTAACCAAACAAAATTCACTGGCATGCAGGCCCTGATGGCATATGGGCCTTCACTGGCATGCAGGCCCTGATGGCATACGGGCCTTCACTGGCATGCAGGCCCTGATGGCATATGGGCCTTCACTGGTATGCAGGCCCTGATGGCATACGGGCCTTCACTGGCATGCAGGCCCTGATGGCATACGGGCCTTCACTGGCATGCAAGCCCTGATGGCATACGGGCCTTCACTGGCATGCAGGCCCTGATGGCATATGGGCCTTCACTGGTATGCAGGCCCTGATGGCATACGGGCCTTCACTGGCATGCAGGCCCTGATGGCATA
>JABFDZ020000131.1:18070752-18087391 GCA_019775955.2 Pollimyrus isidori | reverse complement strand
AGTACGGAGAGCGGCAGCACCGACTGCGGCAGTACGGAGAGCGGCAGCACCGACTGCGGCAGTACGGAGAGCGGCAGCACCGACTGCGGCAGTACGGAGAGCGGCAGTACGGAGAGCGGCAGTACCGACTGTGGCAGTACGGAGAGCGGCAGTACGGAGAGCGGCAGTACGGAGAGCGGCAGTACCGACTGTGGCAGTACGGAGAGCGGCAGTACTGACTGTTGCAGTGGTTGCAGGCGTAGATCCTCCCCTCCAGGGCCTCGGTCTCTGTGAACTTGGCCAGCATCTCCGTGAGCGAGCAGCTGCGGCGGCAGGCCGGGGAGCCGGCGGACTTGCTGGCGCTGTGGTACCGCTCCGGAAACTCCAGGGACAGGTCCCAGAAGGGCTCCACCGTGTTCGACTTGCAGTTACAGGACAGACAGGTCACCTGAAGAGCCAGGGAGCGGCGATGAGGGACGGTGACCAGCGAACCCGCCACACACCTAGCGCTCGGAATTCTACTACCGCATTAATCGACGCTTAAATTCTCTTACCTGGGCCCAGATAGAAACCGGCAAGCAAATGATTTTAAGAAAAATAAATCATTCGTATAAAATTGTGAGGTGAAACACAAGCACTGCCAGTCTGGTCTGATTATTCCCAGACAAGCGCATTAGTGGGAAGTAAAACTCCAAGCCTTTTGTTTATGGGCAAATGATTCATACATAACCGATATTACATTTTGTCTTGTGTCTCTAAAGATAATTCAAGAAACCCATAATATCAACCTCATTTCTAATCACACTCAAAAATGATCAAATTTAATTCACTAATCTGTTGATACAACCCAGATGTAAAAAAAAAAAAAACAGCAATCTTCTATATGCTCAGGAAGGGAGTTAGAAATCGTAAAAGAAAAGATGCATATCCATGTAAGAGGATAGAAACCAAACTCACAGCAGTGAGTCCCTGAGATATATAAACGTCAGGATAGAGAAACAGCCTCACAGTGAACCCGCACGCAGGGGGCAGCAGCTGAATCAGCGCCTCTACTCATCACAGTAAGCACCTGTGCAGGTTTACTCTGCCACAACCCCCCCACAGCACTGGACAGAGGGAAACGTGAATATATTCAAAAATGTAAACCAGCCCCTCTTTGTGAAATCTGTTAAATGTCGGGCAAACTTTGCTATTCATAAACCTTTATCACTTCTTCACAATCCTATAAGAATTCATATTGGCTGATGTGTAGCAGAAGATTTAACGTATTTCAAATAATTCTTTTGAAGAAGTACAGCAGGGGTGGGCAGTCTTATCCAGAAAGGACCGCCGTGTGGCGGGTTTTTGATGCAACTCCGTAATTAGATTACTAATCAGAGGACTGATTGGCTGAAGAGTCCTCACACCTGGGTTCAAAGCTGAAGGTTATTCCAAAAACCTGCACACACACCGGCCCTTTGGCGGATAACGCCGGTCACCCTGGATGTAAAGGAATCACTCAGAGGAAAACTCTTCAGTATGTTACAAGTGTTCTCAACGCACAAGGATAGCGGAGAGCCTTTAGAGGGCCGACGGCCTCCACGGAACCTTTCGGAGCCTTGCAACTCGCCCACGGACGTCTACGTCACGCGGAGCAACACGCGGACGGCATCGCTGACCTCGGGCGCCATCAGCCACGTGTCTTACGCCGCCAGGAAACGGAAAATACTCACCTGGCTCAGCAGCTGCCCGTGGAAGATGGTGTTGAGAACCTTGAGGACCTGCTTGGTGAGCCTCCGCTGGGAGATAGGGATGACGATCTTGCGCCTGGTGCCCTCCGACTCCAGCTCCTGCTGCACCTTGTCCAGGAGCTCGCAGAGGAACTCCTGGGCGTCCTGCTGGTCGTAGCCGCGGAAGGAGGGGATGAGGTTCCACACCGAGTGCAGCATGGCGAAAGGGGAGACCAGCGACCAGCGGCCCGACCACATCACCCGGAAGAGAGTGTGCAGCTCGTGGCAGAGCGACATCTGGTGCCGGGTGGAGGACCGGGGCTCCTTGGACTGGACCAGCTCGGCCGCGTTGGGGCCGGGCCTCGGGCCCTGCTTGCCGCCCACGCTCAGGCACCCCCCGCTGCCCGGCTTGTCCACGCGGCCGGGGGCCGCCCTGGACACGGGGGTGCTGCCCACCAGGCCGCCCGACACCACCCGCGTGCCCTGCGAGCGCCTGGTCTTGGCCAGCAGCTCCTCGGTCTCGCAGAGGTCCAGCGTGAGGAAGCACTCGCGGAACTTCTGCAGGTGGCTCAGCACCTGCAGGATGGAGTTCATGTAGCAGGTGTTGCCCAGGTTGCGGAGCCCCGTCACCCCCGGGGCCACCTTCCGCCGGGCGGCTGCGCTGCTGGAGGAGAGCCGGCGGAACCTCCTGGGGGCGGCTCCGTCCAGCGGCTTCTGCCGGAAGCTGAGCAGGGGCCCCGGGTGGGGGCGCGGCGCGGGGGGCCGCTCCGGGGGGTCGCGGAACTTGCGGGGGACCAGGGCCGTGCGGCGGGGCAGCTGGGTGAGCAGCCGCGCGCTCTTCCTGGGGGGGACGCTGGCCAGCTCCTCCAGGACCCTCCTCTTCACCTCCTGCCGGCGGCGCCGCAGCTCCTCCTTCTGCTGCTCCAGCTCCTGCTCCCTCTGCCGCTGCCTGTCGCGCCTCCGGCTCCGCCAGGCCTGCAGGACCCGGGCCAGCAGCCCCCGCCGCCTGTGGAGCAGCGCCACCTGCATGGAGGGCCGGGCCCCGGCGTCGGGCCCCCGCAGCGGGGACTCGCCAGCGGTGTGGGAGCGCAGGGCGCGCCGGGCGGAGCCCCCTCGCACCGTGGACAGGGCCGCCCGCAGCAGCTTCAGGTCGCCCTCGGCGTTGTCGTTCAGCACGTACTCCCCGCAGGCGTGGCAGAAGACGTCCAGCTCCCGCACCTCCATGGCCAGCGGGTGGCGGGAGGCGCGGAAGTGGTCCAGGGCGTGCTCCTCCATGTAGCGGCCGCAGGCCACGTGCGAGCACTTCAGGCAGGCCCAGACCGACTCGGTGGTGCCGCAGTCCACGCAGCGCCACTTCTGCGGGTTGAGGATGGAGTGGTCCTGCGCCAGCCGCAGACGCCCCACGTGCTTACAGCGGTCCATCGCCGCGCATGCGGTCTCTCTCAGGACGCAGGCCCCGGCGCCTCGCTGGGGTTCATACTGCGGAAAGACGGAAACCGGAAAACGGTCGTGAGCAAGGCAGAGATTCATTTCGTTCATCTATCAGGCTCCGTAAATTCGTCTCTGCTGCAGGATCGGTGTGAACCTGGGAGATGATCCCAGCAAGCATAGGGCACAAGGTAGGAGACTCCTTAGGTGGGAGGCCAAGCCCTTACAGGGCACGCACGATATTCACAAGCTTCAATATTTCACTGGGCGATGTTAAATAATAAAATATAACAGTGGATAATCTGCTCTCATTCTTGACTGAGAGTGGATATCTTTACTAAATCGGAGACCAAAGCATCACTGGTCCCAAATCGAGGGGTTCAACTGCTGTTCAAATGTGCGGAAATACCAAGAATTGCGTTAGTGTGAGATGGAAGTGCGATGGAAGCGCGCTTACAGTATAAAGAGGTTTGCTTGTGCTTTAAAACAGAGGCGTGCTCCAAAAACATTGCAACTTCGGAAAACCTTCAGAAGACCTCGCTGTCCATCTGTCACGACACCTTCGCGTCCCAGAAAACACATTTAGTCAGCTGCAGGATGAGAAAAGCACGTTTAGAAGACGAAACACCGGACACATGGTGGACATGCAGTGGACAACAGTGTCGTTCACGGGAATCCCGGCGCAAAAACGAGGGGCCAGGCGGCGGGTCCAGGCGAACTAACCGAACTATGCGATGGCAATAAGGCCATGAAAAGGTCTCCGGCTGCTTTCGCACGGTGCTTGCAAAATATAACGTGCGTTTGGGTCACCTTATCCATACTCCCGATTCAGTGCGATTCTCTCTTTAAAAACCCCTTTTCTGCCGACCAGCTGCTACCTACGTGCAGCCACAGTCACTCCACAAACTACAGAACGAACAAGCAACAGAAAAAAAATGACCGACCGGCGAAACTCACAAACAAAACAGCGAGTGTTAGCGAAGTAAAGAGGGAGCGAAGCCACGCAAAAGGCGTTTGCTGCCGGTCGCCCTGTAACATAGAGGGTTAGCGTATAGCAACCTCTGCATGCCATTAAAAAAAACTTCCCCCCCAAAAAAAAAATCACTGCTGCTGACTACCACCCCATGTCGCTTTACCCTGTTTTCATTACCGGCACCTCAATTTTTATTTTTTTCCTTTCCAAGCTTCCCTCCCCGATGATCTTAGCTGGCGCCTTTGTTGACGGCCATCCGTAAAGCGAATGCAAATAATGAAATAAATAACGAACCTCACTCATGCAACACCCGTCCCAAGCCGAGACCAGCCGGCTGCCTCGTTTACCTGACAATGCGTGCAGCCTCGATGGCTAGTTAGCCACTTACCAGAACAAAGACCACTCTCAGTCTGCGGCTGAACTCTCCCCCGGCGAGAGACGGTCGTCAACTTCCAGCGGTCCGGCCCGGGCAAGCGGGCGAAGGAAAACGCGCGTCTGCCGGGCGCCCCGGCCGTCTCTAGAGATGTTATTCAGAGTCAACTTTTATGTCAGTCTTTAAACAAAACAACAGAAGCTCGGCGCGGATTAAAGTAATTGATTCTCAAAGAGACAGGGGGGCAGAGAATGCAACTCAGAACTTTAAAAGATTTCACTCCTTCCATTTACAACAATGGTAAGACATCAAACAAAACTAATGGGCATGCACTACGCATTTGGAGTTTCTGCCCTTTCTTTTTTATTTAAACACATATGCGTCTTTTATGGTTTTGTGTAGGGTTTTATTTACCGCCATCATCTGCACGCGCGAGCTGTCACAGTCCCCGAGACAACCGAACTAGTTGTGGGGACGGTAACAAGTCGCTCTGATTGGCTCCGAAGTGATCAATCTTCCGGAAAAGGCCGGCTCCCATTGGTCGGCGCAGTGTCGATCATCCTATTGATTACGGGAGAGGTTAAAAGGGTTCAAACGAGCTCGGGCCGCACCGAGCTTAGTGTATTAGCGGTTATAATTATGCCGGTTCTGTAATAAACGTGTCGCTGCGACAAGTCGCTTTGCACGCTCGTACTTTTTAATATATTTTGTCATTTATAAGTCCTCGGTTGCTAGAGTTCAGCGTACAGGACGCCGAGTATGCAACACCCGTTTGAGAGGATCTGGTCGCGTCGTGAAACAACGCTTTCATCTCTGGGGGGGATGAAGGGAGGGGAAGGAGGAGGGAATGCAGCTACGGGGAAATGGATAACTGCGTTTTAGAGCCTCAGCTGCGGCTCTTCGCGGCGGACCTGCTCGGTGGGTGGATCCCGCGGCGCCTCCGCTGGCTTGCGATTGGCTGGAGGTGTCCGGCACGAGGGCCCTGCCCAGGCACCGGAGCAACTTCGCATGGGGAAGTTAAAGATACACAAGTGTGCCGGGAAAATAAAACACGAAAATCCTTTGCTAGGAAAAGTAAATGCCTCACTTTCCAGCTACCGGCACTCTCAGTACCTGTAGGTATATTCCATTCTTCTTATGGGTGTTCAGATGGTTCAGATGAATATGGTTAAAATGGCTGCAAGCCAAACAATGGGAACAATTAAGCACGTGTGGGGAAATTATTAACCCAGACGAGACAATACTCTTATGTAAAATATTGCTCTCAGGTACAGAAATTCACGTCTTTATACCACGTTAACACAAACAAAATGTTATTTTCTTATGAAACTTCCCTTGTTTATTTACATGAGTCCTCTTTGCAGTCCAAATTCGGTTTTACACCAAATCAAATATTGCAACAATTTATAAACACATTTGACATTACATATGCACATTTTGCTAAGTATATGTAATATCTAAAATACATGCTCAATGTCTTTGTACCAATTTAGTGATTTAAGTACAAGAAATTGTTCAATGAAAATAACTTTTACACGAAGTGTAACCTACCGACACAGCAGTGACCATCTAAACTGCTGGATATTTAACTATGATTTAATAACCTGAAAAAAGCATGAAAAAGAAACCGCCAGTAAACAACAGTATACTGCAATATTTCACCCTCTGCGTCCACTTAATACATATGAAAATGCACGACACGTGCAAACACTTTCATGATGTCACAATAATATCGTCCGATCACCCCAATTTTTTTAAAAGTACTGTTTTAGAAATATGGAATCTGTTGACTGTGCCATCGCCCAATTTAGTTTGGTCGAGCTTGCAAAGCTGGCTACACCATCCAAAGCTTCAGACTCCCCGTTCTGCTGTTCCTCCTGGTTCTCCTTCCGTCCCTCTCTCTGGTGGGACACCGTGCCCCCCCGCCGGGCTCGGACCCTCTCACCGCACGCCACTCCCTGGCACAGCCTGCTGCTTGCGGACCTTGCAGAAGAGCTCCAAGTACTGCGTCATGGTGTCGGTGCAGTCGGCAGGGGCATGGAGGCCCTCCGGCTTGGTGGCGAACACAGAGGGCATCTCTGGCACGTTCGGGCCCAGGAAGCTCTGCATGAACTCCTTCGTCAGGTTCCAGCAGTCCGCCGGCACGACGCATGGGCAGTACTCCACCTGCGTGGGGGAAGAGCAGCAGAAATGATACCCCTGGATGAAACAGCAAGGCATCTCCAGAACACACGGGCGCCCCCACCAGCCTCACCCCTCACCCAAAGTTCCTGAACAAATCTACATCCATCCATCCATCCATCCATATCAGCCTGCACCTAAGGAGAAGCAACACGGTCGCACTTTTCTTTGGAACTCATGTCTGCACCCTCTACAGGCACAAGTTCCCGGTGGAAAACAATTCCAGTTGATTGCAACAATGGAAGAGGCATAACTGGGGATCTTTTCTGCTTCCTGCCATCAGACATGACAAGAGTTACCTCCCGGCGCTCCAGTCCTCGTTCCCGCCCCCCGGCGCTCCAGTCCTCGTTCCCGCCCCCCGGCGCTCCAGTCCTCATTCCCGGCCAGAACACGTCAGGGCAGCATTTCATCTTTAACAAAGCAAAAGTCTGGTAGTATCTGCTTTTAATTGTACATACGTCGCACTGTAAACGCTCCTTTGCGATGTTCCGATTATGTCTTGAGTACCGTCTGCACTATCCTTGTTCTGCACTATCAGGGTTATTCAAATCTGGACCTCGATTCCAAATCCAGGCCGTGTTTTCAGTTCTCCCAGGTAGTTAGTTTAATAATTGCTGATTCTGATTGGTCAGAGGCTTCATTCCTGACTGACAGGTAAAGGAAGGCTGGAAAACCAGCAGGGCTCGGACCTCGAGGACCATGATTTGAATATCCCTGCACTATATGTTTGTATCCCCACACTCCGTACCTCGCTGATCTCTGCAAAATCATTTACCTCTGGGATCAATAAAGTATTTTTCTCACATTCTAGGGTTTAGCGATATTACGTCGTGATCATATAGCACATGTGCATTAATCATCTGGGCTTCAGAAGACGGCAGAAACATTTTCCTGGACGCCGGCTTTTTGTTAATGTATCGACTTTTACTTGGCGAGCGGATTAGTAGTTAGTCTGCCCAATATATTAATGAGAGGCGCATCGTGAAGCCCAAAAGTCAGCAATCTGTATAAATTCGGCGTTTTGTGCTGGTTAAATGTGCTGGACCTCCAATGTCTTTTTTTTTAACCTTGTTTATCCACAATATCTCCTCTTTTAAAAGATGTGGCTGCTGAACTGTCCCTTTCTTCGCCGCGACTTCAGTACTTATCGCTTTCCTGATGTACCAAAACAGAAGCACGCGGCATTGCAGGCGGAACTGAATAATCATACAGACACACTAAATTTATACAGGTTACTAACTGTTTAAATGTTGGGTGTCACAATATATTTTACAGTTAATCTTCTTACCAAATTACGGATGTAAGTAAATGTCGGGATGGTGCTGAAATGTCGGCGTTCAGGCCAATGTTCACGCCCCTCATATAAAAACCAGGCGATTATTGCGTATATAAGAACATAAGAACTATATAAACGAGAGGAGGCCATTCAGCCCATCAAGCTCGCTTGGGGAGAACTTAACTAATAGCTCAGAGTTGTTAAAATCTTATCTAGCTCTGATTTTAAAGGAACCCAAGGATTCCGCTTGCACTACGTTATCAGGAAGACTATTCCATACTCTAACTACAGGATAAGAACATAAGAACTATACAAATGTATGTAATGCATGTATGTAATGGCAATTATATCGCAATGTGACATCGCAACTTGCTCCGTGCTTCTGCCATCTGTCCTTCCTTGGCTCTGCTCACCTCTACGGAGATCCCCCGAGCGCTGGAGCTCATGGTGACGGTCCCCACCTTCACCAGGAAGTCGCAGTACTGGTAGCGGGCCCCGCGCGTCTCCACCTTGTGGCCCTTGGCGTTCTGGAAGTGGCTCTTCAGCTTCACCATCAGCACGTCGAAGTTGCCGTCGGCGACGAGGCAGGGGCCGCCCTCGAACATGGCCATGCAGCTGAGGGGCGTCTCCGAGTTGTGCATGACGTAGAGGAGCTTGGGCGGCTGACCTGCGTGAGGCGTACGGATTGATGAAGGCTGATATTTCACTGCTGCTTCGCTCCACCAATCAGTACCAGCATACTTGCCAGTCTATAAATGGCCTGCAGTGTGTAAAGCAGGTAGTTGGTCTGGCAGAGGATATACTGCTTAGCCACCACTGGCTGTCAGAGCACACAGTTATTTGGGGGGGGGGGGGGTGCGGAAGGCGGCGGATCCTGAGAACAGCTGGGAAGGACAAGACTAGAATGTAAAATAATCCGGGGTAAAGCCAGCAGTGATGTTCTCTAGGGTGGAGAGAAGTTTAGCCAATCGACAGTCAGTGTGACCCGACGGGAACCAATAACTGGTCATAATCGATTTTTTGTGTTTCTAAGCTTCATTTTCTTGATTCCATTCATTATAAATTTAGTCAGTGAATTGATGTGACCCATGAAAAGCTTCTTCTAGTGAATACATTGATGACGAATATCAGAAAAGCACCAATAAAGCATACGGTTATTTCAGTGATTGCACAGAGAAGGCTCCATTCACTGAACCCCTCTAGATAATATTCCTCATTCTAAGGTACAAAAGCTGTGGCCATCTAAAGATCTGCACCTCTCACTAGCTACATAGGTCAGCAACGTGTTGCCAAAAGAATCTTAGAAGAATGGGAAGCAATCTTTCCGAGTAAAATATATAACAACATGAATTACACCCAGAAGGATGGCTCTTTGTATAGTGTACCTCCTGTCCCCACCCCCCAGCCCCACAGTTACCGCTGGTAGTGCCCGCGGCATGGTAGGTCTCACAGTCCACACAGAAGGATGGCTCTTTGTACAGTGTACCTCCTGTCCCCACCCCCCAGCCCCCCAGTTACCGCTGGTAGTGCCCGCGGCGTGGTAGGTCTCACAGTCCACACAGAAGGATGGCTTTTTGTATAGTGTACCTCCTGTCCCCACCCCCCAGTTACCGCTGGTAGTGCCCGCGGCGTGGTAGGTCTCACAGTCCACCCAGAAGTTGCCCTGCTTTACTGCACCCAGCTGTTCCAGCTTCCTGTGGAGAATGTCCACTGTCTGCTGTATGCTCTTCCCCTCTGCCACCGGAACCTGGGAGACACTGAAAGGAAAAAAAGCTGCTATAAGGAAACAAAGACGCATGACCAATATAATAATATAATAGTCATACACAATTATTATAGATGCATTGTCAAAAACTGTATGCGTATATGTAAGACAGGAACATAGCGGAAAAATATACGCGTAATTAAAAGAATAGCACATTATAGCTAACTAATGTGCAAAGAAACGTGAGGAGGAAATATGTGGAGATCGTCAGTTAAAGCCACATATACACATTCACGCGCATGCACAAGCTTCACATATACAGAACGATCGCAACAAACTCGAAAAGAAATCACACGTAGCATGCTATCGATGACCTGCTAGGTTAGCCAAGGAAATAACTGTCCTTGTACTAAGTGTCATTACTTCAACAACCCAATTGCTTTCTGACATGTTCATAGTTATGCAACATTAATCTTTCCATGCCATGAAGGAATCCAGATCCAAAACGTCCATACAATGATACATATGAATGTAGTCTTCTTTTTTTCCTAGCCCCCTCCTAGTTACAGATAATGGATTTTTTAAGAGCTGCATGTAAATTCGAGTTTTGATTTCCAAAACTTACCAAGTCACCCCCATATCCCTATGATATAACGACTTCTAAGCTCCACTAATATTTCATCAGTTCAAAGACGAGCAGCTCTTCTGCGGAAGGAAGTTACGTATCCGCGACCGGAAGGTCCAAAGACGCCGGTGACCGGCGATGCCACATTTGTAGTTCATTTTGAAGAGATAAACCAAGTTTCTGAGTAGGTAGCATGCATTAACATCTCATGTTTATTTTAAAGGTTATATAATAGGCATATCGTAAATATGTAATATGTAAAAACTCAACCCGGTAAGCTATGTAATTAAAATATCCAGAGGTTCTTCCAATATATAATTTTAAAATAAAAAAAACATCTTCCCGTCGTCGTTACCGATGACAGATTGTAGTTTTAAATTTCACTTTACCCTTTTCCATAAATTCAATGGAATATTCTTGTTTTCGGTTTGTCCTCGCATCATATAAGGTTCAACATCTTGATGACGAACAAATCCTGAGACATGTTAATGACGACAGTTCCTGCGACGCCATGATGACTGTAACTGCGCTGAGTTTTGGGTTGTGACTCTTAGCGCACGTGCCCGGCACCTTACTGCAGCTAAATGCACGCGTATACTTGAAGCTTTTGTGCGTTGTTTCAGTCTAGTGCTAATTACATCAAAGCAAGTGACGTTGGTTGCAGAAATGCCGAAAGTGAGGAAATCCAAAGGCGGCGGAGGGGAGAAAAAAGTACCGACGTTGGCTCTTGCTGATCAGATACTTGAGGGAGATGCGGTAAAGGCTACTAGCCGGGTGAAGAACAGGGATCGCCGGCAGGAGGATGAGGATGAGTACGTGGATGAGCGTCTGTCGCGAAAGATTTTACAGCAGGCGCGGATACAGCAAGATGAACTTGAGAGCGAGTATGGACTTGGTACATCTTCGGTGACCAAGAAACAACCCTCCACCGTTTTAGGTGAGTTGAAAAACTGCGAGGCCTAGCATCGTTCCTTGATTACTTATGTTAACTAGTATTTTGATGTGGCCACGCGATTATCATGTATCCAGACATTAATGAAATTACAGCTTTATCCTAGCCGTCGGTGACAACACGCACACTAAATACAACGTACTAGAATACAGTCAGGAGTGACTTCTCTATACAACAGCACACTTGTTTGCCCCGACAGTATTTCACCTGGATTTTTCTCCCATGTTTTACTAGAGAGTATCATCCAGACCTGCATTGTTTTCTTTTTACAGCCTTAACGTGCATTAAATCCTATTTCCCTTACTGTCATTTACACACATGCATACAACTGTGTACATATATGTCTCTGCAGGTTCTGGGTCTCAAGATCCGGATTCTGATGAAGAGTGGCCATCTTTGGGTGCAGAAGGGCAATGTGAAGACATGGAGTTTGGGTCTGTAGTTGAGGTGGACCCTGAGGATGAGAAAGCTATCCAGATGTTTATGAACAAGAACCCACCAGTCAGGTAAGGTCCATTTAGAAGAATGCCACATTTTTGTAAAATAAATATTATATTATTTTTCTGTTAGTATAAATTGTTCTTTTCTAAATAAAGAATTCATGATTTCTTTTCATAAGATTCCTCATTTTTCACGCATAGTTTGCAACAGACCTGATGTAGACGTTTAGAAGCTCAGCTATATGATTTGCAGTCAGCTTCTCTGAGAGATTATTATAATGCCCATGCAGACGAACACTGGCCGACATCATCATGGAGAAGATTACTGAGAAGCAGACCGAGGTGGGCACAGTGATGTCTGAGATTTCGGGCCGTCCCCTCCCACAGATGGACGCCAGGGTCATCGAGGTTTACAAAGGCGTCAGCAAGGTGAGCTGGGACCCGCAGTGTGTGTGGTGTTTGCTGTGAAGAACACTCTGTCCGCCTAAGCTTCTCACCAGGTTTTGCACATGGATGGGTTTTCTTTTTGTGCTGTCTTACAAAGCTATTTACAAATCTCTTAGAAATATAGGGTGATGTGGCTCCCTAAGCTAGGACTGCCTGTGATCAGAAGTATGTTGGTTCAAATCCCTTCGCTGGCAGAGTGATGTCACCATTGGGCCCTTGGTGCCAAAGGCTTGTAGGTGCTCTGGGGCCTGTCTGACCCTGCTGTCTGACCTGTGCGCCGCTTCGTATAAAAGTCTGATTGATAAATAAATGTAAAAAACATCAACATTATGAACTTATCAGGTGGCTGGAATCTTTGGTCTCTTCTAATGTAGCATTGCACAACTGAACTTCCTGCTGGATTGACTTCAGACGATTCCTTGCATTTTTGTTTAACTACTGCATAAGAAGCATGTGGTATGTTAACTCTGCAAGCTTGGGTGTGACTTATTGTCTGCTTGTGAAGGTCCTGTCCAAATATCGCAGCGGGAAGCTGCCCAAGGCTTTCAAAATCATCCCCGCCCTGTCCAACTGGGAGCAGGTTCTGTACCTGACCGAGCCAGAGAGCTGGACGGCGGCCGCCATGTACCAGGCCACAAGGTGACCTGCATGCTCTGATTAAATACTGAATTGCCAATTTGAAATAGTAATTCATTTTGCATTTTTGTGCATATAATCCTCCATAGTTCTGGCTCTGCGTGTGTCTTGCTTATCTATTCATATGGCCAAGAATGTGTGTGTGTGTGTGTGTGTGTGTGTCTGCATGTGCTGTGGCTGCTGTGTGTGTGTGTGTGTGTGTGTGTGTCTGCATGTGCTGTGGCTGCTGTGTGTGTGTGTGTGTGTGTGTGTGTGTGTGTGTGTCTGCATGTGCTGTGTCTGTGTGTGTGTGTCTGCATGTGCTGTGGCTGCTGTGTGTGTGTCTGTGTGTGTGTACGTGCTCTGGCTGCTGTGTGTGTGTGCGCGCGTGTGCGTGCACGTGCTCTGGCTGCTGTGTGTGTGTGCGCGCGTGTGCGTGCACATGCTCTGGCTGCTGTGTGTGTGTGCGCGCGTGTGCGTGCTCTGGCTGCTGTGTGTGTGTGTGTGTGTGTGTGTGTGTGCGCGTGTGCGCGTGTGCGCGTGTGCGCGTGTGCGTGTGTGCGTGTGTGTGTGTGTGTGTGTGTGTGTGTGTGTGTGTGCATGTGTGTGTATCGTATCATCCCATTCAGAGTCTCCTGCCTTGTTCCCTTTGCTGCTTGGGTCAGGCTCCAGCCTCTCAGTGCCTCTACATTAATAAGCTTTTATCTAATGCATCAATGACTTGGTTATGTATGTAAAATAGACTTGGAGCTTCAGGGAAACTGAAATGTGTGATTATAGCATGTAATACTGAACCAGCCCTGAACTCTATGCAGGATCTTCTCCTCCAACCTGAAGGAGCGCATGGCCCAGCGCTTCTACAACCTGGTTCTGCTCCCAAGGGTCCGAGACGACGTCGCTGAGTACAAGCGCCTCAACTTCCACCTGTACAGCGCGCTGAAGAAAGCCTTCTTCAAGCCCGGGGCCTGGTTTAAGGGTGAGCAGTAACTGAGGGTTTAGGTTTGTGTTTGCCGCACAACAAGCTCTCTGCCCAGAACTCAAGCAGTGGGAACTTTTTATTAAAGATGTACTTCCCCTATAACTGAAGCTGTTTCTGGTCTTCCTCCAGCTTCAGATCTGCACACTTCTAATATAAGTTTAAACCTGATTTATTTCTGTATGTGGTTTCATCGCGGTGCTTTGAAACGCGCCTCCATAAAGACGTCACAGGGCAGCGTCACTCATGTAAGCTGATGTGAACAGAGGCCTGTAGACCGGGGTGGGGAATCCTGACCCGGGGCTGCCGGTACCCAGCGGGTTTTCTATCCCACCGGACCCCCGGGGTCATTGCCGTCTTTTGTTCTCGCATAAGCCAGTTTATTTCTGAGCAGCTTTGAAGTTTCACAGTCGATCAGTCACCACGAGGCTCAGATTGCCCTCCTGCCGTCGCTGGCTTTTCCCTGCCTGGCTGTGACCATCACCCCCCCCACCCCCAGGAATCCTGATTCCGCTCTGCGAGTCGGGAACCTGCACCCTCCGGGAGGCCGTGATCATCGGCAGCGTCCTGACCAAGTGCTCTGTGCCTGTGCTCTACTCCAGGTATGTGGAGGATTTCGGGGGGGGGGGTGTATCAGGCGTGTGATTGTGTCCCTAAGTCACATGACCTCTCACGTGACCCAACCCTGGTGCCCCCAGTGCCGCCATGCTCAAGCTGGCTGAGATGGAGTACAACGGCGCCAACAGCATCTTCCTGCGCTTGCTGCTGGACAAGAAGTACGCCCTGCCCTTCCGCGTGCTGGACGCCCTGGTCTCCCACTTCCTGCGCTTCCGCTCGGAGAGGCGCGCCCTGCCCGTCCTGTGGCACCAGAGCCTGCTGACGTTGGTGCAGCGCTACAAGGCCGACCTGGCCTCCGAGCAGAAGGGGGCGCTGTTGGAGCTGCTCAAGTTCCAGGCGCACGCCCAGATCTCCGCCGAGGTCAGGCGGGAGCTGCAGCATTCGCAGTCCCGGGACGAGGAGGTTGGGGTCGCGCCCATGATGGTGCTGGACTGAGTGCTGGAGAAGACGTTTGGGTCAGTGAGTTCTGGAGTTCCTTCACTTCTGAAATCTGACCAGTTGTTCCTCCAATAACAGCATCTATATGCAAAAAAACAACTCAATCCAGATCCCTGGAATCATGCAGCTACAGTAAATCATTGCCATTAAACTCCATCCCACTGTGAAGTTAAATCCAGAAGGATTCCAGCTGCGGTACCAGATCTCCGTATCCCCTGAATGGTTATTTTTGAGTCCATGGACCCTGGACATTCACATGTGTCTGAATGTGAGTTTCCTGCCTGGAGAACGAGGCAAAAGATCATCAGATCATCAGACTGTATAAGACACGATTCCCCATTAAACGGCATCTTTACAATGTTGTTCCAAGATGAGGCTTCAATTAACATCTCAAAGAAAAATAAAATGCGTCGAGATTTTCTCTAGTATCAGAATGTTAGAGTGTCGCGACCCCAAACTGAGAAATAAGGTTTGATTTTCCGCAGTTTGTTTTTGCCGTGGTCTGATTCGACTAAAATAAACCAGATTTGCTGGTCACGTTTTCCCGGGGTGTTTTAACCACAGCACTGCACTGCAGTGTCTGCTTCGCTGTACATCTTCAGACGGTAAGGAAACTCAGTAAAGGGCTGCGTGTGATGGACTCTAAGCTGGTGCCCTGCTTCACTGGCTGCTGCTGATGCTACTAATCTATTAGGGGGCGACAGCAGCATCAGGCAGTTTGAATTCCGGGTTATAAATAAAATCTGTAAGATGTGGAATGTTTACGTTTGAGAGCACAGTTTACATTTTCATTTAGGGGTGTACTCACTAGCAGCAGTTCAGACATTAATGGCTGTGTGTTGAGTTATTTTGAGGGGACATCAAATTTACACCATTATACAAGCTGTACACTGATTACTTTACATTCTATCAGAGTTTCATATCTTTAGCGTCGTCCCTTGAAAAGATATGATAAAATATTTACAAAAATGTGGGGGGTGTACTCACTTTCGTGAGATACTGTATGTATGTATGTATATACATACACAGTTGCACTCAAAATTATTCAGCTTCCTGGAATTTACAAACTTGCGGTTGTTTGCAATAAAGAAGTCAAACAATTTAATCGGCTCAACACAAGTAATGTTACATGTGGTTTCTCCATATTCTTCAACACCAAATACCATTTTAATGGCATATTTCGTACTTTCTGAACAACAGACAGCGCACCCAGGCGGTTTCACCAACTCGCTGGAGATTTCAATCACGCCGATCTCAAGACTGTCCTTCCAAAATTTCATCAGCATGTACGCTTCCCAGCGAGAGGAGATAACGTTTTGGACATGGTCTACACTCCTCACAGAGGAGCATACAGAGCCTCCCCCCTCCCCCACATCGGTCTGTCTGATCACAACACTGTTATGCTAATGCCAGCATACAGACCGAGAGGGAAAAGCACCAAACCGGCTCAGAGGCAGGTAAGAGTGTGGCCAGAAGGGGGCTCCTCTGCACTCCAAGACTGCTTCGACACAACAGACCGGGAGATGTTTAAGCAGGCAGCTACTTACGACAACAGCACAGAGACATTTAGTAGTACACAGACACTGTGACCTCATACATCACCAAATGTGACACACGAAAACCATCATCACTCGAGCTAACCGGAAGCCATGGTTGACGGGGGACGTCCACAGGCTACTGAGGGACAGAGACGATGCCTTCAGAGCTGGGGGTGAAGCTGGCCTGAGAACAGCAAGAGCCAACTTGTCCCGGGGCATCAGGGAAGCAAAGCAGGTCTACACACAGAAGATAACCTCCCACTTCTGTTGGAGTCTAAACCTAAATAAGTCCGCCGGGTCCGTTGATGAGAAGAGATTCACGCTTAGAGTCACTGGAGGTGTTGCAGGTCACATGGTGTTTATTTA
>JABFDZ020000131.1:18052055-18067007 GCA_019775955.2 Pollimyrus isidori | reverse complement strand
AAGACACTGCCGATCTAACGCTCGCTCCAAGAAGACACTGCCGATCTAACGCTCGCTCCAAGAAGACACTGCCGATCTAACGCTCGCTCCAAGAAGACACTGCCGATCAATACACTTCTAATTCAGACAACTTCAAACATTTTGCTCCACTGCAGGCGTGACTGCAAGCAATCTGTTATGTTTTGAAGTTAATTTTCCGTTTCATGTAATAAAACTAAACATTTCATGAATAAACAGGTGTTGTTTATGCATTTTACACTCAAGATATATACTCTTTATTAACTATTAATCTTCTCCCCCAAATAGTGAAATTATGTGGCTGCAACTGAATGTGTACAGCATGCAGGCAGCACTCAGAGGTTCAACTGGCATCAGAATGGCTGAGACACATGATGTATGTGATTTTAAACACATTATAATTGTGGGTCACTGATCTGATTGACCCGTTGGCGAAAACCGATCAACCAATAAGAGGAGAATGGCCAGATTAATTTAAGATAATGGGAAGACCACAACTGCAAAATTAACAGCTTGGTCCAACAGTGAAGTACTGAAAGGCATCATGCACAAATCATAACTGTTAATATGTAAGGGTACCTTATAAAGTGGCCACTCACTGTGTTCATTTACCACAGAATTCAGAATCTGCACTTCTGTGATCCAGTCTCAAAGAACTGTACGTTATGAATTTAAAAGGTAGAATTTATGGCAGGGTTACACAAAAACTCATCCAGATGGGTTTGTGTGTTCGACACTGTATATTTAATGCTTTCAGGCCACAATGTCTATTGGCGTCAACAAGTCAATTATGTATTTGAAGGTGTTTCTGTGATTTTCAGCCACTTTATATGTTTAGAGTCATTATTATTATTTGGGGAAGATGGTGGTGCAGAAGGCAGTGCTATCGGTCGGCAACCAGAGGGTTGCCGGTTCGAGCCCTGCTTCCTCCCCCATCAAAGTGTCCTTCAGCAAGACACTGAACCCTAAATTTCTCCTGGTGTGCAGGTTGGCGCCTTGCATGGCAGCCTCTGCCACTGGAGTATGTGTGTGTGTGTGTGTTTGTGTGTGTGTGTATGGATGGGTGAATGTGAGGCATGAAATCGTAAAGCGCTTTGAGTACTCGGAAGAGTAGAAAAGCGCTATATAAATGCAGTCCATTTACCATTATTATCGGCATTTTGGAAACACGGTCATCATACACAAGTGTTAAACGGGGGCAGATTTCTGAAGTGACGACGTACCAAAATCTCGGACACCTTGACGCTGTAGTCGGTGTAGATGCACAGCTTGGTAGCAGTCAGGGGGACGGTCTCACGCAGCTTGGAGGCCAGAAACAGACAGACTGTGCCCAGGAGCTGCAGGCGAGTCTTCTTCAGTGGAAAGCCAGCCAGGTACCGATCCAGGAAATTGACTGACAAGGGAAACACCTCATCTTCGCACTTCTGCTCCTCGCAAACCTGTGGCAGACCGAGGGCGGCGATTACAGCAACAAGCTCCAGTCAACTGGTACTTACAGTCCAAAAACTAGCAGTTATTACTTGTATTATGTCAGTGAAATGTTGTTCGCCTAGACATTTAAACTCTGTTGTCAAAAAGAAAAACATTTCTAGAAAACATTTTTGCACAGTTTCTTTAAAATACACAGGCTAACTGTAACGTTACGACATTTTGTGATCCGCACAGTCAGTCTTCGTTCTCCGGTAAATTCGCATGTAGTTTGCATTCATATGGATCTGTGAAATACTCGACGTGGCTCGGATTAGTTGCTTATATATATCCTGGCAACGTTCAAAACATTTCCGCTAGACAAATAACTCCAGACAGTTCTGCATCTTAAATGCGTTATAATCTTTTCAGCAGCTCTAAAGGTAGGATTTGATGTTAGCTCCATAAACTTGGGTGCCAACAAAACATTAAATACGTTTAAAGGGATGCTTGCGCCCGTTGTTCCCGGGACAGACTCCATTGCGGCCCCACCGCGACCCCAATGGGGATTAAGCAGTTACGATAATAGCTGGATGGAAGTTTAAAGGGAAGTGTACGTGTGCAGGATAGTCGAAGGACTATAGCGCGGCCTACATCTATGATCCATCAAGGTGAAAATTTTGACATCTGAACTTAATAGATTCAGGGTTGCAAAAATCACATGCATCTGGCGTGACATTCACGCCTTGAGACTCTCACGCAAGAAATCTTACTGAAATCTATATCATTCCATTATAAACCTAAAATTAACTATATCAAAAGCGTTGACTATTTACAAGGTAATAAAACCCTTACATACATGTAAATGGGTGTGCATGTGTATTAAGCCAGTTGACCAGAATTGGCAATCCTGACAATAACTGGCCCGTTTAGTAGAAGCCCCTGTCTTGTGCACGGTCACTGTCCTGCAGTCTCCCTGCAATCCTCCCACCTGGAACATCCACGCCGTCAGCGTCCTCCGCATGTGCGGCTGAACGTCAGTCTGGACGCGGCCGAAGTAGGAACCGGTGCCGGCGGTCCAGTGCCGCTTCTCCAGGGCCAGCAGGTTATTCAGCGCCCTGCTGTCCTCAGCTACGGCCGGGTCACAGGTAGCCCGAAAGGCGCAGCACAGCGGGGCCGCAGGCCAGTTCGGAAGATGATCGTCTTCCAGGCACATTAAATTCATCTGTAAACGCAACCAGATAAAAAACTTTCCAGATAGTTCCCGAAAGCAGGCGTGCGTAGCGGCAAGCGGGACCTACATTCGGTGGTCGCCGGTAGTACGATAAGGCCTACTCATAATTCATATCTGCATATTAATTTCAAAACATCATAAACAAAACTATATATAGTGAAGAATAAGCATTTGTTACATGCTTCAGGTGAAAATACTATCTTTGCGAAAAATCTCTGTATTAAGGACGATGTGGATTAACATTGGTAAAACAATATATTTAAAAAATATGGAGTATGCGTTGAAAGGTCTTCAGTACATCAGAGAAAGTCAATAGCATTGTAGCGCCGCTGAGATGGCTCCACCTAGCGGCGGTGTTGAGGAAGTTACTCGCAACAGTAATCAAATATAGGGGGTACAGATCCAGAAAGTACAAAATCTAGAACCAAGGTTTGTTTCAACCAACCAGCTGAGTATAAAGAGTCACATTCACAGAATACTCAACAGGTATACGCAACAGATTTTACTATAATGACAATATGTAAGGAATTACCAAATTTGATCATGCACATACTGAATTTTACGTTAACCACATTAATATTTAATTAGCGAATAATATCACATGCGCTGAATCACTAGTCATGCGCACTACGTTTTAAAACACCTGCTGAGCGCAATTGAAAATGATTAAAACCCGATTACGGTCATGTGATTGCAAATGCGCGTGATTTGACGTGTTCGTTTTCATACTAGCTCAGAGAAGCGCCAAATTAAGGTGTAGGTTTGAAGGTAAGTGTAAAGTTGCCTACAGAAAGAAATACTTTTGCAATCTGTATAATACTATTGTTAATTCATGTGGATGAACGCTGCATTCATGTCGCATAATATAGACTATAAAACATTGTTTGCGTGTTAACGTGGCAGAGCTAAGCACGTAAAATGTGCTTCAGTAGTACGAATGTTGCATGTTGTGTCTTATTCATTTTGTACCGTCTGGTTACGTAGCTGCACATATACTAGCTTATCTATTGATTATTTCCAGATCTTTTTTTTCTGCAAAAGGCCAAATCACCCTTGGAGGAAGATGTCTGCTGCTTCAGGTGAACTGAATGGCCTGGAAACGGGCAGATTGTGTGGTATTACCAAGCAACAAGATGACCAAAAATGTGAAGATCTCTTGGGTAGGTGTGTGATACCAGGTCAGAGTTTATATACTTTTAGTGTTTCACACGTGAGAAAGTCATCTGGTTTGGACCAACCAACTGCCGAGTGATTACAAGAAGTGAGCAGAAAACTACCAGCTTCTGGAAAGTGAAGTGTTTTGAAAACTAGTGGTTTTCTGGATTGTCTCTGCTGTGCTGCAGTAAATTGTCCTTTCTGCAGATGTTAATCCTGCATCCCTGTTTTGTAGAGGCCCTTTATAGCCCTGCCGGAGGCATAGCAGCCGCGTTGAGGTCTGTTGCGTCCTGGAACACGTGGAACCAGAGTCCATCCACGCTCTCCCCAGGTCCTCGGTTCACCTTCCCTGGGCAGGATGAGCCTCGGAGTGCGTCGCCTTCCACAGCCTCCCCCCAAGCGGCGGTCTCAGGAAAAACAGGGTTTGTGTTTTTATTATGAATCCCATGTAAAACCGTTTTAGTGGGAATCCAGGATTGCTTGCATTCAACTTTTTTTTTTTTTTTTTAAATCTTCAGGTTTGAGATCAGTGTCAAGGAGAGTGAGACAGATGTTACTGAAATCACAAGTGCATCAAAGTACTGTCAATCCTGTAAGAAATTCCCTTTCGTGTAAATATCATGGCATTTATTCTGTTTTGTATAGAGTGCAGATTTTCAGTCTCTATTGATGTTATATTTCAACAGCACGTTACAGCAAGCTTGTAACTAATTGTACTAATGTAATTTTTAGTATAGTACTTATATTGATTATTGGAGGGGGTACAACATTCCAGAAATGAACGACGGGCTTCTAAATGGGGAATTTGGAATCCAAAAAAATCTGGTTACACTGCAAAAACTGGCCTTTCGAATTTAAGAGAAACTGCTTCTGTGTTGAGACGAGATCGCCTAAACAAGCAGAGCTGTCTTCTGGCGCAGTAAGAAAATTGTACTTTAGTAAGATTCCCCAAAATAAGACGGTATGCCTAAATATAAGCAAATTACTCTTGATAAGATGTTAGTTTAATGAATGAGGTGGCAGCATGTGTGCTGAGTGACGGCCTTTCTGATTGGTTGAGCTTTGTACTGATGTAAGGTTGATATGGTAACTTGGTGCCTTAACCATTTATTCATGCATTTTACTGTTATAACAACCTGTCCCGTGCAGTGCAATTCTAACCGACTCGAACCCCCCCCCTTCCGGTGTGCTGCCTGACAGCGCCTCTGTACCAGGAGTACTGCCTGCAGTGCGTTCAGGCTGACATGCACAGAATTCAGGGCAGCGGTCTGTCTGCCCTGGCGGCCGCCATCAGCCTGCCCGGCCTCCTGAAGCACGGCACCACGGCGGCGTCCTCGCCTCCTGCCCCGCGCTCCTCCCGCCAGGAGAGGGGCAGCCTTCTGTGGCAGGATCTACCTGAGGTTCGGGAGCAGGGTCTCCTGATGAGACTGAGTCCGAAGGAGGTCAAGCTACAGGAGGTGCAGTGTCTCTAGTTAACTGCATATAAACTGAACTTGTATTTGGGGCACCAGTAATAATGTTATGCTGTATTAATTAACCACAAACTAAGTCTTGGTTACACGCTGATCTCGTTAGCTCGCCACTAATGAATCGTGATGCGCGTCTTAAGCAGTTACTGTATCTGTTAATTCTGTAAGCCTTTGTGAATCACGGAAGGAACGAGTCATGAATAACGAGTGAAATAATGATCTCATTCATCATAAACGACGCGTCACGCTACATTAACCTCAAGTAGTGACTATGTTCAGGATTTGTACTTCAGTAATAACTGCTATTAAGTACTTGTCCTGTAAAGTTACCAAACTTTCTTTATATTTAGACAAATTGTCCATTTAGCTTGCAGTCCTGTAGCATAAGTTGGGGTGTAGTGTACTTTCGGACAGAATGTATTTTTCACGCGCGTCCCGTCTTGACTGATCTGCGTCGCCTGGTTGGAGCGCATACTGAGAGGCAGATGCACCATCTCGCAGGAAGGAGGCCGATTCGGAGAATCTCTCCCTCTGTCTCCTAGACCATGTTTGAGCTGATCAGGTCTGAGGCCTCCTACCTGAAGTCGCTCTCGGTGGCGGTGACTCACTTCCGGGGCTCCCAGACGCTGCGCCAGTCGCTGCCTACGGTGGAGCACCACTTTCTCTTCTCCAACCTCTTGGATGTGCAGAGAATGAGTGAGCGGTGGGTCCTCAGCCACCCTGGACCAGTGCCTGTGCCCAGGATGGATGTCTGCAGTGATCGTAGACCAAGCTCTTTTTAACACTAATTTGCGTTGCAGTTTCTGATGGCTACTGGGAACTGAACCGGTTAACTGGTTTTAGGTGTTAATGGGCGGCTGCTCTAATACTGAAATACTGTGCAAAAGCTGACAAATTTAGACTAATGACTGGGCCTATGATGGGGGAGGGGGGGTAGGGCTGCACTCATTTTTAAGGATTTGCCATCATTCAGTAGAAACACTTGTATAAATCTGAACTCTTAAGGCCTAAGTGTCATACCTGTATTAGTCTATTTCAGTCCTTAAATGTTTCATAATGGGGGTGTGGAACGGCCTGTCATGTTGGTCATTACAATTTTGATGCATGATATCTAATAGTTTTGTGACTTTTCTCATGAGAGGATCAAGGTAGATCGACTGAAATGACATTTTGCTGGTATTCGTGTATGAGAGAATGTTGTGTGGTGACCATCTATGCTGAATGCTTGCAGGTTCCTGTTGGACTTGGAGGCTCGACTGGGGCAGAATGTGGTGATGCAGCAGATTGGGGACCTCGTGCTTCAGCACCATGCCGCCCTGCGTCGGGTCTACGTGCCGTACATCACCAACATGATGTACCAGGAGACGCTGCTCAAACGCCTCATGTGCGTCCCTTCCCACTCCCTTCTCTCAGAATGGTACATCGTTGCTGCTGCTCTTTGGACCTCGTTTCCCCTCTCATGCAGGCAGGAAAACAGAGGATTTGTTCAAGCTTTGAAGACGTTGGAGAAGGACCCTGAGTGCCAGAGACAGAGCCTGAAGTCCTTCTTGGTGCTGCCCTTCCAAAGGATCACTCGACTGCGGATTGTTCTGGAGGTGATGCTGACGTCCTTGAGGGTTAATGAACTGCTCACCCTTTTGAACATTAACATGGGCTTATTCTGTACCTTGTAGAACCAATGTTTGAATGTTCTGCGCATCTATACCCCGACCATCCTCAGTCAGCACTATTTGCATCACTTATCTCATCAAGGTCTGGGGTACAAGTAAGGCGACATCTGTTACTCGTAGATGGCGTGTTGCCTGCTGAGTAAATGGGCAGGGGGAAAACCCAAGTGACCGATCGTGGTTGGCCAGAGAGCTGGGTTAGCGTCTGTGAAGCTCGTGGTGGTGAGGTGTGCTGAGGAAGGGACAGACCACAAACCACTGACGGGGTCTTCCGCAGCTTGTCATTGCAAGATGAGGACGAAGTCGGTCCCATCGGCTGTAGACCGAATGAAGAGCTACTGCGGCACAAATGGTTTTAATGATGTGATGTGTCCCGTGAGCGTCAAGTCGTCGGGATGTGAATGGGGCAGCGGGGCCGTGGGTCAGGGTTGGTGGTCCAGGATGTCCCACTGATGGCCGACACCCGTTTGCGTGTCCCAGACAAGATGGCGGTTGACGCTGCACATCAGTGTCTGTCAGGGGTTCCTTAGACCACTCTCTCAGTAGGTACTTGCCACAACGGACTGGGAACCATACCAGTCTTGCGGTCCAAGTGAGATTATGGCCAGAACACTGGGTAACGATGATTAGGTCTTTGTCAAAGCTTCTTGGGTCCTCCCCTGCCGACGACGTCTGCATGCCACTGGGTAGCTATGAGTACTGAGTGTTGGCCCGGATGCCCATGGCCTGACGAGATCAACAGTCTGTCATTCATGCCATGGGGAGGCGGCCATTCCGCTCACCGGCAAGTGTGTACGCGAATATAAGTGAAGTAATGCTGTGTACGGCTTCCTCCTCTTCTAGAACATATTGAAGCTGACGCCCCTGGAGTCTGACCCAGTTACCCTTACAAAGGAAGCCATAAAGGCTGTACACCAGGTACTGTGCTGTTCAAATGGAACTTGCTGATGTACTCCTAATGCAGGCCTAAAATGAACCCCGTTAGTTTTGTCCTTTCTAACCTATGCACAATTCCCACTCGCTTCCTGCTTCACTCTTCCTTGCCTGATCCAGATCCTGACCGAATGTGACGACGGTGTTCAGCGCATGAAACAGACTGAGAAACTCGTTGCTCTGGAGAAACAGCTCGACTTCAAAAGTGTTAAGGTTGTCCTGCGTACTTCACTGGGTGTTAAATACGCCGCTCGGTCGTATAAACGTTCATGTAACTCGGTGATGTTCCTGATGGCTGAACATCATCAGTAACGCTCTCCTGTTGTAGCGCCGCTCGGTCGTATAAACGTTCATGTAACTCGGTGATGTTCCTGATGAGGGAACATCGTCAGTAACGCTCTCCTGTTGTAGTGCCGCTCGGTCGTATAAACGTTCATGTAACTCGGTGATGTTCCTGATGGCTGAACATCGTCAGTAACGCTCTCCTGTTGTAGTCTCTCCCCCTTATCAGTCACAGGCGCTACCTAGTGCAAGAGGGCTGCTTCCGGCAAGTATTAATGAAAGGTCTTCTGAGTAAAGTGCTGAACATCCACCTGCACCTCTTCAATGACCTGCTGCTGCTCTCTCTCCGGGGGTAAGCTACACTCGACGCACACGTGGCCTGTTAGTCCTCCCCGGTTTGAGGAGGGCCAGTGGTAGGGATGGGGAGAGCTCTTGAAGCCGATTTTACAATAGCACGTGAAGCTAACAAACGGGTTGAACGTGAAGGCTTTATAAACGTCAGTGTCTCCTTTGAATTGTTCATTAATATTCCGTTTTGATACCGGACTGATGCAGGGCTCCCTTGCAGAGTGCCCCGCTTCCATGTGCTGGATTACGCCAGGTTCCCGGCCCATGTCAGTGTGGGCCAGCTAACCACTAAGGCTCCTGGGCTGCCTCAGCATTGCTTCCAGTTACACTTCTCCAAGAATCATTTAAACCAGCCTGCCAACTTTGTCCTTGCTGCTAATGCTGGGTAATGACCAAACACTTGCTTGTTTTTGTCAAGAACTTCTAGAAGAGTGTCTATTTCCTTAATGTAAAAAAAGAATCGGCCTACATGTTAGATTTAGTGTGCACTCTGCTATTTACAAAACGATATGTGTTTACAAGGGATTTGAAATTGCTGAGTGCGAGTAATGTGGGGGTGGGGGACCTTCACAGCTCAGAAAGGGACCTGTGGATTCGACTCCTATCACCACAAGGCGGCGACACGACCATAAAAGAGGCCGGGCAGGTAATGTTTACTAATCGGTTATAGGAGGCTACTGATCTTAAGTTTCACCACCGTTTCTGAAAATCATTCGTGGTTACAAGACTGAAATGAGTACAAATCAGACTGATGATACATTTTTTCTTTTCCAGAGATCGTAGCGTTTACCGTTCACCATGAAGACTATATATTGGGCTTTAATATTAGCAGGAAATGACGAATGTTTTAATATCAAGGTGTCATATTTTGACTGTGCTATTCTAATAAAGCGGATGACTTGTAAACGTGTAATGGCTTTTCTAAGGGGAGCAGAAACCTTGTTTGATCTTACATCTTGCATACATTTATTTGAGCTTTTTATGATTCAGATCTCACTTTTCAGTGCATCTCCATCCCGAGTCCAGGAAACAGCATCGTGTGCGGAAGTCACGTGACTCAATCTGAACGGGGACAACACTAACTACGGTAGCTGTCACGGAGTTGAATCAAATCGATTCGGAGTAATTCGAGGACTTGTGGGTTTCGTTTTTTCATATGTGAGGAACATATTGATTGATGACTATCATCGCTTAAGAAAGTAACACGGCGGTGCTTCAAAGAAACGTATATGCACAAAGCATCACAGAAAAAACTCATGAATCAATAACGAAGCTAGTCACCTTTATGTTAATGATTTAATGGCTATGACGCTCCTCGACTGCACCCAATCGGAATGCAGAGATGCTCCGCTAGAGCGAGCTTCCCAGAACACACGTGACTCTAAGCGCTTCCCCAGCGCACTGGACTGGGAACTGTGGCCGGAACGCCAACGGGGTGTAAACCGTGAGACAGAGTGTCTCCACACGGTATTTTTACCCTCTGGACATGGCGAATTAAAGTCCGTATTTAGGTCGCATAAAAAGACGCGTTTAAAAAAAACGTGTTATACGTGCATTTTAATACCACGTCAACAAGGTACATGTGTAAAAAAAAAAAAAAAGGCCTTTCAGAAAGAAGATATGCCTAAGCTGATACGTTTCTGTTCAAGGGCGTTTTTAAACATTTAATGAAGCGGTTCATTGTTCAGTGTGCTTTATGGAATTGTGTGTCTGACTTGGACTAAGTTAAGTAAAAGGAGCAAATTAGTCCGGGAATGGGACTGAATTTCTGACCGGGAAATCCAGGATCCCGGACAGCCCCATATAAAACTATATAAACAATTATACTGCACTATTAGCATACTAAGTTTCTATTAACATACATTGACATTATGTACGTTTTAATTTCAACGGCACGTTTCACCCATATTATAGTGTGGAGGCTTTTACATAAACAAGAAAAATGATCTATGCAAATTCCAAAAATCTTTAATGACTTATTACACAATTTATTTTTCCCCAACTTGTGCGGAACGTTAATGATGCGCGCTTTGACGACGTTTCTTCACGAATGTGTCGCGAAAGTCCGATATTACAACAACGCCGCAATGTCTGAAATTATCAGTGTTCCAGGTGAGTTGAAGTGCATAATGCATGTGGAAAAAAATAAAGAAAATATACTAATTATGGCGTTGTACCAGGAAAAACAATGCGAATCGCCATAACATTAACGTTAATTAGCATTAGTGTTTGTCTCAACATAATCAGAGGCATCACAATTTAGGGAATACTGATTTCAGGGAGGCAAATGAGGGGTGTTTGGTTGGTATTACGGTAATAGCACAAATATATTCCCAACTAGTGGTCTGTACTACGAAGCGGGGTTACTGGTCTATCGGGGTAACTTGTCGTGAACGAAACACGTGATCTTTAAGGACGTAAAGTGGAGATCCACGGGCGACATGTAACCGGTTGGGGTTTGGGTTTATTCGCGAGATTTTTACAACAGAAATTCCGCTGTAACACAGAGTTAAGGTCACTTTGCACCGAATTTTGGAACAACAGATTTCCGGCACATGGGGCATCGTTTGTGGGTGTTAGAGAGTGTTGCTACTTCCGAGAGAGGTGGGATGTCCCCCTAGTCCCCATATAACCCCCTGGGAGTCAGGACAAGGATAAGCTATGTTTCTTTGCGGCCCCTTTAAACATTTTGCAAGACCATTATGAAGACCTTGTCCCCGCCCACTCTACCACGTCAGAGTGCGTCCTGTACGTCGGCCGGAGGACGCTGTCTGTAGTTATGAGTTGTTTGTGGTAAGCAGGGTAGTGTTTTATGTAGTTGAAACCTTGCATGATCGATTTGTGACTTAGATTATTAGAAAAGCGGGTATGTTGTTAGGCAGTCTGGCTAGCTTGTACGTTTCTATTTAAAACGTAATTCTGTTAAATTGGATATTGAGCAAATGTATGCCGGTAAATGCGTCTACGGCAATTTCTTACAAGAACAGTGAACTCCTCTTGTTTTCAGTGGTCTCTGGTTAACTGGTTGCAGGATGCTGAAGATAAAGCACACACTAAATAGTTTGAAACGTTGCATTCCCAGTATAAGTCATACATTGCAAACTTGAGTACCTCTGCCCGTTTCCTAGCTGCTGAGCCTAAAGCTGTCCGGGGATTTGTAGAATATAGAGAACAGACAACACAAAATCACACTGTGGCCAATTTTCATACACGCTTTAAGCTAACGGTATTGTAATTTGTAAAACACGTGCATATTGTCCAATTTTGGTTTGAATGATGATGTCTGCTAGTAACTGGCCAGTGTAAACGCAAGCTGTTCGATGGCTATGGCACATCCATCCCCCTCCGGGTCAGTGGTGCTGATGGACTGGTACAGGTCTGTCGAAGGAAAAGGATTCTTCTCTTTGATCAAACGCAAGAAAAAACGCAGGATTTTCGGTATGAATGACTTACTGCACTGATTACCAAAATGCCAGCATTCAGACTTATTAGAACTGCTAGAATTATTTGTCGCAGTGGTATAGTTTAAGTGCAGTTTTCAGGTAACAATTTAGAAGTACTCTTCAGGTAAATGTGTGTACTGGAATACTGCATGTATTAGGATGTTGTTAGTATTATAATTGTTGTTTGTGTGTGTGAATGTAACATTTTCTTTTTTCAGGTTTGCTAGAAGCCCCTCCGATTCCGCCTCTGGTAAATGTGGACATTGTCCGCTATAAGATCTTCCTCTCGGGGAAGAGCGGTGTGGGAAAGACTACTCTCGCTGCTCGCCTTGCTGGTCTGGATGTGTCTTGCGTGCACTACGAGACCATAGGTTGGTACTTGGCAGATAAATGAGGCGGCTAAAAGAGCAGGAGGTGTCGCACAAAGCAGCTAGCCGGATAACTTAAACCAGCTGAATAAACTGCCCAAAAGGGGGAGAGGTGAGGGACATTCATATTTGACAAGCTAGAAGTCATGATTATCCAATAGGAATTCTCCTTGCCTAACTCTCATTGGACGATCATAACTGAATAATCCTGCCTCATGAACACCCCCAAGGTGTGAAGGTGGCTTAAGTAAAACTACCAGCTACAAAAATATGAGCGGTTCGTCTCGTTTTAACTTCAGTTTTTGTGTTAAATTATGTTTTATTCCTGCTCCTGAGAGGTTTCTTTTGGTCATGCTTATTTTTCGTATTGTTTGGGGGATGTATTTTCACAGATTTCCCTCTGGACGGTGTATGTTAGGCCCCGCAGGTGGCCCTTGTACTGGTTAGTTTATGCTTGCAAACCGCTGTATCCTCAGGTATCCAGACCTCTGTGGTCTTCTGGCCCGTGAAGCTGAGGGACAGCGGCCAGGTGCTGCTCTTCCGCCTGCACCTGTGGGACTGTGGGGAGAACGCCCTGCGGCGCTTTGACCATCTTCTTCCGGTACCTTGTGTCCGTCACGCGTGCCGCCGTCGCCGTCGCCGTCGTCATGTGTTATTTTAGCCGGTGTGACGACAAACTCTCATTTAACGAGAATTTACTGTCATGCCATTACACTGCTGCCTGTTTCAGGAAATGGCATTGATTCATAACTTGTTTGAAATGAGGGCTGTGATGTGGCTCTGTGGTTAGGGCTCTCTCCCTTTGATCAGACTGTGACTGGTTCAAATCCCATGCCTTGCAGAGTGATTTGCCTGTTGGAACCTTGAGCAAGACCCTTAACCCCAGTTGTTTGCAATACTTCACTTTGTATTTGGTGCATAAATGTGACATTTTCTGGTCTTGCAAGCCCTTAGTTTTCTGATAAAGGGGACAGGGAAGTGCTGCATGACATTCTGTGATGTTCATTCATGATTTTCTCTAACTATTAAATATGGCTGCTGTGTAGTAATACATCTGCTTCCTCTCCTTGCCGCAGGCCTGCAAGGAGCAGCTGGATGCCATTTTATTCCTCTTCTCCTTCACAGACCACTCTTCCTTCGATGACTTACCCGGTCATATGGCTCGGGGGTGTGACCCTTCAGATAATGTTGTGAAGTTGGTGGTCGGCACCAAGTATCCTTTTACCAAGTCCTGACTGAGCACCTCTTACGGGTCCCAGCTGCCGGACTATGATGCAGCCGTACGAACTGTAATGCTGGTGTTCGGTGTGATCGTCCTTGACGTTCCTTCCAGGTTCGACCTGTTCATGCACACGGATGTGACAGAGCGGGAGGTGAAGGCTTTCCAGGAGCAGTGGGCCGTTCCCGTGTTCTGTATGGGCGGGGGGGCGTGTGACGACCTGCAGAACCTGGCTCCGCTCCTCAACACCCTGGCAGAGCTTCTGTGGCACCAGGACTGCGTGGCTGTTGGCGCGGTGCCAGCCAGTGAGCTCGCTGTGGTGGATACCAGCAGCCGCACTGAGCACTGACCAGACCACAGTCTGGCTTTAAAAAGTCGGTGATGACTTCTTTAAGAGTCAGTCCAGTCCCGCCTGTCTGTCCCTCCATCTGTCTCATACTGCCTCCTCTGTATTACGAATGTAATATTTGTAAGTAGCTGTATTCGTCACCTAATAAATGTTTTCATAAGTTGCAACAAACCACTGAATGTGAAATTGTCCAATTCAAAAGGACCCCTTTCTGGTTTGCAAATGGTTTATTTTGCGATGAAATGAAATATTAGTTTGTGTTGTTAATTCTTCTAATTGTACTGTTTCACGGTTTGTTTTACTTAGCAATTTGTGCGTTTCATATTTGTCTTTCAAAGACAAACTTTTCATTTTGAAATTGTTAAAGGTAAAAGGAACTTTAACGTGCTATATTTTCTCTCGCCATGTATATCATAGCGAAGTCTAGCATTTTGGTGTCAGTTTGTAATTTACGCTGCGTAATGTATGCGGGAGTAAAACCTGCGTGTGTGTTTGTTTGCCTTGTGGCAGGTTTTGTCGCATGTTCCTGAGCCCCTGGAGGAAATCGTAGAGGAAGTGGCCTGTGTTGAGGCCCAGCTTGCATGATGGGAAGGGAGCGTGTGTCGAACATGCGAGGCGCGCTGGCAGCACAGGGCGAGTCGGTGCAGAGCAAGGAAATGAGACTGATGCGCGGCCGTTAGGGGAAATCAGACTGCAGTTTTAGGTTAGTGGTGCGAGTGGGCGTTTCAGTTGGCGCGTGAGCGCCACCGCAGGCCAGGACGTGAACTACAGCCATGTCTGTTTATAAAAGTGTGATTTTAGTAAGCAAGTGAACTTTGTCATTCACACCATATAACAGAGTAGCGACGGACATACAGACATTTCACTAGTACAAACAATAAATATAGATATATAAATATAGTCGTTTTCAATGTTTATTCAAATGAGCATTGTCTAATATGTCTAATCTACAAAAAGGAAAAAAAAGCTCTGTGTGGCAGTGCCTTTATTTTCCCAGGTCAGTCTTCGGGACAGGTGAATGTGTCGTGTGTCTCAGGTCGGTCTTCGGGACGGGTGAATG
>JABFDZ020000131.1:17965365-17977700 GCA_019775955.2 Pollimyrus isidori | reverse complement strand
TATTTTGTATATACTTAAATATATATATATATATATTATATATATTCTTAGTGCTGTGTATATATATATATATATATATATATATATATATATATATACACACACACTGTTATTATACAGAAATTGAAGTAGTGTCCATTACCAGTTTCAGTAATTATATTTTATGACATTACTAGGTTATTGGTAAGAATGATAGATGTTGTAAGAGTATTTCTACCCAGCTTCAGATATTGCGAAAAATTACATGACCACTAAATTTGCATCCATCCATCCATACATCCAACTGCTTATTGTGGACAGGGTTGCGTAGGGTTGGAATGTTGTCCAGGATTCCATTCCAACGCAGAGCAAATACATCTAAACACTCATGCACAAAATCACTCACTGCAGACAATTTAGAAAGGCCATTTCCAAACTGTGTGTGCCGCGGAAGTTTCGCGGCGGGAACCTGCACAACAGCAGAGGTTCCCAACCCAGGAACCGTGAGGTACCACCTCTACCCAATCAGCCACTGTGCTGGGGAATTAATTTTCATTTCGATCTCAGTCACACACGCACACGACAAGGTGCACCCTGGGAATGAGTAAGAGTTACTTTTATTGCGGCTAGAGTATCTAAAATGCATAGATAATTGTTTATTAAAAAAAGTTCTTCGCGTCTATCTTGTGTAGCTTTCAGGAATGATAATGAAAAGAAAGCCTTCTAACAATGATAAACCTATTTTCAGCTCAATCAAGTTAGTCAGCTGGCAAGTTGGTTTGTGGCGACGGAAAGTCACCCGGACACCTGGAGGGCGGAAACGAGCGGCTTTCCCTCGGCTGCAGGAGGGGATGGTGAGGGATGTCACTGCGTCTATTTATACCACTGCCCAGATCAGGTGTCAGCCAATCCTGCGCAGGTGAGGCAATGTAGACCAATGACAGCCCGCCAGCAAAAACGTTGGTGCTGGGGGAGGGGAAGAGGAAGCGGCGAGCCAAACCCCCCTCACCCCCATGCACACGCTGACTTACATCACCTGTCGGCAGGACTGTTGTAACAGTCAACGGACCGGTATTCTTTGACTCCGGCTGGGCGGGACAGAATACCTACACAAAGAGATGGGAAGTAAATGAAGCAGGAGACAAAAGGGCTTCTCACGCTCACAGGCAGCCGAGATACACGCACAGGACTCGTGTGACTTTAGCCCTTCCGTTTGCTCGGGTGCTATTTAATGCACATCCAGCTCTGCCCTCTGAAAATATATTTATTTATGAAACGATTAAAAAGAGGTACGCTGAATGTATCTGGGAAACAAGAAACAAAACGTTCATTTCTTTCTTATTATGACTTAATTTAACATTAATATTATCGTACGTTAATATAATATAATTCATGAATTTATATATGTGTATTGTGTCTCTATGACACAACTGCCAGCAAGCAGCTGCCGACTTAAAGGGATGAGGAGCCGATCAGTTTTTATTCCAAACGGAGGCTTTTCAGTGAGCAGCCGATCATACATCCCAGTGAATCGATCATCCGCAGCCTTTTAAAACGATGCAGATTAAACAGCGCAGCTGTAAGAAACAGGAGAGACAAACTGTGGAGGTCGGATCTGGTCACTATCTCCCCGTTAAAGTTCGAAGGTGCTTTGCCTGCATGCTACACATATTCCGGGTCACCAGCCCGGAAAGAAGTTAGTCCTTGTTTACACAATAGATTGAATAACAGAGTCATTTACTTGACACCACTTCCATAAATATCATAACTGCAGAGGGAAATATATGTAATAAATTCTTTTTACTACGCAATAGGTAAGTTCATGGTAATAGCGATTACATTGTAGGGGTTCCCATTCGCTAGTAGAACTATATCAAGTGTGGTAGCAGTTTGTGGGCTATGATGCCCAGCGTACATCGTTACCAGACAGTGTTAGAGCACAGATGAACAGTCCAGCACTCTCTGGTAAGATGAATGCTAGGCATCCATTCTGGGCAGGGAGTTTAGCAGCTTATTAAATAGCAACGTCATCACAGCAAGAATGAATGTGGATTGCCAGATCCGGCCCGTAAAACCAGGTGAGGTCAGAGAAGAAGGGAGGTGGTCGCCTGCGTCTCCAAACCGCCCGATGGCCCTAACGGGACGTCCAGAGGGTGATGCCGCTTATCGCCAGGCTGCCCCCCGTGGTCTCCTGATGCCAGTGGAGAACCATCATCATCATTACCAGGCAGTATTAGAGAAAGCCATGACATCCAAGACTGCCTCGTAAGATGGAGATGGCCTTCCTTCCCAAACAGGGCTAGCAGGGGGAAGAATTCATCCCGGCCACGGATGAGTCAACCACGTATATTTCATCGATATCGTCCTCACTGCGAAATTCCTAAGTACTGCTACACTTTTCAGCATGTTTGCAACATATGGAACTGATGGGATGTCTTGAATGGAACCACACACACACACACACACACACACACACCCCAAGTACTTGACCGTTATTCCTACCCCCCCACCCACCCCCACCAGCACGTATTTATAAAAATGCTTTAACAAATAAATATATCAAAATATGCATTGAGTTCCACCAGGATTCCCAGAAAGTGAAGAACCTTTTCCCACAAGGTTCCACGGTTTCCTCCTTCTGGGAACAGAGATAAAGGACGAAGAACGGCGGGATGTTATAAGAACCCTGACCTGAAGTGACCCCGCAGCTCCTGAGAAGACGTGGGAGAGTTCTCCAGCAGACGGGGGCCCTGGGCTGCGGCCCCCGCGCTCAGCTGTCACACAAGCGCCCCCCCCCCCGCCTGCCTGTTAATGATTGGCTGTACCTGTTCTGACTGGTCTGGTTTACGGCGCTGCCGGCTGAGCTGAAATGGCAGCCTGCCTTACAACCCACAGCAGCTACAAAAGTCATCAAAGGGTTCCGGGCCTTATTTATTCTCCCTGAAGAGCGCAAAACTGGCCATTCTGCAGAACCTTGCCTATAACCCCCTCTGCATTCTACACAGAAGCTTACATTGTGGGGAAAAAAAGCGAAATTCTACCAGAGTAACAATGCAGTTTTCAGAAACCTGATAAAAAAGCAAACAGGTTCTTGAAGCAATATTACTAACAGTAAGCAGTTACTTTACCCACTCTGGGTACCCAGTTTAGTACTAGACTTCCCAGTGCGTGGTTGCGCTGTTCCAGTCCCCACTGGAATGCTGGACTGAGGTGACCTGTGACTGGTTTCTGTAGACAGAAGGTCACTCGGTCCCCAAGAGTTTACTCAATAACTGCAGTTGTTCACAGGTGCACGGGGCAACTTCACACCCAGTTTGGCGGCGGAATCCAGTTCAGAAGTGGAACACACTCAATACACTTTTAAATCTTACATGCTAGTCGCATAAGCAAAGAACTAAATTAAATTAATCAAGGGCACACGATCAGCAAAACATGTAAAATGCGCAAAGACACATTAATCAAATAATAATGATTATATTAACCATCTATTATATTTAATATTTAACCCTAAACAATGCATTTGGCCCCTTATCAAAACCCACTGTAATTCTTTTAAAACACCATGTAGTTAAATAAACCATTCAGCTTAATTATCAGCTAGAAGTTATTTATTTGTTTGTTTATTTGTTTCCAGGAATGCAGCATAAACAATCACAACAATAATCCTCTAACAAAACTTTCAGCCAGGGGAATAGAGTATTTTTCTTGTTTACTCTTTCAGCAGACCTTGACGAAAAGGGAGAGGGTGAACGACGTAAATGGAACCAGCGAACAAGGAAGAAACACGGCCCCAAAGAGAGATATGTTCTAAGTAAAAAGAGCACCTGTAACCTTACCGTGCTGAAAAGAGTATTAAAATGTACGTCGGGCCGGGCGAGGGAAAGGAGAAGAAAAATATCTCAGATTTCTCCCAAGTGCTGGAGAAGGTTGCAGCTTCCAGCCAGCCGGGCAGTCAGCACTGGTGGAAGGCAAAGCAGACCTGCGCGTCTACAGCATCACCTCCATTTAGTTAATCATCAGCAATGTAAAGCAAAGCAAGAGGGCCTTCGAAGGGAGAGGGGGCATGAGGGGGAGAACGGGGACGACCTAAATGCAGGGGGCAGGAAACCAACCCTGACTGCTCCCCTTCTCCTAAAAGGACTGCAGGTATTACCTGAATCTACCTTCTCACCCTCAGCAACATTGCCTTGGCTCAACCCCCCACCACTTCTTCCTGTTTTTTGTGCAACATGCCACAGCCCCCCCCCCCCCCCCCCCCGTGACTGCTCTAAACCATCTACACGCGGCGCGTAGCGTGACCAGGGCCCGGTCTGTAACCCAAACCCCCCTGCAGGAATGTGAGTCTGCACTGACACCGGCGACCTGTTGGTTAAACCAGCCTGCACCTTAATCAATATGCGCTGTGTGAGGAACAAAGCTGGGGAACTGGAAGCCCTTTCTGAGGGGGGACCTTATCTTCACGCCATAATCCCCACTGCCGCCGCAGTCATGAATCCTCCGCTTCTCATTTCATTCCCTTTCTTTCTTGCTTTTTTTTTTAAAAAAAAAACAAATGCCCAAATCTGACAATTATCCTATCAATCTCTTTTCGATCATTATTATACTACACAGTGCGCCTATGTTGTCCTGAGTATTGTTGTTCGTGAAGGAAAAATATATTTATAAAAATCTAGAACTATTTTTGTACTTCACTAAAGTTAGCGTACGCAAAACAATTCTTTGATGCTTTAATGATACGTATTTACTTTTTTGTACCCCCGTCACATTACCTAGAATGTATTATTAAAAAATAATCTTACGTCAATGACAATGTACAGAGAGTAAGGATTTCGACCGCAACCATTAATTGCTCCAGATGCCCATTCCACACCTAAGGCTTACATTTCCTCACTACCTTACTAAACCATAAGACTGACTCAAATACATCATTCCTTCCTCCATTCAGCACATTCAAGGTGCACCTGTAATGTACAAATAATTGACACTGACAAAAATTCGAGGTTGCAAAAAAAAAAACAATTAAACCAAAACACAAAGATAATATCCCTATTGTCCGACTTTGCTAGAACTCTGCATGCTAGAGGGGGAAAAAAGGAATTAAGAAAAGGCTCGGGGTACTTAGTCATACTGACAAAATGGCCGCCCTTCACAGGCCAACCTCAGCCAACGCACTTGGCTGACCTCTCGCCAGCAACGAGCAATTAATTCTGAGTTTTCCTGTCACTAATTTCACGAGGGAAAAAAAAAGAAAAAAAAACGTCAATCTTCCTCTTAAAGAGTTGGCGTTAAGGAACAAAACTATGAAAGCCATGATTGCATTGCGATATTGAGATATATACAAATCAGAGGTTGAAAAAAGAAACTTCCCCTCCGGAGGCTGTGCCTTAAGTATCCATATTCTTTATATAATATGAACACATTCTTATCTGGAAATACATATACCATATAAAATATTGCTTATTAAATTAAGAAAGTAAACTCGCACGGAAGAAATTCTCCAATGTCGTATTAAGCTAGCTTAAAAAGCTGACTAATATCCCGTTCAGATAAAGGAAGAAGCTTGTTCATTTTTCTGTTCCACAGATCAAAATGCTTCTAAAAACACACATTCATCCGTGCAAACCCCTGTCTCCAAGAAACAGATATCAGATGATAAGAAACAGATTCCATCAGCTTGGGGGAAGACTAGAGAGGCCAAGCGGCTGAGCCGGAGAGGCACGGCAGCTACAAACACGCACAGAAGCAGGAAGGAAGAGGGACGCGCAGACATTTTACGTCTCGCTCGCAACCATTCTTCAGGTTCCTACATTTTCCTGACATCAAACAACAGGAAAACTGTGGTTATTTTGTCTTTTCTTTCTAATCGTACAAGAAAGGACAAGTAAGGGCAGGCCGTTCCAAGAATTTCTGTACGTCTATTACACCAGCACCAAAATGCTGGCAAAATGCGGCAAAAGCTATTTTGAAGCATATCTTACGTTTCCTGGGAAAAAGTTATATTAATTTCATTTTAGTTAATACTTTACAGGATGGTGTCACAACATGTCGAAAATGCAAGCGGAGAAAATATGACATAGAGTGAACTTTTGTCTTTGTATACGATTCAATACCTGCCCATCACTTCATTCAGGTGCTGGGATCCAGAGCACAAAGCTCGATCCTTTATACCCACTGACAAAGTGGATGGTTTCTATTATCCCTACTAACTGGTCTGTCCGGTAAAATAATTAACATTTGCATCAGATACTTTTGTCGCTATTCTTCTTTAGACAGACTGGATTTTGATTTTAACAGCAGTACTTTTTTTTTTCTGCGAGGTTGACTCAACAAGAAAGAAGACAATCCCTTTGTTTTTTTTCGCAGGTAAACAGCATTTGTTTGTAAGTCGACTCATTGAAATGTACTAAGGAAACATTTCGACTAAAGTACCTCCCGTTTCGAAAAGTTGTGCAAATAGCTGCGTGCGGTAGGTGGGAAACAAAGAGGCAGTAAAAACAGAAGAAAACAAAAGGTAAAGTTTGAAACTGGTGAAAAAGAACATTTTCATGCGGCGAGTTACCCTTATCTCTGCCCGGAGGAGTCGCTCGGCCAAGCAGTTGGGGACAAGTGGCACCATTGTGCTCACGGCTGTTGGGGATCGACTTCCTCTTCCATCCAGTCACTGAAGGGGGGATGACTTGTCAGCCTCGAAAGACAGGAGCCCGGACGGTTCAGGGGGGGCTCCGCACCTGAGCCACCGACAGACAACAAATCGACAAAAGAAGGTGAGGCGAGTCGAGGGCGGGCAACACTTGAGAACTTCAAAGTTGTCCGTCCTTGGTGAGCCGCTGGAGAAGCTAGCTGCTTAAGCTCCTAATGTGAAGGGACGGAACGTGTAATGGGCTTTCTTTACATGTATCCCCCGCAGCCCTTCCCTCCCAGGTGTACATGGCGCCGCCCAGCCAATCGGCTCTCAGCCCTAGCTCCAGCAGGTGTGCTGCCATTGGCCAGTGAGACGGTGTTCCTTCTTTCTCCCCCCGGGTCATGTGTGCATATGTGTATGATGTCAGCCCTACCTTTCGTGAATGCCCTCACCCCTCCTCTTCCTACCCCGCCCGACTTCCCCCCCTCAACTGAAATACACCTGCCTTTTTTAAAATCGAAGCTTAACAAACATAAATAAATAAACCGCGGCATACAAAAGCACACAGTCGTACGATTCCCCCTTCTTGTGGGCAGCGGAAAACTTGCGATAAACAAATTGAAATTCTTCACTCCGTCTTCCTCGTGCCCAGAGGAACATGCCACGTTGGACAACAGTCACCGTGCGTTCAGAGGGCCTGGTGAACACCACTGAGATCAGTTTGGGGTCACACGACATGGAGAGCATCGAGCGTATCGAAAAGACCGACTTTTGTGTAATCGAGTTAGACGTTTTATCGTAATTCCACAGTTATCCTCGCAACAGCGGCGATGACAATGATGACGATGATAAGAGTAAAAATAATCAGGATGATGAGCAGTTATTGGTTCTTCCTCTGCAGTTAAAATGCGCACTAGGTGTCTGTCTGGGTGAATCAGCATAGAGCTTTAGGGGAACATGGGGGAGCTTGTTTGTATAGCCAGGCATGTCCTGACACAAGAGTGGCGCTCCATCACGACAATGTGGACAATGTCTAATCCACACGCCATTGTAGGAGAGGGAGGTGTGCAGGATGAAGAAACAGACTGAGGGGGAGTTTTGTGGGGGCAGGTAGAGGGTGGGTTGCTGGGATGCTAATCTAGGCCCCTTCCTTAGCTACAGGGTTTTTCTCTTTTTCTCCTGTGAACAACCTCATCAGAACGACAATCAAGAACGGCGCAGCCATAAAAACGCCATTCCAGTTAAAACTGGGAATTTCAAAGAGTCCACACGTCTCTCTTTTTATGTCTTCAGTCTTGCTGTGTAAATGTTTACCGCTAAATCCGCTTGCATTCACATGAGACATATAATGTCACCAAAGAATTTCTGTGAACCTCATGGCAGTGGTTTAGAAAAGGTCTGCTTTGTTCATACTCCATAATGCAAAACTTCAAGCCAGCGATGCCTTTCAGGGATCAACCATCAACGCTGAAAGGAAATCAAATAGAGAAAAAGTGAACAAATGGATAAAAAGTAATTATTTTAAAAAGAGGGCACTACAGAAATATCAATGACAGACACATCACTGATAGTCCGAACATCTCATTGCCAGCAGCTCCTACGTGTAGCAACGATTGTCTTTACTTATTGTTGGTTTTATTCATATTCTGAAATATTTTTAAAAAAACAGGGTGACAGTAATTATAATTGCATTTTTGCCAGAATACAGTTAGAACTCTCTGACAAAGAGTGTTCACACAAGAGAACAGATGCAAAGGTCACATTTCTTATAAAAAGTAACATTTTTTTTTTTACAATATAAACTTGAAAAAAATGTGCGTTTAGATGTGTGTCTCCCACCAAGTTCTGTGTTCACTGTCACTGCTGCTTCTGTGCTCGAGATTTTGTTTCGCAGGTAGAAAATAAGTCAGTCTTTATCCCAACTGCTGTGTTAAGTTCCGTGTGTACTGTGTTCAGGTGCCACCCCGCCCTTCTGCATAAACCACGTCGCATATGTTCCATGACAGGATACCTGCGCTGGAGCCATGATTCATGATCATTCCTGCAAAGTGCCTCGACACCGTCCTGACCAGCCAAAACAAAACAAACCTAGATCCCGTATAAATTCACCTGCCTCTGCTATATCCAGCTAAATGCCTGCGGGTCTCATGCCAAGTAAATATAAACAACTACTTTTTGTAAATCATCGACACTTTTGCTCTGAGACCAGTCTGGTCCTCCAGCACAGATAATAATAATACTGTAAAGTGTTCCCTTTACTTCCCTGAAATCTTCCCTCCACACTCTTATTTATGGTAAATACGGATCCCCCGTTTAAAGGCTAGATGCTCTCGGTAAACAGCAGAGCCGAATGCCCTGGCGATTTCTGGTTCGGTCGTCTAGAGACTGCGAGAAATGTTTACGAAGGCTAAACGGGGATTAGTCATTCAGCCCCAGGGCCGAGAGCTTCTGCCCCTGACAGGGCAGCAAGGAGCTGCACCCATTCAGTGCGCAGTGAGATGTTTCCATTTAATGGGTGACCGGCCTGAGGTCTGTGCTCAAGGTGTTGTGTCGGGGGGGGGATGTTCTGCGCTTGATGACTTCAGGCGACCCAGAAGCCTACTTGAAAGGAATGCTTTGTTTGGTGCAGCCCATTTGCATGCCAAATGAGCACCTGATCAGACACCCGACTCATTTGAATAATGATGACTATCTGTAGGAGCTCACATGTGTCGAATAGCAAGGGCAGGTTTGTCCACCTGCCCCCTGGATTCCATGAGGAAAACGCACGTCCAGGGTTCTCTGCCGCTACGGCTGAACAGAGAGACGCTAGATCAGCTTAAATCCGAGACTGCGGCTTTTAGTTTGAATTCTGTCCTTACGGTGCAAATTGAGGGAATTGGACACATTTTCTCAAGCGTTGTTAGTGCTGGCGATACATGCAAACAAATGAACTTCATCTGAAGGTACTTTAAGTGTTTATGAAGGCTGGACGTACGGCAGGTTATTTAGAGCATGGAGAGTAAAATCATCACTTCTTGGAGACAGTGTCAGAGGTTCCACGTGCTTCGTTTTAAACCCTGTTTGTACTCTAACTCTAACAGACTACAAAAAGGTTTAGTCAATTTTAGAATTATCCTTAAAATAATTCCTAAAACAAACCCTGACTTGCATAAGGGTAAGATAACATGGTGAAGGATGTGAGACGGTTCACTGATTTCACTGTAAATCCGGCTTCCTCAAATCCAGGCCCGGAGGGTCAGTCTGCAACGCGGTTTGCGGGTTTCCCTGCCGAAGTTCACCGTGTTCAGCTCATCAGCTAATCATTAAGGTTAGTAGGTGTGTTGGAGGAGGGAAATCTACAAAATGTGCTGCGGACTTGCGTCCCGTGACCGGAGTTTGGGAACCTTAAATGTTGGACTAACAGGTGAATAAGTCACCTGAGTCAAGGTCGCATCCTCCCTGATAGTTCTGAGGCTTACGGGACTGTTATCAGTTCAAATCCCTGGCAGGACATGGCTGCACCACCCTTTAGCATAATACTGGCAAAGCCGGTTATGTTAACATGCATTAATTTTCCAGTAAATGCTTGTTTGTTATTCTCTTTGTTTTTAAATTGTACCTCCCACAGACGCCGTACCGTCTCAGGGGCAGCGAATCGACCCCGTTCCTCGATAATATTGACAGTTACGGACAGAAACGGGTATATGACCCGTTTCAGGTATGAAGCAAACACGCGTGCAGCTGGTAGAAGGGAAATGTGCCAGACAAAAAGCTGAGAGTGAAATTGTTCCTCCCAAAGGAAGCCATTAGGCCTGTAAGCTCCCAAACAGCCGTTACTGACTCAACCTGTTCTGCGATCAGTATTTCGGCCCATTCATGCAGCATTTTTTATCGCCTTTTTCTCTTGTGTTCCTACTCTTCCTCCTTTACTTCATTCTTCCTGTTGGAGCCACACAATCGGCCACATTTACATTGTAACGCAACAGTGCGGTGCAGTTAAAGGCTGAGTCACAAAGGTAAACAGTAGAAGGAATTCTCATTAATGTACGGTGCCGGTGATCCGTCACACCTTCTTCATATCTACACATGTAAAATGATATAATTTGGCGTTCTGTTCAGAATTTGCATTGGCTGTCTGAATGGAAAAGAAAATAATACACATGATCTAATCGCTACCAGCCAAAAACTCAATCCATTAAGCTCATAAAATCCTAATTGAAGTTTTTTTTTGCAGTTCAGTTCAAAACTTCATTGTCATTTGTACAAATACAATGAAATTCCTGTGTTCTTCCATGCAGTCTTAGGCATCAACTAACACAGTGCCAAATCGAATTTATACACAATAAATACAATATCCATCCTTGTGAAAGTATCATCATTTTGCCAGCAAACTTAAAATGTTTTTCCACAAGTCGTATGTTAATTAATGCCTTGGTGATGCTGAATGTTAAGTTGAAACTCTGACGCTGGACACAAGCTGATCAGGTGTCAAAATGCTTAGAAAAGGGTTTCATGGGGGAGGAGGGGGGGGGGGGGAATACACTTTATCCCCGAAGCAATAATGCACATGTCACCCTGATTTCAGCGAACAATGAAAGAATTCAAGGCAATCGGATTTTAGCCCTAGGATAACCAGGCAACATGTGTTCTGTCCTGTTTCTCTCTAGCTACATAAAACACACAGAAGCTTTACACACATTCAATTATGTACAATTATGTACTAAGGAGGTGCCAAAAAAAAAAACATGTATAATTGTATTTTTTTTTTTGCATTTCTTGTTTTACAATATTGTGTATCACTCGAATAAAAGGTAAAGTCATCTGTAATTTTGCAAACCTGCCAATATCGCTGCTGTGTCACGACACTAATTGCTGTCATCTCTGAAGTAAACGTTGCCCATGGAAGATAGAAAGTCTGCAGTGTCTATTGCCCTGCCTCTATTCTCAGCGCCTAGACGAACTGTGGGTGAACATCACCTGGTTTATCAATTCCATGTTTACCAAACAACTAAGTTCATTCAGCGCCGTAAACAATCACAGTGCTTGTAACTTGTAACTAAGTTCATTCAGCGCCGTAAACAATCACAGTGCTTGTAACTTGTAACTAAGTTGACCAACAATAATAAAACCACAGTAATAAAACATAACACATAACCTTTATATTATAATGGGAAACGTAGCGTAAGATTCGGGAACAAACATAAAGACAATTTCCGAAATCATATCTACTGCATGGCTGGTAGATGTACTTTTTCCTGCTAGTTTCTGTGGATCTTTTTCTTTGTTCAGTTTGGGGGGGGGGGGGGGGGGGTTTCCACCGGCTGATTGTTCACCAAGGGACAATGTGGTTGCCGGGTGCGGAAGCATCTTAGCAACCGAAACCATGCTCTGACTTGCACCCTCAAGTAATTGGTGCCCAAGAGGCAGCCATGGCTGTGTTGTGGGTAAGATAGTGAGGGAGTCAGGGGCGGCACAAGAGTCCCCTGAGGCAGCTTTGAGGAGGCGGGGCTCAAATGCACAAAATACACCATCATCTCTCCATCCAAGGAAACTGAATAATTATTTTTCTTTTCTTCTGTGACGGATATTTATTTTTTACTGTGCATTAGCCCGAGATCAATGGTAAATCTGCTGTAAAATGTTTTGCGATGAAATAGCACTTATCTTACTTTACCTACTTCAGCATTAGTTCTAATACAAGAACTCGTGGCCACAGGTGGAAATTAGTGGGAGGACATTTCAAACTGGATTT
>JABFDZ020000131.1:17921289-17931917 GCA_019775955.2 Pollimyrus isidori | reverse complement strand
AGGATTTTTCTTATTTGTAAGATTCTAAAGAACACAAAACATAAGTTTCTCCTGGTGGTAGGAAATGTCCTTATTAGGAGAAAAGAATAGAGCACAGAATTTGAGATCAAAAGGTTTTAGGTCTTAAAAGAAAATCCTGATGCAATGAGTTGGAAATTGATTCTGGGAAAAAATCAGTTCTTAATTAAGGAGTACTACTCTCGATGGGAAGTAATATCATCACACACGCACACACTCACACACACACTCACGCACACACACGCACGCACTCACACGCACTCACACGCACACACACGCACACACTCACACACACACTCATGCACACACACGCACGCACTCACACGCACTCACACTCACACACATGCACACACTCACACACACGCACACACACGCACACACTCACACGCACGCACACACACACGCACCCACACACACTCACACACACGCACACACTCACACGCACGCACGCACACACACACACACGCACACACACAGGTTTGCAATTATATCTTTGTGGGGACTCTCCATTCATTTCTATGGGGAAAACTCCAATCCCAGCATGACGACCTTAACCCCCACCCAGTCCTGACCTTAACCATAAGTAACCATGACGACCTTAACCCCCACCCAGCCCTAACCATAACCATAAGGAACCAAACATAAGACTTAATTAGGTGTCACTTGTTTAGAAATGACAACAGCAATACAGAATAACTAATATTTAAAAAATTTAAGAGAATAAAATCTATGCAAGACAAATAATTTGGAAATGCTTCAGTATGCATTAATACATATTGTTAGAAAATGTTTTGTCCAGTAACGATACAAGTAATATATTTAATTTATTTTTAGGTATAAAATTTGTTCTATCCCATATCTTATAGAGCAAAGACAAGAATAAATGAAATTCTATGCTCCATGTTGAATTATTTGTATATTGTCTGTGTGGTAAGAATGAGAGAAAAAAGACCAATGTTTTCCTTAGGGTTCACTCCTCCTCAAGATGACTCCCAAAATAAAGCAGAAAACATAAACTAATGACGAGTACACAACGCGGCAGTCCGCCCATTTCCACAGTTTCAGTAACGGCAAAAAAACAATTGTAATATGTGTAATTATAAGTTTTTTCACTTTTCCTTCATCCTTTGAGGGTTATAAAAAACATGATTTCCATTACTCTCGCCCCTCGAGAAGCTGAGAACTTTTTCATTGCTCTATTGTCTCTCGAGAATTAGGCTAAAATGTCAGTACTCCTTTCATTCATTCAAGAGAGAGTGGGCTTACAGTATGATATAATAATGTACTCTATTATTAATGTATGTGATGTTTTAATACCTTGCCATCGATAATTTCGTTTGGCTCTCTGCAGTTGATCTTGGAACGTACCATTCATGGATACGGGGGGGAGGGGGGGAGGTGGCATTGTATAATGAAATGCAGTTTTCTTGGTATATCTACTTGATTCATACATTTCAGTCATGAATGTGTTTCCATTACTCTGGGTATCATGGCTAGAAGAAGAGTGGCTGGTTATTGGGTCACGGCTGGCAGGAGCTTTAAGTGATAAAGTACGATGGCAACAAAAAAAAACAATGACTGAGGTCATGCATGAGGTGACGGCAATTTTCAGCTGTGAGGTCTTGGCATTGGTTTGGGAACTAAATCAAGAGTCAAGCAAGAGTCAAGCAGCTCTGAACCTATTACTATATGAAATAATGTCATCAAACACCATCCATCAAAAGGTCACCAAGGGAGCAGAGCTGTGGTCAGAGGGGTGATCCATCCTGGGCCGGAAACCCAGACAAAACGTGGCCACACAGCCTCTTCACGTCTGTTTGTTTACTTGCTGTTTATTTACTTTGGTTACTCTTGCGGACTATTTAGCCAGTGAAAAACCTTAGCAGTAGTATGTGATGAGCGCCTCCCTTGTCATTAGGATGTTACAGATTATCCTTGATTAAAAAATACCAGTGGACGAGCTGTCGCAAAGAGCCAGGGACTTAAGATACAGCATGCATGCACACTATTCATGTCCTGAGAATGGAATCCCTTGGATTGTACCTGAAAACTGAAGGAATTCTGTGGAAATAACATGAGATCATCTCAATATCACACACGGCATCCTCACATTTCAAAGTCACTTAAATTCTACTGGAAAGTTGTCTGCCATTATTGAAAAAAAATAACCAACAGTTAGACAAAAGATTCATTGATGTTACTTATTTAATATTTTTTTTCATGACCTGTAACACTGCAGTACAGTCATGGTGGCATGGTGGACTGAGCAGGACAGCTGGCACAATCCAGTGCAGAATAGACTCATGGCGACCAAAGGGAAGGGCTAGTCAAAAACCAGTAAGATGCTATTAAACAATGCAGGGGGAGTAAAAGATGCAGCTGATTGCAGTGCATGCTGATAGATTCAATGATACTGTAAGCTGCACTGGATGCAGTGTCCTTGTCAAACATATAAAATATCACCATATTATTATTATAATTATTATTATTACTCTTATTATGAATAATAATAATAATGACAAAATGATTATCATGGTAATAACAATGAAAACAGGGGTGGAGTCAAAACAATGCTAATAATACGAAACTGTTAATTTATTACATGATGCACATTTGAAATGTTATCTAAAAGTTGACACTGGCAGGCAAATACCAAGTCGGTTACTCAGCTTACTCCTTCATGGTAGACGCTCCCGTTCTGGTTACTAAAGGTTATCACATCGCAGACATTTCTGAACAGCTCCGTACAGACAGCATTTCAAGTATTTATGGTTTTCCACATTTACCACCAGAGCCGTTTTATTCCAGAGAGTAAAGTACAAAAATACAAAGTTTTCAAGCAAAAAAAAAACAAACAACAACGACAACAAAAAAGATTCCGATAAGCTCTTCCTGTGTGGCAGAGGCAGGAAATCCTCCACCTTTTACTCACAGTGCTCATTATACACTATTTTACCCAAAGACTTCACTACACAGAAAATGCTCCTGTGTGTCTCAGTTATAGTGCAATACTGCCATATCCATCATTACCTAAAATTTCCACCCAGATCCAGTACTCCATCTCTGTCAAATCAACGTAAACAGCCAACGTCCATCACGGCTCTCCAAGTCCTCCAGACATTAATGTCTGTAGAGTTAATTCCCGACAGCAGAGAATTCACATTGTCACGCTATCCATTTATAGAGAGGGCAAGTCTGTTTGAGTGTAAGTTTGCCCTGCAAGATCTTCTCAGTATACAAGGTATGGATGCCTCTTCCTATATGCACATCTACAGCCACTGCTCAGCAACATCCCCTGGACACTGTCAAAAAACGACCTTTCAGATACAGAATAAAACCAATTTAAATGGAGCTATATAAAAATACATATTTAAAAATAAAAGCATGGCATTTTAATCTTTCTGTGGCAGGAAGCAGGATCATAAAACACCCAGCAGTGAAAACCGCTGCAGGTATCACCAATACTAAGCTATTCATTCATAAATTAATAAATAAAACAATTTTCTCTAACACTGATCATATATATTTTTCTTCCTTTGAATAAATAATACAACCTGCATATCGTCAGCCATATATATCACATTTGAAATTATGCAACTGTGATGTAAAGTGATGCAGATTAATAAATATTTTGCAGCAATATGACATAATCCATTATGTGTCATTCCTGTGAGAGGGTCTGTGAACGACAACTTCAAGAGTTCAGAGATAAACAGCCCTTGTCAGGTTTCCTGCAGCAGTAACATATTTTAGGTATTAGACAGTATTTCCTGCTCTGTCGTCTGATCCCTACTGCTCAGTATGCAAGACTCTTAGTAACAAAGATACAATACTGTCCAAGCTTTCCAGTGGATGTTTAAAATGCTGAATTATCTGCAACATCCCCATTGTTATTACGGCTTATTTTTCATCCATTTTCTGCATCACTGAATTAGTTGAGAATTCCGAGCCCGTTCATATGCTGAGCCAAGGAGGAACCGTCCAGAGAAGAATGCACTCAGGGAGGTTTCGCTAAGGCCCTTCTGAGAAGGCTACACTCTCTCCCTGAAGGAAAAGCGCATCCGGTGGGTTCTGCAGTGCTGCAGAAATTCCGCATCAGGAAGTGAGGATCAGCGACACGAATGGAAGGTGTGTACAGCACAGTGAATCAGTGTCAGTGACACGGAGGAAGGAAGTTGAAAACACAAGGGTGGGTGGGGGGGGGGCACAGGAAGTCGATGTCAGTGGTGCCGACGGTTTTAGTGACAAAGGCAGTGAGTGCAACAGGATGTCACTGTGGGGGCCGAGATATCGGCGAGGCGAGACGCACCAACTCTGACGTAGACAGGGGTCACAAAATAAGATGACAGATATCTTCATTACGCTCTATCAATGCAGCAATATTCATCCTATAAAAAGTGCAAATCAGTGTGATTCCACACAGACATCCTAGGCGAGATTTGGGAGTCCATAAAGTCCGAGGTCTTTGGTTGTAGCAGATCTGTCCAGTAGACCAAACACAGGAAGTCCGCTGCTCCTTTTGCTTCCCGTAGATAAACTATACACATTAAAAATATATTCAAACTCAGCACGGACACAAAAATATTATTACATTTAGACAGTAGTATATTCAGCAAGAGAAGAATGACCAGTAAAGCCAGCAGTCGCCCGTGAAACGTCGGTGGTCAGTGACACATCTTCCTGATGCCTGTAAGCCACTCCCGATTGACTGAGGACGTCGGCGTCGAGCTGGAGAAGCAGGTGCCATCAGGGGGGACGGTAACGAGGTCGAGGTCATTAGAACTTTGCTCGGAGAGGCACTTAGTTTGCATCTAAAAGCCAGTTACAGCGCTAACATTGGTGGGAGGGGGCTGACGGAATAGCGGCGGCAAGGGGCTGAGTTGTTGGATGAGACCTTGTTCGTTTTCCATGATTGAGTAGGGGGCAGCGAGACCTGCCTCTGCTCCTCCTCCAAATCACAGCGATATCGGGGGTCGGAGGACAGGAACCATCATCCTTCAGGTGAGGAGTCCTTCACTGCGGCAGGTACCGGCTCCTACGCTGCACACACAGTCACACGGTCGCCTCATTAAAAATTAATTCACTGCGCACAACGAACAAGGTATGCTCTAAATGTGTGTTATATTAATACTGCTACGTGAAAGAATGTTAAAGGATTAAACCACGTTTCCATGTGCAGTCTGCAAGGCTGGGATTCGTTTCCTAGTGAATAAAGCCCATAAAAGGCACCTGCAGTAGCTAAGCACAGAGGAGTTAGTTCTGAGCAGTGGAGCTGCAAATGCAGTCCAGTGTAACATAGCCGTACAGCCACAGCATCTGATACAGCGATGATGACACTTCATCAGTCCCCTGTGGGAATGCTCTCCGTTTTCCTGCCTCACCTGGCTCTCCGTGACATATATATATAGGTGAGAGCAAACTTGGCAGTGAAGGGGCAGCCGCCTGCAGTGGGCCCAGTCGATTAAGAGCCTTGCTAAATGACCAACAGATGCAGCTGCTCCGCTGAAGTCAGCCCCCAGTCGGCGAGCTTCCAGTCACAGCCACAGAGGTTCGGCTCACCGAGCCGCGTGCCCATTACCAACTCACACTGCGGGGTGACCTAACTGAGAGGCCGTCTGTTCCTCCGGTTTGCCTTTGCTAAGCCCCTCTGTGCTGCCATCTTATCCTGCACGCTGCCTATATACTCACGCGGAGCTGCAAGGGCGTGAGATGGACGGCGGTCATGGGCCTTATCTGCGGGCACCGACGTGCCCAGTGGCCTTTGGGTTCTTGATGTTCAGGTTCTCGTACACTCCGGATGGACTGTCGTTCATCCTGCACAAAGAACATGGCGGCTCAAGCTACTTCGTCAAACTGCTAGTGGATGAAAGAAGACGAGGCAGGATCTAATCAAAACTACGGGCAGATATTTGCTTTAGGTCACTGAAAATGACCGTCGGATACACTTAGGGTTTTAAGCGTTAAGCTCCCAGACAAAAACATCCTCGGAGCTCAGCCACTAACTGGGTGCTCAGTTGCAAAGGGGGCCTGCAGCATTAGAGTCAGGTCCTGCAGCATTAGAGTCAGGACCTGCAGCATTAGAGTCAGGACCTGCAGCATTAGAGTCAGGTCCTGCAGCATTAGAGTCAGGACCTGCAGCATTAGAGTCAGGTCCTGCAGCATTAGAGTCAGGTCCTGCAGCATTAGAGTCAGGTCCTGCTTCTGTGTCAGCATATGGGCAAGGCGTGTGGGCAGTACTCACACGGAGGAGGAGGGACACCCTGTGGGCATGTTGGCATTCAGCTTGGCATTACTCATCTGCGGGTACTTAACGTTGCAATCCCACTCTTTCATTTTACTTCTCTGCGGGAGGTAGAAGGAGACACGCCTGTGAGGACACGTCCCCCACCACAGTCTCTGCCAAACCTCTATAGTGCGAGTTAGTCCAGGTATTAACTTGTGATCAAAACAGCAGGATCTGATAAGGAAATTGTACAGCACTGTGCAAAAGTCTTGGACATTCATAGAAAATGTGTAAGGTTATTTATCTGGGTTTAAAGTGTATATTTCCTCAGAAAAAAAACACAATAAGAAAAGTACAATAAAAACTAGTAGAATATCTTCTGTTCTCCAGAAAGTTACTGGTATCTGGTTGGATGGCTAGATGAACACAGCTTCAATCCCCAAACCTGTTCCTTACGTCTCCCCACCAGCTCAATTAATTGTTTAACTTAATTAGTTAAATAAATCAATGAGGTACTAATTACCCAAACATGGTGATGCTAGATGGTGGCTGTAAGTACTCGTGTGATTTGAGGAGAGGCTTTGAAATGGCTAAGCTGATGCACACTGACAGACATAATATCACTGTTTTACACCTACAGTACATGAGGATTATTTAAACATTATTTTCTTTGGCTGCCTGAGATTTTTGCACAGTGCTGTACATTAAATATAGGAAATGGCAGGGAGGTATTTCAGGCTCCTACTGTTACCTGCTTCTCCTCCAGTCTCTTCTGGGCTCTGTCGATGTACTGCTGAACAGCCATATAGATGAACTTGTACTGGGCCTCAGTCTGAACCATGCCTGAGCGCTGCCTCCGCACCACCTGGATGGTCTTCGGGATGTCTATATCGCAGTCTAGGCCTGGGTGGGGGGGGCAGAGGGCTGCGGCTTTAGTGATGCTGTGTGTCTTACATCATCAGTGTCAGGGACTGAGACGCTCTCACCGGCCTCACCTTGCCTGTTAATGATGTCAATGAGGATATCGATTACAATTATAGTTCCTGTCCTTCCGATTCCTGCACTGTAGGAAAGAAACAGAAGAGACAAAAAGATGAATGTACAAATTTTGTTTTTCTACATTTTCCCCAGAATTTCCAAAGAAAGTGTGTGAATTATAAAATAAACAGATGTCCTACACATGTCGACCTTAATTATGACCTTGAGCGGCTAAACCCTTTTAGAACACACAGTAATTAAATGAATTATTAAAAATATCTTTAATAATATATGAAAATGCCACTGGAAGACACAAAGGCCTATGGGTAATACCCAGAATACAGGCTGATTTATTACTTTTACCTGCAGTGGACGACTATGGGCCCAGTCTCCGTAAGCGCATTTTGAGTTTGGTTCACCTGGTCCAGAAAACTCAGAACTCCTCCCGGTTCGTTAGGGACACCGTGATCTGGCCAGCTCAGGTACTGATAGTGCCAGATATACCTGGGTGCTTCAGACTGGAAGCAAATAGCGATCAGAAACACATGTAATATCTGCTGGATGGGCTGTAACTAAAAGCCAGTGAGTAGAAGGTCACTTCACACTGCGGCAGGTACAAATAATTAGCAATAGCTGAACACGGTGGTAGAGCCAGAACCTCAGAGAAGGTGCCCTTAGCACAGTCCAACAGACACTGAAATTTCGTAAAAAAAGATACACATACTGAGGCTATATTCAACGCAATCAGAGAAAGACGGGCTTTAATACTATAGGCACACAGCAAAACTGCTGAACACAGTGAGGCAATATACTGAACACAAACAAAATGTGAGAAAATAAATTAAAATACACATACAGTGCAAATGATAATCAGTCAGACAGTGATTCAGTGACACATACAGGTGAGTAGTTTATTTAGCGCATTCAGCCTATACGTGCAGACTGGCCGAATTGCGGGGGGTGCTGCTCTTACCGTATTCAGGCGTGTGATCTCCAGCTCCCTCAAGATGTAATCCTGTGCTGGACACTCACTGGTGTTCCTAATGCTCAGTTTACCAAACTCTTTTGTGGAGTCAATGTCCGGCCAGTACCGCACACACTTGTTCTATCTCAAAGAAACACGCATGTGCGTATAAATCATATGGTAACATTTCACATTAACTGTACCTTCATAATGCCTTTATAATGCATTCATAGAACATTCATAAGCAGCACGTAGTGGTACATATGCCTATGGCTCAGTGAGCAGCGTGAGAAGCTGACTAGGCCAGCCGTGCTCGTCTCACTAACCCGGCCACGCTCCATCTCCTTGGTCGTCATGACGATGACATGCGTGTTCTCCTGGTACACCATCTCCCAGAAGCCCGCGACTGTGTTCTGCAGGCAACCTTGGGTGGCAATGTAGACTTTGCCCTCATCAGCGCAAAGCCCTTCCTCGGGTTTGCTCTGTGGGAAGGGAGAAGGAGAAGCACTTCTCTAATGTGGCAAACGTACATACCCAAGAGGATGCAGACATCCAGATATGCATGTACACATACTCGCAGCTGCAGACCGTTTGTACCAGCGGACCAGCAGCACTGACCTCGATGTAGTTGGCATTGATGTAGTCTGAGCCAGGGACATCACTGTCGACTTCCTTTAGAACCACACGTGTGTTGTCAACTGAGACAGAAGAAAAAGACAGTTAGATAGGACAAGGCCAAGCAGCGGAGGCAACCACTGTGAGGACAAACGTGCCGTTCCCAAGGACTAAGATGGGCAGCCCGTGGCTTACAGGGGAGGATGTTCTTGTATCTGTTCTTGCTCTTGTTTTCCAGGCGCTGTCCCTCTTTCCTTGGATAGAGAAGCTTGCATTCTTGTTGCTGCAGAACCTATAAACGAGAGAGAGGATGGCTAGGGGTGTACACGGCGAGACGCCAACGTGTGGGCAAACCCAGAACAGTGTGACCTCATCGAGGTGGGGCTTCTGTCACTGGGGGGAACACGGTGCTCCATTTACCAACGTGTGGGCAAACCCAGAAGGGTGTGACCTCAACGTGGTGGGGGGGGCGATTAAATCCGAAGGTCCTGATAGGCTAAACAGCTGCAGATAGAGCACTAGCTGCCACAGTAGCAGTGGTTTTCGTACAGTAGACGTAATTATAACGTGGGCCTGTGTACTATTGGTTCGCAACACAAGGTAATAGCATGCTGTGCATTAACATCTGCAAAAGCTAGTCTTCCCTTGCTGAGTCTCTTGAATCAAATAATTTAACACTGGAACCACCATCTTTGTGTTTATGTTATAACTAGAAAACAAACCTCAAACTCCTCCCAGAAGCCTTGCTTGGACTTCTCCGAGTTCTCGGTCACTTTGTTCAGCTCCCAGACTCGGTTCTCGATGTTAGCTGCGTTGATCCTGGTGGCGTTGAAAGGCTTGGGAACGGAAGGGAAAAGACAGACATTCGGATATATACAAGCTCTGCCGCCTGTGTGACGTTCCAACAAATGACTGAAGCAGCTTTGCCCCCACGTACGGTAGAAATCAGCATGTGATCGAGCCACAAGTGATATAATGTGTAATATACAGTCAGCAGACATCTTACGTGGTTTTCCATGTGCCATTTTGAATGAACACGATTTGAAAATACAGTGGTACCTCGGTTCTGTAACCTAATCCATTCCGGATTCCGGATCAAATCCTAAAAAGTTCGAATTCTGATTGAAGTTTTCAGATAATAAATAATGGAAAACCAATTAATTGGTTCCCGGCCCCCAAAAATTACACCTTCCATAATGATAAAAATCTTATCCCCACATTACCCCTGTCCTGCCCCGATCGTCCTCTCCTTCCATGTGCCACGCCCCCTCGTTAACCTCGTGTGGGATCCCCATGTGATCAGCTGTTTCTGATTGTTTTCATCAGTCCCCTGTATTAAGTCTGCGTTTCAGTTTGTTTCCCCAATCCGGACATTGGGTGCATTCGACTTGCTTACAGCGCTGGCTTATAGCAATGCATTACGGTTAGATGCATTGCATGCCAGCTGCACAAACTGGAACCGCATCTGTGACAACACACCTTTGACCTTATTGGCTGAAAACTTTAGTTAGATGCATGACGTTTGTATCCCAGGCAGTTCTGATGCATAATCTGCTATTTCACACGAATATCACGTGAAGCAGTGAGAACTGGTTTTCAGTTAATTTACCTGGTAAAGTAAAGTTTAAGTAAATTACATAAATGTTGTAATAGTACACGTAAGTAAGTGGTTTATTTATTGTTAGGTACTGTAATGGTGCGCTGCTATATTTGGTTAATCGTCCAGCCTGTGAAGAAGGCATTCAAGTAAGAATTGCATTGTAATATGACTCCTGGGGCATACAATTTATATTAGGTCAGTGTTCATGGTTCGACGTCTGATATTCAGAT
>JABFDZ020000131.1:17898991-17911257 GCA_019775955.2 Pollimyrus isidori | reverse complement strand
GGGGAACGTCATTTCATTTCACTTTGTACCGTGACACGTATATTGTTGAAATGACAATAAAGAAACCTTGAACCTTGAACCTTGAATGAATGCAGACTTCTGGGAAGAAATACCCGGTCAGGAAAGCTACGTCACTTTTTAAAGATAGAGATGGCCCTGTCACCATCAGCGCCAGCCTCCGGACGGAATCTTCCCCAGGCACGCAAACCTCTTCCCAGAAGCATGAACCCCGCCCCGTGGTGCCTGCTTTGGCCTATCGGGGGTCCCGAGCCTCAGCTGTAGTGTGACGCAGGACATACCTGTGCCGGTCCAAAATAGGACATGGCAACACAAATACCCAGACAGAGCCTGACCCACTCTCAGCTGCTACTGATAATGTGAAACTAGTTGGCTCAGCATTTCGTTTATAGATCTGGAGAGTTTCTATTTTCAGTTACATATCTGACGTATCGATTAAGTCTGAAGAAGGGGCGGTTTCCAATCCCGGCAAAATTCCAACCGACTGGGTGAACCAAGGAAAAACCAAAGTGGAACGGCTGGCAGCTTAATTTGGTGTTTCTCAAACCAGTTTCTGGGGATCTCCAGACAGTCCACATGGACCATGGACAGTGTGGCAGGGAGCTGGGAGGATGTCTGGGGGGGTCACCAACCTACCTCCAAGTCATTTTAGAGGTAACGCTACAAGACGACCTAGCGACCAGCAAGGCTCTGCTGTGTGAGGAATAACAAGCGCGGCCGACTCTGCCCAAGTGTCTGGGTGAGGAGTTTCACTGATGTCTGCTCCAGCGTTTCTGCTGCAGAAGGCAGAGCAGGATAAGCTCAAAAATCTCTCTGCCATTCTTGTCATTCTCAGACAGCGCACTCCCATCACACATCAACTCAACCACAGCATACTTGGAACGGACGGAACATTCCGAGAAAATGCAATCGCTAACTGAAATCGCTTCCTGCACAGTTGTTTCCTCATCAAATAATTGATTGCGGTCAATTTTAACTTCCTCGAAAAAGCTTGGGGAGGTCATTCGCCGAGTAGGTCACTGCAATGTCTTTTAAACATGCTGAATTTAATACGAGAGGTTGACGTGCATTCATCGTTTGGTGAAATTAGGAAGACTTCAAAATTTCAAACTGCCCAAATATTTAGGGATTAAAAGTCACGATAAATGTCTTTATCATGTTTGTGGCTAGGGGCAATTTGCCATTTTAGCTCGCTCGTCGTCAAACTGCGATTAATTTTACGCGGAGTGATTAAGATGCGATATTAAATGTTAAATAGCTGATGACTGATAAGTTCCTCCCAGTAACTGACAGACCTGAAGAGCACTAACTGTCCCAATGTGCCCTGCAATGATCTTACCGCATAGGCAGCCAATGAGGTCAGTGAGACGCTCATCATAATCTCATTTTTCAGATGGAAATAAACATGCAGTGAATGAACTGATCTGTTGGTCCCAATCAGCACAAAATCTGACCTTTCCAATCAGCCGGTACCAATCACTCGTTACATCCTGAAGGGTCCATTGATCACCTCAGTTACGGGTGATCAAAGATCCAGACAGTGATTTGTGTGAATTACGAGTGCCACACGCGACGTACACAAATATCTGCGTCGTCAGACGGGAGATCATGCGACGTAAGACAAAGACACCACTCAGTCACATGTGTGCGAAATTCAAGCATTGTGGAAACTTGGCTCACGGATCAGTACAACTTCCTTTTTTAGGTCCAGAGCCTCTGGGCCTCAGCACAGAACCAGCCACACGCTCTTTCCACCGCGGCTCAGCTGCCTATTTCTGGAAGGTCCCTTTCAGCTCCTCCTGTGCGTTTTTTTAGATGTCGCGCAAATTAGTGCATCCATGTAATATCATATGGTGGAACGGAAATTCACTTTCGTTACAATTCCCTAAATCACACACAAATGCAGGAGCTGTTATCTCGTTGGGGTTGGTTCATCAAGGACTAAATGCAGTGTATAAGCTGAGAATCCACTTTTAGACAAGAACCTTGGAGACTTGCTTTTTGATACACTCACACAGATATGCATAATTCCATATATTATCAGTATGTACAGAAACAGTATTTGTACACGGCTACAGCACAATTGCAAGAAATACTCAATTTAATGACTTTCCCTTTTAAATTATGCAGTTTTTGTTGCTGTTTACCATTTACCAAATTCCTCACATGGTTTCAAGCAACTAGTAATTTTCAGGGCAAATTCTAAATTAGTGAATTTATCATTTTGCATTCAAATTTGCAACTGCCCCACTAAAATAAACAGCTATAGACAGTATATAAAGTAACTTTTGATTTAATTTAAATAGATATTGGTAACTGGTAAGTAATCTTCCTCACAAAACTACAATGCCATGAAAGAATTTCTAAATTTTTAGAAAGAGGGGAAATGCTTGCAATTAATCTGTGGGCAAGGCTGCAATTGTAGATGCATCATTTCTATGGAATCTGAGAAGTTAACCTGTACATAGTTGGTGCCTTGCGCATCTACAGCACACTTGAAAAGTTCATGAAGACTTCAGCAAAGCCTCAAAGAATGGAAACTGTTGAGCAGAAACCAACGGACGCCCACATACTCTGCAGAATAAGGGGGCATAAGCAAAGAAAAAAATGCACTTCCACAAAATTAACTGAAAGAATCAGAATTCTTGCATTATGAATATTCACAATATATCAGGGTAGCCCGTATGGTTTGTCCCTACAAATCCATCCATTTTCTGAAGCCTCTTGTCCTATTCAGGATTTGGGGGGGTCTGGAGTCTATCCTAGAAGGTAGGAAACCACCCAGGATAGGGCACCAACCCATGGCAGGGTACAAGGCAGAGAACAACCCAGGATGGGGCGCCAACCCATGTCAGGGTACAAGGCAGAGAACAACCCAGGATGGGGCGCCAACCCATGGCAGGGTACAAGGCAGGGAACAACCCAGGATGGGGCGCCAACCCATGGCAGGGTACAAGGCAGGGAACAACCCAGGATGGGGCGCCAACCCATCACAGGGCACAAGGCAGGGAACAACCCAGGATGGGGTGCCAACCCATGGCAGGGTACAAGGCAGGGAACAACCTAGGATGGGGCGCCAACCCATGGCAGACAACCTGCACACCTATGGGTAAATTGTCAACTCCAATTAGCCTGTTTGTTTTTGGACTGTGGGGGGAAAGCGGAGTAGCCGGAGGAAACCCCATGATGACACGGGGAGAACATGCAAACTCCACACACATGAGACCCAGGCGGAGACTCAAACCCAAAGATGTGAGCCAACACTGCTAACAACTGTGCCACCATGGTGCCCCTGTGCCCATCTAGTGAGAACATGAGAACATAAGAACTATACAAACGAGAGGTGGCCGTTCGGCCCATCAAGCTCGCTTGGGGAGAACTTAACTAATAGCTCAAAGTTGTTAAAATCTTATCTAGCTCTGATTTAAAGGAACCCAAGGATTCATCTTGCACTACGTTATCAGGAAGACTATTCCATACTCTAACTACACGCTGCGTAAAGAAGCGCTTCCTTAAATCCAGTTTGAAATGTTCTCCTGCTAATTTCCACCTAAAATAAACATTATTGATTGATTGATTGATTTAATCTAGTGAGCATTTATTATTGATTGATTGATTTAATCTAGTGAGCATTTATTATTGATTGATTGATTTTATCTAGTGAGCATTTATTATTGATTGATTGATTTTATCTAGTGAGCATTTATTATTGATTGATCCCATTATGACAATCAATGCAACTGTCCCTTATTTTTCTGCCCAAAGATAGAGGATGATACCTGACAGAGAGAGCGAGGATGATACCTGACAGACAGTGTGAAATCCCCAGGGTTGCTCTTGCTGGGTCGGGCCAAAAAACTTCCATGCACCCCTCGCGACAGGAGCAGCTGCTCAGCCTCAACTCCTGAGATGTTGGGGTGGAACCACCTGCCAGAATGAAGAAGGATGGGCACCACTTCAGCACACAGAACCCAACCACATACAGCTACCACGGCACAGGCTATGTTCCACATAGTCCACAGGGCGTTCGAATGATGATGCTAATAGCGACGTTAAATTTCACGGAGAGAAGCTTCGCGAAATGTTTTCGCATGTCGCTGTTTGTGTCTTTGTCATATTACCATGGGAACAGAGAAAGCACTTCATAGAAAAGAATTCACACTTCAATATGTTACTTAATTTTACCCAAACTTCTACTTTATTCCTAATTCAAAGCTAGATTGAGAATAGGAAAGATTAGTAGCTGAGGCCTGTAGATTATCTTCGCGAGTTAATGTGAAGTTTCAGGTTACTAGCACGGTATTCCTAAAATCTAAATGGATAATCAGCAAAAATGATTCAAAACCAGCGAGCAAATCCCTGCACATGAGTGAGGGGTCTTTGCTGATACGCGCACCCACCACAAGACAAACCCCCTCAGGGATGAGAACCCGCGGGCAGGCGTGAGGCGGCCGATACCACAGCACCACACCTGTCTGAAAGCCGCGGAACATTTTTATTACGTCGGCTGCAGTTGCTAATCCTGAGTGAAATCGATTACTTCAGTGATATATTTACACATTGAAGACTACACTGTTTATCAGGTCTATTATTGAATTATCATAACATTTTATCCACCTCTCATCTGGGTTAACTTTTCAAATCCTGCTTGTCCAGATGTATAATAATATGGCTGTTGTAAGCATAATACTATAACTGTTTTCTAGTTGAGTTTAACCACAATCTCTTTACTGAAAATACGACAGAATGGAGACACAAGAGACACGATGGAGTTAAACAGGTGGTCACTTATCTGTGGTTATCTAGAGTGGACGTAGTTAACTGCAGTGACATACAACCTCAAGGACAGGTGCATTTTGGGAAAGAGAGGAGAGAGAACGTGTGATTGGACAGTCGGACAAGCTCACCTGTTCTCATAGACAGTGTCCCCATTGCAGGGATACTTGCGATTATGCTAGTGCGTGTGGGAGTGTCTAGGCTGTCAAAGGATTTCAGAGTTGTGTGGGGTCCTCATGCACAGACTCCCCACTTCCTGTGGTACCACAGGAAATATGTACTACACATACAAACGGAACAACGATATACATTACAACTATATATATTATATAATCTGAATAAACATGCGGATTCATACAGACGGTAAATAAATGATGCATAATTCTGCCCATGACTATGGCTGAACGTAAACGTCAAGAGTCCTGAAGACTGCAAGGAAGTGAAGTGAAGATTGTAGCATTAGCCTGACTTCACTTTGTGGAAAAAGTGATGTATTGCTAAAAAAAAAAAAAAAAATGAAAGAAAAAAAAATCTCAAGTTAGAACAAAAGCAAATTTCCACCAAGTCAGCAAACAGCTGCAAGAGAAGTACGACACAGAAGCAGCATGAACAGACCAAGCAGCACGAGTGCAGTCACTGGTCTGATCAGCAATCGGACTGCATGATGTGGTCGAAACGTGTCCTAATCTTAATACAACTATGGACTGAAGCACTGCAATCAAAAGTAATGCTGCAGGACAAATCCCTACATATCAGAAGAACTTATTTCACTGCAAGTTGATAACCCTCTTGTTACATGAGGAGACAGTTGTGCTTGATTCATACTGGAAGTTCATAATTTCAAAATGTATGTGTTTAGCAGTCACTGTGTTTTGTTACCTGGAAGATACAAGTACCTCCTCTAGTTCTAACTGTGTTTTGTCAACCATGTTGGTCTTTTTCTGTCTGTTATTTTAGGGCAAGACATGCAAATTCCACACGCACACACTGTGCAGGTTCGGTAAGAGGTATTTCACAATGAAAGGTCTTTGATTTCGGCATTCAGAGGAGCCCCCTTCATGACGTGCAAGTACATTGTAGAGTGCTTGTTTTTTTGGCGATGCATATGTAAAAGTAATAAAGCAAGGCAGCATATTAGTGTTTACTGCCCTGCCTTCTGTCTAGCAGTGACATGGCTAAAACCTACTTTTACTTTACCGCTACAAACTTGACAGTATGTCATTACACCTGCCTTTCCTTTTTATTGGACGCTGTAATCTGAACAGGTTTGCTCTATATATACAGTATAATGCAGTTGTTACACTATGACATTCGGTTGGTGAAAATGTGTCATCACACCCTTATAAAAACTATTCCTAAAGTCACCCCAGTATTTGCATCATCCAATCATCATCCAAAGCCATCCAATATACCCATGTTTTTGTGAACTAGCATATTATGTTTGGCTAATCCATGCCTCATCAAATTATTGAGATAATGCCTAGTTCCAATCACTCAATATAATGCATACAGCTTTTGCTATCTGTAGATATGTGTGGAAGGGAAATATAAAAACATAATGTGAATTAAACTGAACTGAATACTAGGTAACACTTTGCGGCAAGTCGCACCTCCTCCTATATAATTACATTACAAACACTTCTAAGGTTTCAAATCAAACTAATTAATGAGACCTTTCTCATCACAACCCTACTCAATAAGGAGAGACAAATGAAAAATATTAAAGATAACCATCCCAGAAAAATCTACACATTTCCAATGAACTGTTTACCGTGGTGTCAGTGCTCTTTTCTTACCAAAACCTTCAATGTTCATGATAGAAAAGTCACTTTAATTTCTCATGTCCCTGCCCTAGTCTGTACTTTAATCAAATTTGTTACTATGACGTGTTCAGAGGACGTGTTCGGACGACGTGTTCGGACCACGTGTTCGGACCACGTGTTCGGAGGACGTGTTCGGAGGACGTGTTCGGACGACGTGTTCGGACGACGTGTTCGGACGACGTGTTCGGATGATGTGTTTGGATGATGTGTTTGGAATACTGCTTGCATTAATTTTCATGTTGTTACTCACTCTTTAACCTATCACCTGCTCTTGGAAAAGAAGAAATAAATGTGGAATCTCCATATCTGGATCCTTTCTCATCTAATCATTACAGCATCAAAGAAAAACAAGCGTTTTGTGATGATTCTGAAGTGTCATTATGCAGACAAGAATGAAACATAATTTCTTGGAATAATTTCCTTTTGTTGGAGCTTTTAGAAAAAGAAACATCATCATGTCTTGCTTGTAACTGTTACAAATTATGCTGCTATGATCGACAAAGACCTTTGTTAGATGAATGATGCAGAAACACTGGTAGGTCAGAAGCTTTAGACTTTCCCAGTGATACTTTTCAGTCACCCCAATAATGTTTAAGGGGACTTTTGTTGTGATTCCCCTTTAAGACCAAGCATTGACTCCCAGATTAATGCACATTCTGAGTAAAGTCTACAGCCTCTTATCACAATACATCTGGCAGCCTGTTACATATACAATACAAGTCAAGATCTTCTTCACACACTGAGATTTTCTGCATTTGCATCTTACTTAACATTTACTAAAATACTCTCAATACTCTTTTCTAACAAATACATTTACAATGTGTTTACTATTTGAGTACCGTTATTGACAAGAAAAAGGTCATACATTTGATTCATTAAACTAACCTGCTCTAGCAGCAAGGGAGATTAAATACTGCATTGCTTCATGGGAGGACACTGCTAGCTAGTACATTTAAAGATGAAGGACAGCCTGGAATTTGACTATGCCATCATCACACGACCAGTTAATAGGATGTCAGACACGCACCCTTACAGTACATACTCTTTCCATGTTATAAAGGAGACTTACTTTATTTCACTTATTTTTATAGTTGTTCACTCAACTGTCCAATGCTTAAGAAGAATAAAAAACCTGCAGTTTATGAATTAAATGGAAAAGTGATAAAAACCTGTTGTGTGAAAACACCTTTGACTGGTCGTGTGCATCACTAGTCAAACTGTCAGTCTCCTCCTCTTTCGAGCACCTTTGGTCCATCCCTGCCCCTCCTCTCTGTATATCACCGTAGCGCCTCCCTTCCTCCCCGATTCTCCACCAATAGAGATCCTGATTTAGCTGCGGGTCACCAGGAGCGGGCCTCGTGTTTCACCTCTCCCACCAATCAGCGGCGTCGTCGCATGACATCACCACGGTGGCCAGTAAGACTTCCAGCCGTCCAGTCATCCGACCTGCGGTGCTGTGCCTCTTATAAAGCTTTATTATTACTATCATTATTATGACAAAATAAAGACGCAGCCTTACATTGCTGCGTACAGCCTTCGCCGGAGGGCACATTCCTACATTTTGTATCTATGACTATGTCCCTTAAAGACACAGTAAAACAGATACTTTAGAAATCTTGCCACTTAACAGAAAACACTGCTTTTAATTAATGCGGTGATGTCATACGACGAAGACTGTGATTGGCTAAATGAGTGACACACAGGCCCCTCCCCGCTGGCGTGGCCAGGAGGTGCTGCTGGCCTTGGCCCCGAGTTGGCCCCCAGTCGGCCCCCGTTTCCCACAAAGGGTGGCAGCAGGTAGTAAAACCGTGAGGGTCTGCAGAGCCAGGGGAAGCCCAGAGGTCCCTTCAGGCCCCGGGGCAGACCGCCCCCTTACGTAATGCCCCTCAGGTGGAACAGTCAGGCCTATTTATAGGCCCGGGTCTAGTGACAAAGGGGGATATACTTAGTCCCCATGTCTCTGCTCTGAAGCCTCGCCAAGGCTAAATTAGTCATGGACAAGCCACAGCGTGTGGATTTTGGATATACTGCTGATATTTTTAGTTTCGAGTTAGCAGGTCACTGCTCCCCACCCTCTCCAGAGACCCTCCGTGACCAGCAGGGTCTCCTTGGGTTAAAATTAGACCCCCGCCAAGTAATAGGGCAATAATTCACGGTCTTCATCACGGCCAGCTGTGCTCTGATTTCAAAGAGGGTATGCTCTCAAAAAAGGGAAAAAGACAAGGTGAATAATTTAGCCCGTCTGTCCGACAAGAATTCAATTTTCAGCAGGAAACAAAGTGTTGATAACGTCTACTGGGTGTCTTGGTAAGGTTTAATAACTGTTAAAATCAGCAGAATTTCCCAAACGTAAGAAAGAAAAAGTAAAACGAATAAATCCAGTCATAAAATATAGTGATCCAATAACTTATCAAAGTAACTATTTTGATTTCAAAGAATCAGAAAGTGATACGATCAGGTAGCCTACTGTAAGTCCAGATTAACACCATGTTTCATTGTAAATATATACATACTTATAATGAAGATCAATATGATTCATAAAATCAGAAACTATACAGAGCAAAATAAAAATCTCACCAAATTTACTATTATGACAGCACAATTGTCTCATGACTAACATTGTCAAAAAAATATTAAAACTATTAACAAGAATTGTACTTAACATTAAAATTGTTATAACTGAAACATTTAATACACTATGAGCCTGAACAGAATAAGTGATTAGAAGAGGTGGAAGGTTTAATGGATCATTATATGAGACTCATTGAACTGGTATGTGAAGAAATAGATTTTAATTTTATTAAAAATAACACACAAATGCAGTCGCGATTTTCATTTCCTTCTTTGTCTGTGTTGATAATCTAATCTAGATAGACTGACAGCAAATTTGATGCATGTGATTTAGTTTTTTCCAGTATAACTCACATGATGTAAAGAAAAAAACCAGAACGACTTTTTACCATGTGTGACGCCTTATATTTAAAAGTTTAACTGTCTATCTTTTTTTGCAGGAGAGATTGTCTGGCCATGACTGTTCTTACTGCAGTCAGCCTTTCCATTTTGGTTCTTCCCATCATAACAATCGTCACCTATATAGAGGAAAAGGTGTTTATGTAAAAAAAAAAAACACACGAAAGAAACATGCAAATGAGCAATAATGAGTTTGTGTTCTTTCCATTGTTGTTGCTGTTATCAGGTATGAACAATTTCCTTGAGATTTTGCACATTTCTTTATACGCAGCGAAGCATCTGTTTTAAAGGTCCTGAGATCAAAGGGAAATCGTCAAATTATTTACCCTCCATTGGCCTCCATTGCATTTAAATTGAATGTGAATGAGCTGGTGAGGAGTGAGGGGTTTCTAGGTAACCGTAGTGTTGTGGTGACTGGGTGCCTCTGTCTCACTGGGAACCGTGTACCGGGGATGGGGGGGCAAAGCGTGGAAGAACGTTCTCATGCCGCTGAGATGGGGATCCCTCGCCTGAGGTCCGATTCACGCAGTGGAATATTTTACGCAAGTCGTCCAAAACGATTAACAAAATCACGGAAATAATGTTTCAGTTCAATAAACGCAATTTAACACAAACAACTTCCCTATTAAATATACAACACGTAACCCTGAATTGTTAAACATTGTTGTGAAGTTTGTAGTAATGGTATTTTGTATGCCCATTAATACCCTAATAATCTTCATGGCTTATCAAAAACCAAATAAAAGATAATTAATGGAAATAAAACCAAGCAGGCAATTATTATCTGATAGAACAGCAAACTAAGAGAACAAAAGCCATTTGTTATGGCGACCAAGCTGGACGACACCTGTCATCCCATAATGCATTGGACGCCTGCAAGGGAGGTCAAACGCAACAAAGAAATATATATAAACGTGAGTAAAGAGACACTTTACAGAATAAAAATAAAAAGGGTTCACGATCTCCACTCACACCGGTCCCAGAAAGTGCTCTATTCCACGCTTCTAAAACCTTTCCCTTCCTCAAACCTACTGCTTCCCGCTGAAACCACACGTGACTGCGCACCTTTATCATCCTGTCTGCACACAGACAGGATCACACCAAAAACTATCAACACCGGGGTCCCGACACATACAGAAACATATACTATTATAACTTCAGAGAGATATTCAGTAAGAAGACAGAAATTACACAAATATCCATCCATCCATCCATTTTCCAAACCACTTACCCTTACTGGGTCGCGAGGGGTCCGGAGCCTATCCCGGAAGCAACGGGCACGAGGCAGGGAGCAACCCTGGATGGGGGACCAGCCTATCGCAGGGCACAGGCATACGCCAACCACTCACACATGCACACCTACGGGCAATTTGGCAACTCCAATCAGCCTCAGCATGTTTTTGGACTGCGGGGGGAAACCGGAGTACCCGGAGGAAACCCCACGACGACACGGGGAGAACATGCAAACTCCACACACATGTGACCCAGGCGGAGACTTGAACCCGGGTCCCAGAGGTGTGAAGCAACAGTGCTAACCACTGCACCACCATGCCGCCCCTCACAAACATCCAGTCACTGAATAATGCATAATAACATATGGGATGATGTTCTAGGGCTCTAAGGCTCTAACACCATGCACCATCACACATCAGGTTACGTATCCATGTTCGGGGGCAGGTCTCTGTGGGCTACCTGTATGCGGGTGATGAAACAGCAGTGAGAATCCATTCATCCAGGTGCAAAAAGGACTAGTCGGGTACCATGAATGGTGCCATGATTACTTGATATTCTTTCTTCAGGGTGCCATTGTGTGGCAGGAAAAAAAGAAAAGATTTCATCACGGGATGGACAGAAATGACAATAATCGTTCTACCATGACGGTGTTACGCATTAGCGAGTGTTATCCATCCGCCGTACACAGACCGCTCAGCCCATCATGCAATTAGATAAAAACCCAGATTGTCAGGCTACAGCGAAAAGCCTGGTGAGTAGAAGGTCTCCTCCAACGGCTGAACTTCACGGTGAGCATAATCGTAACGTCTCTGTTCACCTGAGCTATTAGAAACACGAAATCCAGCTTTCGGCGTTTGGCTTTGATGAGAAGGGGACGCTATCGAAGCTGCATAACTGAACAGCAATGAAGTACAAGCCGTCTGCTGCAGCCGTGTGGATCTACATTCTGTACTAAAACTAAAGCTATTGAAGACCTTCAAGAAGATGATCGCACATGTAATTGTTTTAATATTTCTGGTGCCATATTAACATATTTCCAATTTAGCTCCATCTATCCATCCACCCACCCATCTATCCATCCATCTATCCATCTATCCATCCATCTATCCATCCATCCACCCATCTATCCATCCATCTATCCATCCACCCACCCATCTATCCATCTATCTATCCATCCATCCACCCATCCGTCCATTTTCTGTGCTTGTCTGTCCTATGAAGGGTTGCAGGAGAGTGCAGCCTGTCCCAGAAGATACAGGTGCAAGTCAGGCTGCCTGTCATTTAGGTCCTTCTAACAAAATATTTACAACCATTTTCAATTCATTCTTTGTGATTTCCTGCATTTACATGCCTCTGTCCATGGATTACTGCATGTATCTCTGCTTGAGTCTGTTATTACTGCATGTATCTCTGCTTGAGTCTGTTATTACTGCATGTATCTCTGCT
>JABFDZ020000131.1:17737370-17748068 GCA_019775955.2 Pollimyrus isidori | reverse complement strand
CAGTTCCTCTGCGCAGTGTCTCAGGGTGGCGGGGGAGACACCATCCGGGCCTGGGGATTTCCGTGGGTTTTGCTTACAATGCTCTGCTTAGTTAATGTTCGGCTTCTAAGACTCCATTGGCAGCATGTGGGTGTAGCCAACACGGTATCTCCTCTGAGAAATGATCTCGTTGGACAAAATGCAGTGCTGGAATGTCAGCCTGAGACTCTCCCACATCTACAAAAGCGTGGAAATCAAGGTCAGCTTTAGTTTTGTAACCTGAGCATCCAAAGCTTATTTCTTTGAGGTCTTCAAAATTTTTGCCATGGAAAGCCACATTAAATATTCCACCACAAACTTAAGTGTAAGAAGACATGTCCTGCTGATCTTTAACTTAGTTAGGGAAGGAAAAATATTCATTAAACCTCAAAGGATCATCTTCTTCTACATTACAGCTGCAAAATATGTCTCTTTTTACTTCAACTGACACAGATTCAATAGGCATAAGTTTAGGTCACCGAAACTCTGGAAAAATCATAACTGGCCGTCATTCACCTGCCTCCTTTTGTAAACCATGTGACAAGTGGTCGATCAGCAGCTAGCATATGGTCGATCAGCAGCTAGCATATGGTCGATCAGCAGCTAGCATACGCCATGGCGATTGTCTATTGGTGACAAATGTTTTGAAACATGCAAAACGGCTGTGCTTTCAGACGCTGGCAGAGATTCTGCAGCTTCAAACTAGCTTCAAACTTTTTTCAGCGTTCGATCTATTTCTGCAGCCAATACAACACTAGCAGTCCCAGTCTGGGGACAGCGGTGTGCTTTAGTGGTGCTGCACTCAGTTACCCGTCAGAAAGGACAAAGGGTGGATCTTCTCATTATAATGCACTGGTCTTAGATGTGATACACGTCCATGCTCTGTTTCACTAGCCTCACAAACATGATGCATATGAACACTCAAGGCTTTTAAATCCTTACATGTCTTTGCCCAGAAAGAATGAAGGTCTGGCTTTTGATATCTTGGAACGACAACATTTACATCAGAAGACTGTGAAGCATTTGTTTGTTAACAGGTACAACCAGAGATGCAAAACCCAGAGCATCCAACTGAAAATGTACTATTATACACCATAATATATTACTGTAATACTTACATGTATTGTGCACCAAGGACTGAAAACACGATTACTATCCCAATATGAAGCGAGTACTGATGACTGACTGCCTCATAAAAATAGCACGTGTTAAGGTCTGGGATATATTTGGCCCGGGGTTCCCGAAGTGGGGGTCAAGAGACACTTGGAAGGGGATGACAAGATCTCCAGAATATCTTCACAGAAATTTTAGAATGGGAAGATCTAGCATTCCCCGAACCCTCTTCGCAAATGTCCAATCACTGGAAAATGAACTGAGTGGTTAGAGCACCTTTTCACCGGGATATGAGGGACTGTAACATCCTTTGTCTCACCAAGACATGGCCCCCCCCCGGGCCCCCAGCCATGCAATACAGCCAGCTGAGTCCTTCTCTATTTTCCGCATGGATACAACAGAGGAGTCCAATACTCTAAAGGCGGGGGAGTCTGTTTCATGACCAACAACAACTGGTGCAATCAGAAGCATGTTTCTTGGCTCTCTCGCGCCTGTTCGCCTGATACAGGACTTCTGACGGTTCCCTCTCACCCTTTCTGTCTGCTTCAAGCACGTGCAGACAGGCCACTGGGCGCTACGAGAGAATCCCCAGTGAGCTGGCTTAATGAGGCTGAAAGCCCCGTGCATTAGACAACCAGCTAGCATTCGGTTCTCTGATCTGGGAAGTCTGGTTTCCAATACCTGAAACTCTTCATCGTGTCCCACAAGCTCATTGCAGTGAGGCAGGGCGCATTACCCCACTCACCGACGGGATGGGCGTCACGTGTCAAAGTTCCCTCCACGGGATTGGCTGGAGCCAGCTCTCCCAGCAGAACATCGCCCAGAGCGTCACGTTCCCTACACCGGCCCCTCTTACTCATATAGTGCATCCTGGTTGCATCTGTTCTCCAGGAAAATGGAGCAAGCCTGCCCACCCATTCATAAGATGCAAAAAGAAATAGAACTCATTGGGCCAAGTGACCTTCTTCCACTGATTCATGGTCTAGGCCTGATGATCGCATGCACATTGGAGGCACTTTAGAGGGTGAAGAAGGGTGGGTTCATGTCACCTCATACCAGATGGAACAGCCATTGTTGCCCCCTGCATCAATGAGTCTAGGGGGGGCCGACAGTCTATTGCTGATTCGTGGTTCTCCGCCCAATGTTGGTATATACTGACCACTGCTGACCAAGAACACCTCACAAGCCATATCAAGTTCAACTCCGGTCCCTTGTCAAAGTCACTGAGACCTCAATGCTTGCTCTACTCTACTGCATCCAACTCATCGCTTATGGAAAGGGGCTTTTTTGCTTGCCATTTTATATATCCCAAATCTTAATTAGTACAGCTGTTCTGAGGTAATCCTTGTTATTCGTGAGCCACCCACCTGTGACCATCTGTGGGTGGTCCTAATGTTTTGGTGCTATATGTCTTCTTCTGACTCACTGTGTCAATAGAGATAATTTAAAATGAAAAGGACTGCCTTCAGCATTCCACTGTACACCAAGAGCTCTCTCATATGGAAAGGTGTTCCTCATACAAATCATGTGCTTCACCGATTAGCTCTTTTGATTTCAGGAATCACTGCAAGAACATCTGTGTTGCTGCTGGTCCGCTGAGTCAATCTTTATCTTACTAGCACAAAAGATCTGATAAATCTCTTTAAAATGAGTTGGTTTACTTTGTGGGATGGCATGGAGGTAGAGCAGTCAGCACTGGTTCCTCACATCTTTGGGACCAGGGTTTGTCTCCATCACGGTGCCGTTTGTGGAAGATCTATGTTCTCCCCTGTCTGTACTCTAGTTGCCTCTCATCATCCAAAAACATGCTGGGGTTAATTGGAGTTACCCAAGTGCCACTATGTGACTGAGATTAAACTTAAGAGCACAGCTGGTAGATGACATGGGACCAAAAAGATGAGCAATCAAGTCTACAAGCTCTTGATCACCAACAGATCATTAAAGACACAAACATGAAAATAAATGAACCTCTTGCACAGGTTACTCACATTGCCATGGATTTGCTCACGGTGCATATGGAAATAGAAACTGGCTCAAGGTGCTTATTTCCATTAGCAAGAAATATTCCAAAATATACTAACATCGTTCAAAATGTTAGAAAGGCTGCTATTTAACTTTCACCCAATACCCAAGTAAAATACACTGTTTCTTACAAATAATCCAGAGCAATAATAATACAGAATCATGTACTAAATAAATGTAATAGACTTAAACAAATTATAACAGACACATACATTGATTACAACAATTAAGTCCTTAATTCAGCCTAGAGAAAGCGAATGGAATTAATACAATTTATTTATACTTTTTTTAAAAAGCATACCAATCAGTTGGCTTCAGTCCATAATTTAACTTGATCTTGTTAATCATTCTGCTGTGGTGTACATGTTGTTTAATGGGCAGCCACATTCTAGTCGTTTGATTATGTTATTTCTGATAACATGAGGTTCTATCAGTGCGTCAGATGGGCTTGAGATCATCGGCCTCCCGTCCGCAGATTCTGACCACATTCAACACAACCACGTGGTGACTTTGCACGATTCTGTGAGACGCACTGTCAGAACATTAACTTTAAACATTACCTATTAGCTGCAGAATGGGGTCACTCTACAGTCAGAGGGCCCAAGTCAATGAGGTCAACGTGACCTGACTTCGCACAAATCCATGGGGAGAAAAAACTACAGTGTTATCCTGATATAAGGCCCGGATGGCCAAAGAAAGAACAAGGAACGTGCACTGGGCTGAAGCAACTACTGGAACAAAACCTAGAATTTTCAAATGTATTCCAGAGCTGTATTAACAGACACTGCAAATGGCAGACCTTTTGCTTATAAAAATCATTTTAATCCTTTTTTCTCCTGTTACACTTATTAAATGGTGCTTATGGTATTTTGGTGTTAGAATAGCACTAACACATGATTACTGAACGCCTTTTCCACAGTACTGTCTGTGTTTCGGGGTTGGTTAACCCTACAGGCGACACAGGCACCTGCCTAGGGCACAAACGTCTCATGTAGTCAGACTGCCAGCCAATTTCACTTTGCCCTGGAGGGGGGGCAACCGCGGTGATGCGAGCTTAGGGTGCCACACTGAGTATAGAATGCAAGGAAATACGATCGCTTACAGACTGTAATTAGCTGCTGTATTAAAGAGTGACTGACATTCCTATAAGATGGTACTTTGTCTGCACGTCGAACGGAAAACAAGACAAAAGGCTGCATGTCAAACGGAAAACAAGACAAAAGGCTGCATGTCAAACGGAAAACAAGACAAACGCCTAGTCGGATGAAACCGATTTCCATATTATTAAATGAATTTTAAGGGAGCACTTCCCTATTCCCTTATTCAGAGTTTTTCATGAATCTTTGGTCATATTTATTATCTGTCTCACTCACACAAAGTCTAAATGAAGATGAACTGCTCACTCAGAGTTTTATAAACTTCTGGTTTAGATCCATACGCCGCCTACGATGGAATCTTACTTTCTATTGTTTTTAAATTGTCAGTGCTCTTACAGACAAACATGATGGAACAATATATGAAACTGTGGGATTGTAGTCTGAATGACGGTGACGTATGGGACCTTAGGAGACGCACTAAGGCTCTTTCTTACACTCCTCTTGTGCAGGAATCCCGATAACAAAATACTCCGTAGACCTCAGCTGTTTTGCATGGTGTAAAGAAAAGGCTCAGACCTGTGTGTTTACCTCCAGTAAAGCAAATCAAGTAACTTACCTAACAGTAAACCTTTAATTTAACATGGAAATCCGCTGTAGGAAACTGGACCCAATGATGCAAAACATATTTGTTTGGCAACAAATATTGACAACTAATTAGGCTTTTCTGTATTCAAGAAGTCAAGAGAGGCCATTAAAAACCCGACTCTTGTACGATGCCTTTGGCCCAATCTAGTCTTTTCGATAAGGTAGAAAATCAGTATAGAAGGAAGAGTAAAGTTTTACTAACAAAGTTTACAAAAGACAAATGTACTGAGATAGAAACGGCTGCCCATCACATCGTCTTTTTGTGGTGGTGGGAGTTCAGCGTTGAAAAGTACCCGGATATACTAATACACGATACAATAAGTCAAATAAAAATACAAATAAATACGTAGATAAGAAAAATGTGCCATTAATGAGTAAATAGATAGTCAAGCAGGTAAACAAATAAGGGTGAGGCATGTAGGGAACAAACAGCGTGTCGTTGGTCCAAATCAGCATGTGGTCAGCGGTGGCTGACTAAAGCTCACACAGGTACCAGCGAGCTTCTCCTGGGACCCAGCTAAGGAGGGCAGTGGACTGGGGCAAGAAGCTGTTCCGGTGGCAGTCTGTAGGCATTATGAAAGAGCTTGTTAACAGGACCTAGTGGGTGCAGGTAGTAGGAGGTATGTTACTGTCCGCATTAAGTATGTGGGAGACCTTTTCATGTATGGTGTACATGTTACTGTCCGCATTAAGTATGTGGGAGACCTTTTCATGTATGGTGTACATGTTACTGTCCGCATTAAGTATGTGGGAGACCTTTTCATGTATGGTGTACATGTTACTGTCCGCATTGAGTATGTGGGAGAACTTTTCATGTATGGTGTACATGCTACTCTCCATATGTTATATATCCTACTGCAAATATTGTCACTGATTGTTAGGGTGTATTATTAACTAATTATTAATTATCATTATATGCAACTAGGGGCAAGTATAAAGCTGCAGGGATTTTAGGAACTGTGGCAGCCTGGATAGAATACAGGTTAACTGACAGGAAGCAGCGAGTAGTTATTAGAGGCACAATGTCACAGTGAGCCTGTGTTCATAGTGGGGTACTGCAGGGTTCAATTATTGTTCCTAATTTACATTAATGAAATTGATATCAATACATACAGAAAACTGGTTAAATTTGCAGACAACACCAAGGTGGGTGGTGTAGCAGGTACTGATCTAGCAGCAGAGAGGCTACAACGGGATCTGGATTTAATTAGCGACTGGGCCGATACCTGGCAGAAGACATTTAACACAGATAAATATAATCCATGCAGGGAGCAGAAATATAAAGTACATTAAAAAGTTTTTAATTGATTTTCCATTATTTCTTATGCAAAAAATTTGATCATAACTCGAACTTTTTAGAATTCTATCCAGAGTCCAGTACAGATTAAGTTTGAGAACCAAGGTACCACAGTACCTTGATTCTCAGAAAAAAAAAGGCTAACGTAATTGCGGCAATTAAATTAACATTTATTTAGCAGATGCATGCATTCAAAGTGGCATGTGATTGAGAGAGCAGGGTCGGCCAGTCCCTGCAGTCACTGCGTTAAAGGTCTTGCTGATGGGCCCCAAGGTGACATCACTGTGTTGGCCGCGGGATTTGTACCAGTGACCTACCAAATACGGGCACGGAGATCTAATGAACACATTGCACCTCGCAGGCGGTAAGGTCAATCTGTTGTATGAATCCAATTCATTTAAGATAATATAATTGTGTTGATTTCTTTCCAAACTTCTAGTTTGGCTTCGTTATTGAAACAAGGACATTCTGAAAGTGAGTTCCTCTGTCTGCATCTCAACGTCTTCTCCTCAGGCAAGAAGAGACGCAGAAGATGCTTCATGTATTTGCTTTCACTTTGAATATCAGCGCTGACCTCATTTTCACTGCGGCTGAGATCAAGTAAAAGGACAAGATCAGTATGTCAGCGTGTGCCAAGCGGAAACCGATGATGTAAGGTGCCGGTGACATCATCCGGATTTCTCAATAAAATATATGGGAAACAGAAGAGGAGGTGCTGCAGCATCCTAAGATCAGGACGTGCCTAAACCGATCTTCGCCTCCTCGTATCCTTCCTCCCACGCTGCTCCGTGGGTCCCGCCCACTCACCTTCAAGAAGTTCCCACATGTCAAGGAAAGCCACGCCTCCATTAACAAATTGTCCAATTAAAGCCGCCATAATTCATAAGTACTAAAGGACAGTGCTTTTCATCGCCGCAATTAACCTGTCCCATAAATATAACGTCTCTACTACTGATTTACACGGCGTCACGGATGAAGAGAGTGAATCCCGGGTCCACCCCTCCCCCTCTCTCCCCAAAGCTATCATAATATCAACCTCCTCATACCCTCTATCCAAACATTTAATGCAAACTGCAATAATGTTACATAATCATTGAATATCCCGCTTTATGTTTGCATGTACAAAGATGCAAAGACCGTTCAAAAAAAACACCGCAGATCAAGGGCATTGGCTGCTTCAATTAGATCTTATTTACTTTTCTGAAGCCCTGCCAAGCGCGATTGCCCTAAAGCACGACATTTATAATAGCACTTAATGTTAAACAGCTGTTACTCCACGCTAAATTAGAGGATGCTAAAACTGAAACAACAAGCATTAGCCGTAACAATGAAGACAGCATTCACATATCCAGTAACCTTTAAAAATGTATCTTCTCCTTGATGTACAGCCTTGAAGATGACAATGACGCGGCCCGCCTGGCTCAGTGAGGACGAATGCCAGAGCCCAGGTTTCTGAGCAGGAGTTACGGAGCTGCACTTCTGAGGCGTAGTGCCTGAAACAGAGGCTCTTCACAGGTAAGATGCATTTACTGTTCTGTGGTCTTATACCAGCTGGGCCCGCAGTGGTACAGAAGAATTATCGCAAAGTCAATATCAGCCGAACAACTAGAAAAAAGTGCAAAAAAGCGACATAATCAAAGTAGGTGACCGTTATCATGTATATTCAACATCATGTTTCCATGTTGTAGGGTCTAAATAACAAACCCTGGGCCTGCATCATGAAGCAGGATTTCTTGCTTAGCTGGATAACTTGTCAGATTTAAGGCAGTCCGGGCAAAATGTAAGCGAACAAAGAAAAACCGAAGTACCTTAAGTCTAACAAGTTATTCCGCTGATCAAGAAATCTGACTTATTGAAACAGGCCCCTGGTATATTACATGTATTAAAAAGTAGGGCAGGGCAATTAATGGAAAATTCATAACCTCTAATAGACGTAATATTGCCCATGTCATGCCCCGCTCGTCTGATCCTACTGTGTGCCACACCCCCTCGTTAATCTCGCGTGGAATCCCTGCGTTTACCAGCTGTCTTGTGTTATTTCCAATTAGTCCTGCATATTTCAGTCCACGTTCGAGTACGTTTCACGAGGTCTGTCATTAACTAACTGAGTATTCCTGCCTGTTCCATGTCCCAGCTCCTTTTCCCCAGTTAATCCCGTTCTCTCCAATCCCTCATCTTCCTCTCCTGCCCCCCCATTCCTTGCCCCCAGCTTCATCCTCACAGCCCCTATCCGTTACTGTTTTTGTTTTCTTAATTCTGCGCATGCTTAAAGATCCATTTATACAGCAGGTAACTTCTAGAATGTTTCCCCACATTGCATCTCAGCATATGAAATATTGTTTGTATTTGGTCTTAATGTACACGATAATGACTTCATTGTTTTGTGGGCCTTCATGTAGTAATTCTTCATGAGCATCATAGGTAATGTATCTCGCGTGAAATTGGAGACTGTGTACGAGGCAGCCTCTAGCTCCAGGGTGTGAAGACTAATTGTTTTACCCTTCAGCCAGGAAGCGCCGTGATCCCTGAGCGCATTTTCCGTAATCTACTCTGGCGGGACGCCGAGCCGCCATACATCACAACATTATAAGCGTCACGGCAGAGATGTAAAAAAAATGCCCTGAACAGGCGGAAGGACAAGCCCTGCGTATCTGCAGAAGGACGCCCCGAGCTGGGGACGTTAAAATGGTAAATGGACTGCATTTATATAGCACCTTTCTACTCTTCCGAGTACTCAAAGCGCTTTACAGCTCATGCCTCACATTCACCCATCTGTGGCAGAGGCTGCCATGCAAGGCGCCAACCTGCACACCGGGAGCAATTTGGGGTTCAGCGTCTTGCTCAAGGACACTTTGATGGGGGAGGAAGCAGGGCTCGAACCGGCAACCCTCTGGTTGCCGACCGATAGCACTGCCTTGTGCATCACCATCTTCCCCACCAAAAAGCAGCTATTTAAACAAAAACGCACCAATCCTGCGGCTGGGCACTTATTTTACTCACAGGCAAGTTCCCCCCTCAGTTTTCCTGTTATTATTGTTCCTCCATCTCTCGGCTAACTGTCCCACAGCTGACATTCATTCTATCCAGCTCATTTGCTCACTGTTAATCATAAACACTATGCAGTCAAAAGCAAGGAAATGCTGCCCTTGCTGTAGATATTAATAATGGTCATCTTAGTTCCTTTATCATGTGCCTTTGTAAGATGAAGCCCTTTCTTTCAGGCTTAATAAACTCTGCTGCACCACACCCCATGCCCCAGGCTGCATCTTCGGGGCGAGCAATGTGGCAAAATTGTCATACTGCAATTTTTTTTATGCAGAATCATGATTCAATCTGATCACGATTCTCTTTCATGTTGGTTTTTAAGACTGTTTCGCAAGTCAGTGAACAATACAACCAAACGAATTGCTTTAACTGAAAAAAATATTGCATTTCTAAAACAGGTTTCAAAACCTTTCTAAAGAATGAGACGTCTATCTCATCCATGCTGTTGCACTGTGAAGAAGAGATTGTTTTACACTTTGGGAGGGGGGGTGCAAAAGGGGGGAGGGAGAGAGAAATCCAAGGCACTACTTACTGCTTGCTAATACGGGTTCATGGTGTGTCGAATTGGATTTGGCTGACAAAACAGCTTTAGATGAGTGTATGAGTTATAGAATCCCTACTGACACACGTAGCACTGTAGCACGATGCTAACGATCTCTCTGTGAAGGTAGGCTGGGAAGGCAAACCGTGAAGGCATTCTAATCATTCTATAAGGATCTAAAACCGCTCACCTCTACTGCAGCAGCTGTCACGCCAGACCCCACAGCTGGGCGAAGGCTTTCACCAGAGCTCTCGCCTTCCTCCCAACACAACATTCCAAGCAGCTCCGAGTCATACGTCTGGGCAGAGGGTGCACTACTGCGATCGCCACTCTGCCTTGCGTGAAAGGTCACCTGTCAGAGGCAGGAGCATGTTCTGGAGATGCAGAGATGTTATTCAAATGAGGGTCAGCCACCCACATCACCATGGCATGTACTTCTATTAGAACCTTTGTAAAATCACAAAGGTCACCCATCCATAAAGAGATAATCATGATTGACTCATATAACGGTTTTGATGAACTGTTGAATATCAAAATGGTAGTATTTACCAACTCAAAAGTATTGTTCTTTTCATAAAAACAATTCATTTTCTTTATCCACTTATCCAGTTCAGGGTTGCAGAGATCCTGGACTTGATCTCTGAGAAACTTTATTCCACATAGGAGATCTGAACAATTACAGAGAGCCAAGTGCATAAATCGAAGGATATTAAACTTTTCAACCACACTTGAAGCAGTCTACATAAGGGTGACATGTAACCGTCATAAGAATGACATGACACTGCAGTCTACATAAGGGTGACATGTAACCGTCATAAGAATGACATGACACTGCAGTCTACATAAGGGTGACATGTAACCGTCATAAGAATGACATGACACTGCAGTCTACATAAGGGTGACATGTAACCGTCATAAGA
>JABFDZ020000131.1:17712216-17726349 GCA_019775955.2 Pollimyrus isidori | reverse complement strand
TGGAACCACACTGTAACCAGTCTCGCCTCACGATGGGACTCGGGTCCAGCTTGGTTCCTGTACGTCAGTGGAAAAGCGAAGTGAGCTGGAACCACACTGTAACCAGTCTCGCCTCACGATGGGACTCGGGTCCAGCTTGGTTCCTGTACGTCAGTGGAAAAGCGAAGTGAGCTGGAACCACACTGTAACCAGTCTCGCCTCACGATGGGACTCGGGTCCAGCTTGGTTCCTGTACGTCAGTGGAAAAGCACCGCTGATCAACACGCTGGCCGTTTTCTGTTGTTCTCACAATTTTGTTATTTTCTCCCCTCAACTGTCCTTTTTCATTTTAACTTGATTCGTACCTGATATGTTTGTTCATCGGTTGTGAGAGCAGCATGACATGGGGCAAAGGTGGAGTGATACAAGAAGAAAAATCAAAACAGGTTTAACACGGTAAAAATGTGACAGTAGAGAAGCACAATAAACAATTTTCATATATATGACCATGACAAAATTTTGGAAGACCCACTAAAGTGGTTTGTACTATCAATTTATTTCAATTCTGTCAGAAGATTATACATACATCAACTCAATGCTTACACTCTACAAACTCCGCTTCATCACTACGGTTTGCTTTGTAATTTAACCCGTGATTCGCTTTTCTGATACTATTATCCAAAGCTATGTACATGACTTATGTCAGGGGTGTCAGCCTGCAGTCCAGGGGGGCGGAGCCCTGTGTAGCTCAGCTCTTTCCCTGTTACACCACAAATGATTCAGCTTAAGAGTTGTGCTGTAATTAGCATACAGAGATGAATCAGGAGTGTTAAATAACAAAAAAGCAAAAACTATCCAGGGCTCTGGCCCCCCTGGACCGGAGTTTGACACCCCGATCCCATGTTAATCAGTTTACCTGTTGCAGAAACATTAATTCATTTTGGAAGTAGCACAACTGAAGCTGAAATCAGACTTAAATATTTATACCTATGAAATATGCAGGCGAGAAGAACCAGACATTTCTCAGCTCCTGTTTTCTCACTGAGGCGGAAAACAAGCATCAAGAACGTCACCTTTTCCTATCATGAATATTTCGATGTGGCGATGCAAGGACTGTCCTGGCGTGTGCGTCCCGGCAAGACACAACAGCAGGCTGCTCATTCCACGTATGAACAACTGCAGATATCTCCCTTGCCTTTCCATGGCAGCAACCCACATGTATTGGAGACGATTATAAACTGCCGGAGGGATTCAAATCACCTTCCTCGCCAAAAGGACGAAAGCGGGGATTTTCTGAAGACGGCTTAACAGGACAGCTTAGCTGCATGTCCCTAATTCCACCCCTTGGACAAATCTAGGCAGGGTCCGGCAGAATAGTTATTTTCTTTAAAAAAAAATGAGTTCAGAAATGAAAAATAATTCAAACGGAAAAAATAATGAGGAGACATTACAGGTGGGGTAGCAAAACGCCGAGCCCCAGAGGCTGTAAAAGTGTAGAGGGTTCAAGACAGAATTAGCAGGACAGAAGCAGCATCTAGCGTAAGAAAGGAGATCCGTACTTACTGCAATCCGAAATGTTGCCGCGTTATTTTTTTTGTAAATATTTTGCTTAATGCTTAAAAAAAAAACAAAAAAAACAAACAAGGACAGAAAAGCAGCCGTCCACATTTTTTATATCTCTTTAAGCTACCAAAACAGAAATATGGTGCATTCACTGGTCTTAGTTCTAAAGGGAGGCCTTCTCAGAATTTAAAATGTGCCAATTCCTCAATTGATATGCAGATATTCAAAGATAGCAAGGCCAGTGTAGTTTAGTGAGTAATAGACAAGCTCCTTGCTTGGTGGGCTAGGGATAAGAATCCTGCCCCCACTCGAAATCCTGCCCCCACTCTATGAATGTACTTTGCATGTCTTACATACATAATGCAACAAATCACGCGATGTTCCAATAAACACCATAAGATTCTTCTTAAAAACAGTGGAGTTGTTATGTCGGAGAAGGTGGTTGTTCTGCACACGTTCCTCGTTCATTTCAGGAAAGGTAATAACTGACACATAGTGATCTTTCAGCATGAGGGCTAAGTTCTTAGCACAGTGCATTACAACAGCAGATGCATCTACTGTTATCTGCTATCAAAACTTTGTTAATTGCAGGAGTTCTGCTGACAAACACTTCAATTAATTAACCAGTTACTTTAAAGCAAATGTTAAATATTCTTACCATACAGTAGAGTAGAGCTGCCACTATCGACTATTTTTCTATGGATTAATCTATGGACCATTTTACCAATTGGTCAATTAATCCAGACATTTAATTTTCCTCTAGAAAATCAAATTGATTGTTTCATTCAAGTTTATTTTATTTTTACAACAACAAACTGTATGTTATTGCAGGAATTTAGATAATAAGCATCGGCTTTTCTGTACTAAACGGACATTATTTTCATCCACAACCGGATAAGCAAATTAGTAGTATGTCTAAAATACTAATAAGATGAGTATTGACACCCAGAAGTACACAAGGTAAAGAGCGGCTGCTGTGATGATGCCCTTTTCGTTTCCTCTTCAGTTTACCATAATAACACTGGTCCCAACAAGCCAATGAAGTGTTTTAGGAATCAAAATGGTAATTTCAAGCATCAATATATAATATCGACGCTGAAACTTCGTCAATTTCATTGACTACGTCGACTAATTGCGGAAGGTCTACAGTAGAGTACTGAAATACAAAGGTGACCTGACACAACATCTGCCCAAGACTAGACAGACATGCCAGAGTATATCCTTATATCCAGAGTATATCCTTAACATTACAGCATGAGGTAAGATCTAGTCTATACCACAGGTAGTAATTATCAGCCTGCAGTATAGTGCCAAAGGTTTTGTTTTGTGAATAATAAAAGAATTTATTTAATCTACGGGGGTTTTTTTCCCCCACATAATTGACATAAAGTATACTGTCTACATAAGCTGCAGGACAACATGCACAGGAATTTTCCCGACTTACGAAAACCTTGAAAAATTACAGATCTGTGGTCATTTTTAATTAGAACTTTAGTTACTTACACTTGACCTACATCATGGAGAAATATATTGGAGCCAAGAGTGTCACTTTTAAGAATAAAAATACTCCGTCATAATTATTTAATAACATAGTGCTTTTATTTTGAAAGACCACGAGGTCACAGAAGCACTTTCATCCATTTCTAGAGCTGCAGTTATAAATAAAATATGACATAAGTAACTATTTAAAGAATGACCCAGTTCTGTAATGGAATCTAATATCAAAAATTCTGAATAGATGACCTCCTGCAAGTCGATTTCTTGAACCAACATACAATCCTCTGGCTTTAGATTTCCACACAGGTTATAGTTTGCTTATAGTACAGGGCAGGCTATTTAGGGACTTACAGAGGGAGAACAAAGTAAATCATGAAGGAATTACAGTGAACACTCATGACTCCATGCGAAGGAAAGATTAATCATGTTCTGCAATCTTCATTAGGCCGGGAGCACTTTCCTATATTGAAATTCCATAGGGAAGACGGCCAGAATCCTAAAGGGTTTATTGATTGCACTTAAGCCGATAGGTACACGGGATCTAAAGCCACAATTCAATTTGGTTGAAGTGGAAGACTGTGCCATCTATCAGAAGCGGGGTGAGACCCAGCAACCCGAGGCTGCATTAAGCAGAATGAGCCCAGAAGGTGCTTAATAGAAGATGACAGGTCATAAAGGGACCTACGTCTACTCCAGGTATCATCAAGCACTCTCCATTTGTAAAAGGGGCTTTCGGGCGCTGACCATTGCCTCCCTCTCCCTTATCTCACATCCAATACCAGTATGATTTACCAGTACCACAGGCAAGTCACAGGAATCTCTCTCACGGGAATTAACCTCCAAACAATGTTACTGTTCTCTCATAACATGGCTGTGGTGAGAGACACCGGCATTCCAGCCAGGGTGCAACCCCCCCGCCCTCCCCCGCCCGACCACTTTCTGACTTGGGACAGGATCCAGAATTCCTCTCGCCACACAACCCTGAGTGCTGGTGGGAGGCACACGTTTACTGTTTGTGTTCGGGGATTACGGGCAAAATATTAACAAAAGCGACAACCCCGGACATGCCGCCTTCACGATTCTGTTCAGCGTCATTCGGTTTAAATCTGAATCATCTCCTTCTCTGCATCAGCAATTGTGTTTATCTGAAGATCCAGAGTCTGACTTACTAACTGCAACTTAGTTACCTTTACATTTCATAAGACTACAATCTTAGCCTGTCTATTGCCGACAAATGAAATGTAACATACTGACCCCCCAGCCCAAGCAATAGATTTCCAGGAAAAATACAGTAAGGCTGATTTTCAGTAGTATTACCACACTTTGTTGGGTTAGGTTACTGCACAATGTAATATTGCCTTTCCCCCGGCGTTAATTTTGTTGATTAAAAACTGAGACGCAAAAAAACTCATCAACGACATTTGTTCTGTGATGAAAACCGAACAAAAACTGCATAAAAAGGCACCTTTAATGAGGAAAACTATGACAAATGTTTTTAAAATGTTGATGAAAAGCAAACCAAGCAAAAATGCTACAACCATATAACTGGACAATGAGTGACAGGAAGCCCTTTGCACACCGTGTTTACACATGACATGATCCGCCAACAAATAAAGACTATGAATGCAGTGGTGCAATTTTAGTGACTTGCACGCATGTTTGTAGTTGGATAACACTAGTTTGGGCTCCATGCCGCCGTGCCACTCAGCCTGACTCTGATTATCTGACGTGTGTCTTCTTCCTCTCCTTCTTTAAGTCACTCCAGCTGCCTCTCGTTTTCCTCCCTCGTTAGTCCTTCTTTGAAAGTGCTCCCCAGTCCAGGCATTAATGTCAATCCTGCTTGTGGTCCATCCCATTTGTAGGGCTCCATGTCCCTGGTTTCAATCCCCCATGATCCAGGGCTGCCAGCTCTCGTGTACTGTATCTGAGGTGACCCTCACGCATTCTGACCCTAACGCTCAAACAAGGAATCTTATGTCAAATCTATATTATTCTATTATAAACCTTAAATTAGCTACATCAAAGGTGTTGGGGTAGTTTGCAAACCCTGTAGACTGTATACAAGGTAATAAAACTCTTACTGTACATACATGTAAATTCAAGACAAGTCTGCACATGGATTGAAAATCTCACGCCAGGCAGCAGAGCAAAGGTGGAAACGCTACCCGGATCCTATTCCTTTCTGTTTTAGTCTGTTAGTTAAATAAAACCCCAATGTTAATATGCAAGAATTTTATGTAAATATTTTTCTTTAGCAAATTGTGGTTTTATTTCTGTTTCATTGAATGGTAAAGTTCATATAAAGCAATTTAACATGAATTACAATATTCTGCGTTAAAAGACTTAAATCTATGTCTTTAAAGACTGCATGTTCACACTATAATGACAGCTTTACAGATATTTCCTTCAGGAATCTAGAGTGGATAGACATAGACTGATTTGTACATGTATATATGCATGTGTTAGATTACAGCTAGACCTGTCAGTATCATTTGGCTGCATTTAGTAGATTTAGTCAAATATCCTGTAATCTTTGTCGAATTAAAAAATTGAAGAAGAAAAAAACGACAGATGACTAAAATATGACCCAGACTAAGCTGCATTTTCCTCTAAGGAATAAACTACATTAAAATATGTTGTAACTTGGGTTCAATGGGGTTACGTTCTAATAAACATATCGTAAGGTGAAAAAGAATTTTAACACAGTACATCTAACATAACAAACACCATGGCCTAGCCTATCGCCTGTCTTAAACATGCTTAGAAGACTTACATTGACCTACGGCCGATTATAACATAAAGCCTATGTTATAATAAAGAGCTGAATACCTCATGTAATTTACTGAACAATGTACTGACGAACATCCCACATCGTAAAGATGAGATATCGCAAGCCGGGGTGCATCTCTGCTTTGAATTCACGTCCCACCAGATACTATAGATCCAAGTACATCCAGCCGCCTTGCTTCTATGTTCTTACTCCCATCAGGGTGACGGGGAGCCTGGAGACTGGGGCAGACGAAGAGGAGCACAAGTCACACGTCCGCAAATCATGGAAACGATGCTGCGGAGCAATAAAGCAGGAAAGGGCTCTTAACGCATTCCTGCTAAACGCCATAACGTCTAAACCGTCCCCTGATGCCTTCTTATTCTTACTAGAATTCCTCTCTTAGTTCCCGGGCGGATTATGAAATGATGAAACGTCCTCATAACTTTATATTAATTGCCATAAATAAATCTAAGTTTTATGGCCCGAAAACATTTATTTTTGGAGGAGGGATCTGACGGACGGGAGAGGATCCAAGATTTATGTAGCACTTTAATTTGAACTGGGGGCCCAAATCGCCGTTTTGTTGCAGTTGCTACTGTAATAAAATTCAAAAGCTATCATCTCCTCGCAGATGAGAGCCTCTTCTAGGAGATGAAGCTTATGGCTGATCTATACGCCCTGGCAGTGCGTCTTCTCACCACCCAACTCGCACTCCACAGGCAGTAGAGCGTCGACAGGATGTTTGTTCATAACCCCGAGGGCGAAAAGGCTTTCATAGGAACAGCATCATCCCAGCTTGACTGGATCATACGTCTAAGTTAGCATTGCCACTCAGTGAAGGCAAATATCTGATTTTCCTCTTCATCCATTTTTTTTTGGGCTGTCACCAGTCTCTGCACCGGAGAAAAGCCCCGGGGGTGACCGTGGGGGTGGGATGGGCAGGGGGGGGGTCTAAGCAGGCTGTTATCTCAAAGTGCAGTTTAGGCCTTGAAGACACTTGGACTGGAACTGCTATTGATAACATAATCCCTTACTATGGATGAAAGACATTCAATAGTTGAAAAGTGTGCCTCATTCATTCTGTATGCAAACTTGAAAGAAAAAATCAGAAATACCCTTTTTTAGACTCAGGTCTTTTCATGAAAGAATGTTTTGGAAACTAACAACTCTGCAGTACAGGAAATGTGCTAATTAAAAGCTGTGCAAGAGATAATTCAGGAATTGCTTTTTTTCCCCATAAAAAAATCCTTAGCCTAATATAGCTTCTAGAGGACAATAATACGTTTGTGGAACTGGCTTAATGACAACTGAAAAGCTTAATTAAAAAGATGTACACCCATTCCTAATCAGAGTATTTAATTAAGTTTGTAAACCATATTTTAAAAGTATGTCACATAAATAGCATCAACAAATTTATATTTGCATAATATGTATCCCGTCAGTGCCTACACATAAAATTTGTGTTTCAATTTTTAAAATATTAAATAACAAAATATGTCTCTTTTAATAAATGTCCACGGAAGCTATGAACTGTAAAGCTTTAATATTTTGTCTGACTCCCGCATGCAATAATAATTTTCCTTGGTGGTTTGTGTGGGTGGAGGGGCACATTGTACATGATAAGCCAGATTTCAGAAACCCAGTGCCAATCGAGCAATGGGGAGGGAAAACATGAAATGAATAATTAGCTAATGTAACATGCAGAAGAATTACATCTGCAATTCACTGTCATAGATACACAGAATAAACAAGCAATCTCAACATTTACAAGAGGAAATAATCTAATATATATGGGGAAAACATCACTCTAGCCTCTGGAATGGCAGCTAGCTGGCTGATCAGCTGGAAACCAATCCATCTGAACACAAATTACACGTCAGCTTACCACAGAATTATATTGTTTCTGAAAACAATAATTATAAAAAAAAATCCAGTTCCACGAGGCATAAACATAAAAAAAAACAAGTAAAGAAATCATTACTGAAGCAGCGTCATTTCCTGACAACAACGGAGATCTGTCTTTGCCATGCCAAGGATCTTCACACCAGCACTTTTCAAGTCTGGTTAAAATGGGTCGATTCCCCCCTTGGTGCGACTTGTTTGGGCAGCTGTGAGCACAGTAACCGCACTCGGGTGGGGCCCAAAACCCCTGAGTGAGGCTGGTCTGGGTCCGGTCCCAAATGAATTCTGGAGCAGGTTGTTTACGGCCCGAATCTGATCGTTTGGACTTTTCTCAGTGTGAAAGGGAACCGACTAGTTTACAAACTAGTCAACAGAATCGGATCTCAAAAACCAAACTACGGGCATGAAAAATACCCCTAGAGGACCCATTGTGAACTACACAGTTCAGTGAACTACACAGTACAGAGAAATTACACTGTAAAAATGAGCGCAGTTGGTAACAGTTACTAGAGGGAATATAATCAAGAGGATGTAAAATAAAGTATATTCTGTGGTAAAAATCAACCTTTTAATCCTTTTTGTTTTGCTGTTTATGCCAGATTTGAACCCTACTGTAGACAGTAACCTTTCTTTTTATTCATTCTCTACAAACATCCATCCATCCATTTTCTGTAACCATTTGTCCTGCGCAGGGAGACGGGGGTTCCAGAGCCAAGGCATGGAACGACGCGTGATGGGTCGCCAAACCATCGCAGGGTACGCTCACACATCAGTATTAAAAATAGGCCACATTTTCCCCTAAAGGTTAGAACAATGTCTGCAACATGGCACTGCCGCGGAACAATAGCACTACACATCCAGAAAAAAGGAAAAACTCGGAGCAAGCCGTACAAACAAAGATGGTGCGCAGTGGGTGAGACGGACCGGAGCTCAGCGCGCAGGGCAGCGCCGGCTGCTCCACGCAGTGAAGATCTCCCGACTGCAGGGTGCAGTCCAGCACATCCTTTCCAAAGAGACCGGCGGGGAACAATTAAAAACGAAGCGAGGCTTACATCACATTAGCATATATAAGGACAGACTACTGTGTAAGAATCACGGTGGAATTTCAAAGTTACGATAAACTATGCGTGCATGAAACACGCTTCATCCATGCTAAATAAACCCATCCATCCATCTTCATATTTGCACAATATAAATATTCTACGTTCATGACTACTTTGTGTTAAGTTTATTATACAACGTCCTGCTACAATGCCTTTGCTATGGACATATGTTACCCTTTCAAAAACAGATATATTGAAATTTACAGATCAAATCATATACCGCAATATATTCAAATTATACCGCAATATGAACTTTATGCGATATCGCTCAGCCCTACCTGGAATTACAACTAAGTGTCACAGTTCATTCTACAAGGTTATATATGGTGAATACTAATGGATGTTATTTCACCATTTGTTTTATTTACAGCAGTTGGCCACAGACCATAAACTCTTTATGTTATATAAAACAGGATGCTCATTGTTTTCTATTTAAATTATGAGGCTGCGTGCTGCTCGACACATTGACATGTTAGTAAAGCACCCTTTTAAGTAATATTATTGGTGTCTGCATAATTACACCAACCAATATTATCAGTTATAAACACTTTTAACTCCTTGAAATCTGTATCGGTACAAATGTCCACATTGGTCAGGCCCGATTCTGTAGCACTAAAAAAGAACTGTACACTGTGTGGTACAAAGGGATTTCTTCATCACAAACCACATTCATTAAGCCATTTAAACGATGCCCTGAGCTTTAATACCTTTAATTGTTTCCAGAGTCACAAACGCAACATCTGGTTCCAATTTATCGAAGTCCACTTTACTGACAGGGAGCCTTTTTCACAAATCCTACGTCCGTTAATGAAGTCGGTTTAAACATAAACAAACTGACCACGTCTGTAGACAGTGCCAAGGATAAACTAACACAGCCTGCCCTGTACCTTCAGTCTGATCACAGCGACAGGTATAACATCACACACATGCTTGTCGTTTAAATACGCCTGGCATCTGCTGGTCCATTCGACAGCGTAGGACTAAATCACCGCTGTTACAGCCAGGGTCTCCTGAGGGTGACAGACGGGGGTTTAGTGTCGTGATATTGAAGCAAAAACAACAGAATATCAAATGCTGTGCACCTGCCAGGTGAGAATCTGGCCCTCAGACGATGTCCCAACTGTTCACAGTTAGCTAAATAAATGACGGTATATCCACCGATTTATCTGGGCCAAGGCTGCCGGGATCCTGGAGCCTGTCCCAGAAAACACTGGGCACAAAGCAGAAGAAAACCCCGGAGGCCATGCCAGGCCATCGCAGGGCACACACACTACGGGCAGTTTAGAAACACAAATTTACCTAACTGTGTGTTTTTGGATCGAGAAAAACCTGCTGTATCTGGAGTAAATTCACACAACAAGGAAAAAAACACGTTTGCAACTTGTATGGGGCCATGGAAAAGCATCGGGCAAATAGATATAGTAATAGTTTTTATATATCATATACCAGTACATTACAGAGGTATAAGAGCCATAAAGAAAGTTTTATTTTTTTAATGATGAATAATAACATTCAGCAAGACTCACTTTGTCAAACCTGTAGCCAGAAATGTAATGTAAAGCAGCTACTGGGTGGCTGACTGGGGAGTGTACTGGGTGGCTGACTGGGGAGTTGTACTGGGTGGCTGACTGGGGAGTTGGAGCTGGGCCAAGAAGCAGTTAGACACTTTATAATCTTCATTTTAACTGAAGTAGGTTTCTGTTGTCATATGAATATACACAGCATGGAACATATAGGGCTGAGAAATATTACAAATTTTGTCAAGGCCTGCATGAGGGTCACTCTAAATAGCAGCTTTATTTTCTTGTCTTAGCAAAATATTGAAAGTTTCCATTCCACTAAATACACCTGTATGTGACTGGTAGTGTAATGGGATGGACTGGTAATGTAATAGGATGGACTGGTAATGTAATGGGATGGACTGGTAATGTAATGGGATGGTCTGGTAATGTAATGGGATGGTCTCATACACGAGGTATTCACCGCCACCTATATAACTAAAGACCTTCTCATTTATCAAAGTAAAACTCGTGTTTGATATATTCAGTGGTCTGTGCGTGTGCGTGTGTGTGTGTGTCTGTGTGTGTCTGTGTGTCGGTGTGTGTGTGTCTGTGTGCGTGTGTGTGTGTGTGTGTGTGTGTCTGTGTGCGTGTGTCTGTGTGTGTGTGTGTGTCGGTGTGTGTGTGTCTGTGTGCGTGTGTCTGTGTGTGTGTGTGTGTGTGTGTGTCACACAGCAGCCATCCAATACACCGCTGTGCTTTTTGATTGGAGCTCTAGCCCACTTTATATGGCAAATCAACACCTTATTGGCTGTTTTAAAAAAATAATAATAACAATAATTAATGAATCAATTGAGCTGGTGGTGAGATGTAGGGAACATGGAACGACTGAGGTGCCCCTGAGGACAGTGTTCATCTAGCCATCCAGAAGATAACTTTTTGGAGAACAGGAGAAATCATCCTCAGTTTTTATTGGATTATCCTCAGTGTGTTCTAATGTTAAAGTATGTTTTTATTCTGACCAAATACACATTTCCTACCCGTAAAAATAACTTTCAAAATTTTTCTTTGACTACCTAAGACTATTAATTAAAACTGTTGTACTAGCACACAGCAAAAATATATTTCACATGGACAAAAATGATTTTCACAAATTACACAGCAGTGAGCGTGATGAACGTGAGAATAATGGAAACTCACATACACTCGTTTCCAAGGGAGGGCAGAAATTACGGAGATTATTTTTTCATGTCCCGCTCTAGTCCTTGAGGCTTGCAGGCTTGCAGGATTACTAAAACAAACTATCCAGATAATAATATTTTTTGTTTAATTCTATAAATAAAGTGAATAGCTAAATTTGAGCCATCGGCAGCACATCGTCTGTAATCTATAGACTATCCAATATCAAAGCGAGTGATTAGACTCACTTTAGTTCAAACACTAGCAGCAACGATCATTGGCTCTGTCTAGTTTTCTCATTTGGCAGCAAAGGATTTCTTATTTTTAATCCCAATTTCCCACAATTGTGCACATGTCAAAAAGCACAAAAGGTAAACCTCGGGTAATGTGCATGGGGGCTGATATACATATATAATGACGGAAACCCGGAGTTGATGGGCTTCGTCTGCCGAAAGCATCGCAGGCAGACTGTCTGTCATCCAATGAAAGGGCGGCAACACAAACGTCTACGGTCGTATTGTTAAGAATGAAGTGAAAACGAATAGAAACAAAACGAATAATAATAAAAAAAATGATTTGAAGCGCGAAAGGATTGCCATTGCTCCCCATAAATAAGTGGCAGAGCCTGAGCCCATCCACAGAGGTGGAAGGACCCAGTCTGAGAAAGACAGGCATGTTAAAACAAAGCGGTGAAAGGAAAATCCAGGACTGGCTCTGCATCCCAGCTTCAGCCCAGTCGCTGCAGAGGCCAGAGCGCCGTTTCCCCCTTAGCTCCCTGGCTTTATCTGCTCCGCCCGCAGCTCCACCGCAGACTAAACATTCCTCTGAGTAATTCCAGAACGAGTCTCTTAATGGCCCTTTGTAAACCCGGCACACAGACGGATGCAACGCTGAGTCCTATCGACCTTTAAGAGACGGGAGTGAACGACAATTCTGAGCCCTTAGTATTAACATTTGATGATAAAATATTTGGAATACCGCACCTGCTTTTGTTGAGGCTCCCAGCTAAACTTAATTATAATGCAAAAGGGGGAAAAAAGAACAATTATAAGCATCAAATTATTAGCTATAAATCACAGTGAAGGAAAACAAACAATATTACAATTCATATCACTAACCGGTTGCCAAATAATTAGCTTAAAAGCAAGTGACGAGCTAAAAGCTACTGCAGACAGAAAATAAAGAGCTCCACAAATATCATTCCGTGCAGATCTGTACGGTATGTGAAGGCTGCCTGGCTGCCGTTACCAACACCAACCTGTCTACTGGGCCAGAAGGGTCTCTCCCAGCAACCGGAGGCCAGTTGAACCTCAAAGGACGAGACGAGGTGTTGGCACTTTCACTCCGCTTTAGACAAGGAAGCACGGCGGTCAAATCACCTCGGAGAGCTTTATCAAGAGATGTCTGCCTTCCTGCTGTCGACCCGGCAGTAAAATCCCAAAGAAGGGTACGGTCAGAGAAAAGTAAAAAAAGAATCCCCTAGCCTGGAGGTCAAAAATACGGACACCGCAATAGCAGGATAATGCACAAGAGCGTGCCCATAGATGGAAGGCCTATGTGTGGCATATCAGCCACAGTGGACCAATTGTGTAAGATAATGGTTTCTGCTATCAACTCGCATGACAGAATGTGCACATTGCCTTTGTGTAGCAGATAAACCAATAGTTCAGCTTTATCTAACAGTGTTGTGGTTACTCTGCCAGCCTAAAAGAAAAGAAAAAGCAAAAATAATCCCACAAAAAAAACGATTGTGGTTCTAAACTTAATTAAATATGTGATAATAGAATGGCTGCAATGGGCTGGCCCCCCATCCAGAGTTGTTCCCTGCCTCATGCCCATTGCTTCCGGGATAGGCTCCGTACCCCCCGCGACCCAATAGGATAAGCGGTTTGGACAATGGATGGATGGATGGATAATAGAATGGTCTTTCACTAGAAGAGAACAGTTTAGTAGACAATTAAATTTAGATGCCCCCCCCCCTCAAAACGTGGGGATATTGAGCCTGTTTGTGGGAAGGCATGAGCTCAGGGGGTAGGAACCTCCATTCAACCAAAATTAATTGCTAATTGTAGATGGCAGGTTGGCTCTGTGCGTGAAGTAGTCTGTGAGGAATGGTCCAGTTTGTAGGGGGTTCCAGTTTGCTTGTGACTCAGAAAATCAGAAATGTTACTCGATGCACCCCAAGGGCGCCAATGAAATGTCCTCGTTCCGCGTCCAAACGCCCGTGTCCAGTGAATCAGGCACGGAGGAATCTCTCGTTTTATTTCTTTTAAAGAACAGTGATGTAATAAGAGACAATGAAGGAATGGTAGACAGCAGACACCTTATGCCCTATGGAAAGCAAAGCCAACCTCTATCTCACCGTCAACATACTTCAGTACTCCACTTCTACTTACACGCATTACATACAGCACACTGCACCGGCCTTCAGCAGAGGTACAGAGCGAGTCACAGTATGGGCACCGCCCTTCAGCGGAGGTACAGAGCGAAGCACAGTATGGGCACCGGCCTTCAGCGGAGGTAGAGAGCGAGGCACAGTATGGGCACAGGCCTTCACCGGATGTACAGAGCGAGGCACAGTATGGGCACCGGCCTTCAGCAGAGGTACAGAGCGAGGCACAGTATGGGCACCGGCCTTCAG
>JABFDZ020000131.1:17639325-17653856 GCA_019775955.2 Pollimyrus isidori | reverse complement strand
ATTTATGACTATATTTAGACATTTTAAACATAATGTTAAGCCAAAATTAGATTTTTATTTGATTTTCTTCTTGGGGGGCCGGCCCCAAGGAGATTGTCAGGTAAAACTCTGGCCCTCTGACAAATATAGTTGATGACCCCTGATATACAGAACATTTCAGACATTTCAGGTACCTGTTATTGAGTTACTCTGAGCAAAAACAAGTCATTGACTGCCTAAGACTTTTACACATTACCATATATCTTTGTGTAATTCCCACATGTTTATGTAAGATCCATGTAAATATTACATCTAATCATAATATAAATCAGCCATTTTTTTCCCAGCTCATACTTCTGAAAGTGGAATCACGTGTTATTGAGCGATCACGTGATCTGAGCCGCACGTGGGACTGGCGGCGATGTAATGCGGTGACGCTGGACAGTGGGGTTTTGAATGCACGACAATCCGGCGTTGGAGCTTTCTTTCGGCGCCCAAGATTAGATATCGCGTCTATTAAGAATCTGCCAGCCCTAATGAAGAGAACTGTCTGAATGTGATGAACGCAGGTCTGCAAGGGTACTGGCTTCTGGGCACCCCGCTGTGATGTAATTAGATTTTGGATTCTCCACCCCTCTCTTTTATCCACGGTGTTTGTTCTGCACCCCAGGACACTGGTGGTCGGGGATTTATGCAGAGCAGCCGTGTGGGGCAGCAGAGAGACAACAGGCCAGTGTGAGGGGAGCGTATGGGATGCCGCTGGCTGTGAGGGTGGGGATAGGGCACCGTAATAGAATTATGCCAACAGCCTCACAGATCCTCTGCCACTGTTAGCCGTTCACCAGGGCCGATGTCATGGCCTCTAGTGAAACAGAACAGATCCTCTGCCACTGTTAGCCGTTCACCAGGGCTAATGTCATGGCCTCTAGTGAAAGAGAACAGAGCCTCCTCTCTGCCCACCATTCCCATTGTATTACCAGGCCTGTCATTAGCATGGGAATCAAATTACCCAGAAATCCACAAGGCATGATCACAATCCACACATCGACATTAAGTACAATGTCTATACATACTCTATAGAGGATCATATAGTTAAAAATAGGTCCAACAGCAGAAGAGTAACCCAAACTGTTACAAAACCTATTGCTGTGCTATGTTTCTTTACAAGTAAATTGTTTTGGAAGCGTATTACAATCGATATTAAAAGTGATCAAAATGTTAATCGTAGATTTTGACTTGATACCACCACTAGATAGATAGATAGATAGATAGATAGATAGATAGATAGATTGAAACAATACCTTAGAAAACCAAAAATAGTTCCCTTATCATCATTAATTGACCATAACAAGCATATTACATGCTCTCTAACTGTGCCAATAGACAGATCAATTGATTGTTTTCACAGTGGTTATTCTTCTTCTAGGCAATCTGTAAATGCAATTGCTATTAGGCTTATGGTGTCGTCCAAAACAAAGCGTGATTGCATTAGGTCTGTTAACCAGCACACATCTTTAAACAAACATTTATCCATTGAAGGTTCCAGCTATTTGTAGAATTGAATTTGGGTGTTTGGTGAATGCGCGTGTGTGTGTTTCCCCTTAACACAAGCCGCTTGTTGAAATATCCAAATGCATCATTGTGCTACATTAAAGCGTCCCCCTTGCATTTTAGTTAAGTGACCCTTTCCAAATCATCCAAATAGTCTAGAGACGGGGTATATAATGCAGTTCTTTGGAATCTCCTAACAAAAGCTTTTTGGGGAAGGGGGGGGTCTGCACGAGACGTGTGAGAAGAAGGTATCCAGACATGTCAGGGGCCCTTGGACAAACAAGTAAACCGCAGCAACCATCTGAGTTGACTTAATGTCATTAGGCTACAGTGCACTTAGAGCGGAGAAGAAAGGCGTGAATCGGTCCGGAAAGTGGCAGGACCTCTGTGTAGACAAGACTGGAACAGCTGATGGATGCGTCACATTCATCACCAGGACGCGACACTCCGCTCCACAGACGGCAAAACGGCAAGAAGCCGTCCGAATGCAGGGCGACCGAAGGAATGGCGACAAAAAAACCTAGTAATTCGATTAGGAGAATAAAGTGGAAATGCACCAAGATACATCACTGTCTGCTGCTGTTTCTTACGCTACCATTCAACTTCAGAAATCTGACCGAGTATAATCAGGTTTTACGTTTATTTGCATAGCGTGCAGGATATTAAAGTTTTGCGGCAAAACACACACATTTATGCCCGATCATTCCTTTGTTTTGATTCCTGTTAAATCTTCTCCACAAAATCACATTCATTTCCGCCTCAACAACAAGAACTATACATCTTCCCTACTAATACTATCATAACTGCCGTCTGTTGTTATTTCATTTTGTTTGTTATTTTTTATTTGTTTGTTCTATGCATTCAACTGATTGGGATAAAACTGACACCGAAAAACACTGTAAGTCCATGATTTGACCAAAGTATATTCGCTGTGCCCCCGTTTTAGATAAGTTCAATCGTTTACACATAAACCTTCATTCATTTCTGTAAAATGAAAGTGGAGTCTTCAAGGCAACTTTAAATGCTTAACCACCGATTAGAACAAAAGTACACGATCATACACATGTTCTACACTGTTCATTAGGGAAATAGCTCATTGTTTGCTGTTTTCTGAAATACAGTCACAACAGCTGATAGATCCGAAACACATCACAGACACCACAAAAAATCACAAGAAATGAGCTTCTGGGTGGAATGATTACATTCTTAATCATGCAGGAACAGTTTATTAAACTTCATCGTGTTTCTTCAACTTGTCAGGGCAAACAGAAGTACAGGAAACTGTAATGCAATTCCTCGAGGAAAATATTTTCTTGAAGAGGAATGACGTAGCAAAGCAAGATAAACTAAGATAAACTCTTTGTTATTGTTTAGTGGTCAGAAAAATGTAACCAATAAATTCCAGTCGGAAATTAGGCACTTTGTCCATTGACTTAATAAGTATTTAAAATTTTGTTTCAACTTCTTATTGTGATTTCTGTCATTAAATATACAAGTGAACTACTATTTAAGGATTTTATATATATATATATATATATATATATATATATAGAGAGAGAGATAGAGAGAGAGAGAGAGCTTACAGAATACTTGTAATAGATAATCAAGTAAGACAATATGGTTTGTTTTAGGAAGTTGTGGCGTTACAGGTTTTTGTGGAGCGTTTCACTGCACCCCAACAGACGAATACACAGAAAGACAGAGCATTTCAGGCTAAGAAGATACTTTGGTAGACTGTACCAGTGTCTCCAGTCCCAAAACAAATAAGGTAAGGGGGTCTGACACGGCTGGCCTCAGACGTCTGTAGATCCTCAGCAAACAAGCCTCCGACCGGACACCAGGATAACTGGCCCAGGCAGGTGTGCAGTTCAAACACAAAAGACCAGCCCATCGTGGAGACATTGCTGAAACTGCACTGTGCTCAACAGCTCTTCAGCAGGCGTCTTACCAACCAAAGAAGAGTAACTGGTCTAAAGACAAATTATTATCTTTCCAAAGACATGGGGTGAAAACAGAATGTTACTAATTAGGGTTCTACAGAGGAGATCAGACATATACCTTATTTAAACAGTTTGTGATGCCAAGGACTCACTTAGACAATGTACAAATGCTTCAAAATAAAGCAGATACTGTTTCAATTAAGTTTTCTAGTTTTAGCAACCTATAAATGTGACATGTTGCATAACGAAAGATTCTCCAGACATCGTACATAGCAGAGAGAGGATGATTCTAACGCGTGTCCATTCCCCACATTCAAGTTACCCATAAACAGTAGTTCGTGGAGTAGAAAAATTTAAGTCTACTTTTTACATTTTTAACAGTATTATAATTAGTGCACCCAGGGCTCAACACCGTGGCAAATCCAGACGAATATTTTGATCAAAATGCAATTCTTCTAACACGTGGTATTTCAAAAACAAGCCTGTAGACAGCCCGAGCTTTTTCCCAATCAGTCAAAACATTTTACCACCGAGGACACAGAGGAATCGTACCATGGACGCGTTCGTCCGTGTAAAGACAAGTGGGCGATCCGTGAGGGTAACATTACAATTGTGATGTCGCAACCTTCGACACTTTATACGTTTTAAAGTTCTTTTACGGCTTTTATGCATCTAACGATAACGTATTTTATGCATCAATAAGGCTTTTATAATAATGCAAGTCTTTTCTTTATTATTTTTTGAGACCCCGCATTTTCGTTGCTACGTCTTGCGCCTCCTGGCGGGAACACTGCGCATTCTATGGGAAAAAGGGGAAAATTACATTACAACAAACCACTTGCAACTAAATATATATTTTTTAATTATAATGGTGTGTTATGATTGTATCTGTGGCATGTGATAATTTCAACACAATGTAAGCAGAAGAAAGATTTTAAAATCCAGAAATAATTTTAAGACTAGGTATTTAAAACAGATGTTAACAGATGTTACACTGAAATGCATATAATAGTTTCTGTTTTAGCCCGTGCAAGATACTAGGCCTATATGAAGAATACGGTAACATTATTGAGAGGGAAATAACGAATTTGAAACTCAATAGTAAAGAGTCTTGTCGCGCTTTGGTTTCCCGCTAGAGGGAACCCGCTACCCTCAAATTGGGGAAAATACAGCGACCATTCACATGACACATCCATCTATCTATCGAAATATTTACATGGCAAAACAGAACTAGCATTTTATCATGTATAATGTATCATTTATCATTCTACGTCCATTATTAAATTTATTTTAAGTTATTTAACATGTAAGCTCTGTTTAAATGATTAGTTTTTCACAAGAAATTTTAAATAGTGTGCTATGATGTTCTGTGCACGCATTACAATTATTAGGGGAAAAAGTGTCAAATTTCACATTTCAGAGCTGCCAATTTTCCTCCATTATCGTAGGGACACTTGTGTTTACTTGTATATATTCATGCACATGCAGTTGAGGTAAAACTTAACTCGGACGCGCTGATTGCCTAAATATTTTCTCAAAGTTATTTGGCTTCGAGTTTTGCTCTTGGCATGACTCAGTATTAGTAAAAACCGGCCTTAATTGGTGGCTGTACGGCTCAGCACGTCCGCCACGAGTCTGCTGCAGTCAGACACAACCCCAGTTCCTGATGCCAGCCCAACAAAGTGTCACTGCCCAACCATTTTACACTGGTAGCAAGAAAATGTGTTCCAGACAAATGCGATTTAATCAGCTCTGTTTACCCCAATAATGCTTACACGACGTTGACGAAGTGTATACAAAACAAGATTTGTGGTGCGCTACTGTTGGCTGGAGGAGTGGTTTTCCCAGGCTTCAAGCGAGAGGAGCCGGATTCCCGCAAACTAGCTTCTCTTTAGTTCCCGCTGCAGCCAATGAACACTCCCTTGGCACGTGCTCCACAGAGGACGGAAGGCGCGGCGCGCGCTCGCAGTGGGGCTGGCACGCGGACAGATGTTATTCTAACCCCCCCCCCCCTTCTCTCTCGCGCTCCCTGGGATGATTGGCAGCTCGAGGTTTACTCGGCCAATCATAACGCGCAGAGGCCAATTAGCATACAGTGCTCGACTGCCATTGGCCTTCTGCGTGCCGCTGCAAAACCGCCTCGCGTGCCGAAACATCTATTATTCCTTTGAAGTGGAATGTTTTAGACGTTTGGCCCAGTTTTACCCTAGAGTCAGTTCCTTTAGAAATAGTGCGTGTAATGCATTAAAACACCCGTAATTTTTTTTATTTTCCAAGACAAAGTTTAGAAGGCAATACATTAATGTGACGTTTATTTAAAATGGCATTTTTGGAACTTTCCTTGTTTTGGTTTATAGACTCTCACGTCTAATGTGAAATCGAACACTAAAAAGTGCGCACAGAGTACCTTATTAACCAGAAATAAAGTCATTGGGGAACAGTACCGCACTCCCCCAACTCCCTGTGCTGCTTCACTACCGGACCAACTGCGCCGGGTACTTTGTTCTCTGTTCCTCGGGGGCAGATTGAGCAGCGCGTGACAGACAGCGCGGCATGCCGTCCAATCAGCTGTCTGCCCCGCGCCCAAAGGGTGAGTCCACGCGCCTATTGGCTGCAATGAGTGTGGGAAAGAATGCAGAGAAGGTTTCACACGAACCGGGAGCAGGCACGCCGGATATAAATATCACGGGCGTGTGGCACTTTTAAGAGCAGACTTGCGCAAGGCCGTCTAATGACACGTACGTTTGGATCAGCGCAAAATACGTGATCGGTGGGACATGCACGCTTCACTGTGGCTCTAAGTCATAGGATCATAGAGCCAAACTTCTCTCGAACGTCTTGCTGTTGTCAGACTCAAGGGATACTGTTTAGTCCTGTGATTCGACACGTCAGAAAAGGATACACCAACTTGCACATCAAGAAAATTTATTGCAATTAAAATGCCTACTGATAACATGATGGAAAAGCCTACAGCATCTCCAGCGGCTGGGGCACCAGCAAGTGGGTCTCACACTCCGGATAAACCCAAAAATGCCAGTGAGCACAGAAAGGTAAATATCCCACAATTTGACGCTGAAGAAATATAGCCACTGTAATTATACTTAATGTTTTGAATTTCATTATTGCATTTGATCCGAATAATTTTTATATAGTAATACATTTGTTGTCGTTTACATATTATAATATATTCCAACACAGTAATGAAAGTAACCAAGTGTTTCACCCGTTATATATAGTTTTATTTATTTGTTTTCATTTATGTTATTTTTGCAGTCCTCCAAGCCCATTATGGAGAAACGTCGCAGAGCGAGAATAAATGAAAGCCTTGGTCAGCTTAAAACCCTTATTCTTGACGCCCTTAAAAAAGACGTAAGTGATTGTTTATAAATGCATTTATCACAGCAAAGAACCGGGCACTGTTGCTGAAATACTGCTGGTAAGCTGTAATCTACCCGTATTTACACTGCTTACATTTTTCCGCAGAGCTCAAGACATTCGAAGTTAGAGAAAGCAGATATTTTGGAAATGACGGTGAAGCACTTGCGGAACCTGCAACGGGCCCAGATGACCGGTAGGTATCGACTGCTATGTATAGTTATTTATAATAGATTTATATGAATGGATATTTGTATTATTATGTGTATCATATTTACTTGGTTCGTTGATACCAAATTTTGAGAATGCGTTTCTCTTATCTCCCTCCTAGGTGCATTGGCATCAGATACAGCCGTTCTCAGTAAATACCGAGCGGGATTCAACGAATGCATGAATGAAGTGACTCGCTTCTTGTCCACATGCGAAGGAGTAAACACGGAGGTCCGATCCAGGCTCCTCAGCCACCTGTCGGGTTGCATGGGACAAATGATGGCCGTCAGCTACCCACAGACGGCCCAGCAGCAGCCCCACCTGCCGCCGCAGCCTCTGCACGTGCAGTTACCCCCCGCCGCCACTGTGCCCATCAGTGGCGTATCTGTGCCCTGCAAGTTAAGCCCGGCCGAGGCCGCCTCGCCGAAAGTTTACGGGGGTTTCCACCTCGTACCTGCAACCGACGGACAGTTCGCCTTTCTGATACCTAACCCATCATTCCCGACTGCCTCGACTCCGGTTATCCCGCTGTACGCTAACACGAACGTGCCGGTTACCGTTAACGGCAGTCCGGTGCATCCCGGCTCCGGACCCGCAGTGGCGTCCCCGGTCCAGGGTATGACGTCCTTCTCCGGCGTTTCGAAGCCCGTGAGCTCCGGGGGTGTTAGTGTGGAGTCGGACAGCGGCGAGTCTGTCTGGCGGCCCTGGTAGAAAGAATCGGCGAAGGCCTGGGGGGAGAAACACCTGAGAAATTACGAGGAAATGTTCCGTTTTAAGGAATACTCCTCCTGAACTGTATCTGAACAATATTTATTTGCTGATTCCACACTTTGGGATGCTGGTGATAGATATGTTCATGCTTAGTACAATGTTAATAGGAAAACGTTTTTTTATGGAAAAATATAGTTTTATAAAAACATGTCGTATGTCAAATGCCAAAGCTGTGTTTAATATTGCTTAGTTTGTGTAAAAAACTTTTTTGGGGGGCGGAATAAAATCTTTGTTATATGACTATATTGCTGTGCCTCATCACTGTCATTGCGGTTAGGATTAAAACCATTTTCTTACTGTACAATGAAGCGCATAGTGCAGTACCAAAGCCCTTTTTCAGCAACGCTAGCTGACTTAAGATTTTACAAATATGTGTTTGAAACGTTCTCTTTGCCGTGTTATATCTCCAGTTAAATTAAGAGGCAATGCACTTAAAGACCGACGCCACTGCGACGAATCAAAAATGATGTAATTTTATATACAGGGTGCGACCTTCATGGCTCAACAAAACTCCTGTACCTATTGATCCGTTTAATACGATTGTGTGAGAGAATATTTAGACTCTAAACTAAGTCCACCGCAGCAGTGTGATGCACACGAGAAAGACTTAAATAAAAAACAAATCAAAACTATTAATGCCGTTAAACAGTTAATTTTTAAAAGGCGAAATGGCTAAAATTGACTGACCATGAATTTCCAATAAATACAAGGAAAACTCTAATAACCACCATCATCAATCGCTCACGTTCACATGGCACACTGAGACGCACACAGATTTATTATCTCCAGGGTGTAAGCTTATCTTTCCCAGGCGTGCGGAGCCAGGGCTCATGTTGCCGGGCTTGGCCGCCTGACGCTCGCCGTGTGCCGGACGCTGGCAGTCGCCGACACACTCCGATTCCAAGCTTGGATTTCATTCAGTCAGCTGAGCGTGTAGGGGATCAAAGAACATAAAAAATACATAAAAAGCTTACCTGTGTTACGCATTCCTCAAGAAACTACGTCTTTATAATTCATAGGCATAAATATTAATTATGCTATATATATCATGATTTAATTATTTTCTATCGCTTCAAAAGTGCATGTTAACCTCTCGCCATGCTGTTCTCGTGAAAACGGTGTTAAAAAAGTAATAGGCCTAGCTGTTGATTCCATTAGCTGGATGGGGGTCTGTTCATTTTCCATAATTAATTATGTTTAAGCGAACGTGCCCATGTGATTGTATAACTATATAAACCATGCTGTTATGTTGCTGTATAGGAAAACGAAATGGTTCGATTATTTTTAATTTTCCCTTTTTTATAATGTTATATGTAGAATTTAGATACTTCTATAGGTAAGTTGCACATGGCTATCTTCGTGTCTGTTCCCAGTTTTTATTTTACTTTTCCATTTCTATACGCCGTCCTGTCTAAACTGTAAGTTGCCCTGGAAATTACAACGAAGAGAGTTTCTCTTCTGCTGAAACAGACCATATTACGCGGCTTGCCTTTGCACACCAGCCGGCGGCGTGCTGGCTGTGCGGCTGCTCCTCGTGTGCTGCGTGTCTGTGTTAATATTTCAGAGACGCTTGTGTGGCGCTGAGGTCGTGAGAACCTGGCGAACTAAACTGCTTGCGGTCGGGCGCCGAGCCAGTCGGTAAATCCCCGCTGGCAGCCCGGGTCGCGGACTGGCCACAGCGCCGTTCTCGAGAGGTGAGGAGGCGCGCACACGCGAGGGGTATTACATTACAGCGGCAGCTCCCAGCGCGCACACCCACCGCGCTCCAGCCCGAGGCAGTAGTGATTTCTAACGCGCATTTCTAGAAAAAGTAATCATGAAAGTTTGGGTTTATTATACTTGACTTGGGAAACGTCAAAGCCCGCATTTAGTTTTCATTTATTGTAAGATACAAAAAAAGCTGAAGAAGCCTATGTAAAAACTGTAGGCATAATTTTTCACTCAAAATTCTGCCAGACTGCCAGTGCCAAATACTCAACCTGGCAGCATGGTTTAGCGCAATATTTAATTATTCAAAAAAGGGTTTCCAGTTGCACCAACATGTAAAAATACTCTATTTGTGAAGACACTTTAGTTAAACAAAACTAGGGTATAAAAAGCATTCATTATAAACAGACCATTTTTTATGTATTTGTAAATCAAATGCATTAACTTGTATTCATTTTCATAGTTGTGATTGGAAATAATTAAAATCCGCATACATTCAAAAATTTCGTGTGGGTTGCCTGTTTTTGCTGTAGATACGTCATGTTAACAATTATGAACTGTTTTTTCAAAGGGCCGAGTCTTCCAAGCAGCAAACATGTGAAATGCTTCTGCAACTTGCCAATTCGATGTATTTTGCCTTTTGTATGCCTACATAGGACGACAACGTTTTTTCTCCATACCTTTCATATGCCGAAATATACTAAACAGAATCAGTTATATATAGGCCTACTGGCAATTCATCTTGTTGCATTATATTATGACGTATAAACTATCAGCATAGAATTTAACCCATTTGGCACCTGAAGACGTTTGAACTTATGGCGCTGAAAGTCGGAACAACAAATGGATTTACTGAAGTTCTTTTGTATCATCCGTAGCTATCAACAGCTAGCAACAATAGTCATTTGGCCTCTGAGCCATTGCAAGCTAAGTAACACATCGCTATGTTTTATACTCGCAGCGGGTTTGTAAACAGTTATGTAGGCTTTTATTATTTTGGAAAAAAATCTGCATGTTTGACTCGTTTCAGATACCGTTGACCACTTATCTAAGTCTAATTATCCGTTCGTTAATGTGATTAACGCGTATTTCGTGCAAGCGATAAGCAACAGTGCATATCATTCAGTAAAGTGCGTAAGTCCTTCGATCGGGGGGACTTGTTGGTATAGTGACGCGAATGAATGCGGATGGCCCCTGGGCGTTTTTCTCATTAGCCAGTGACCAATGGGGTCTTTCTGTCTGCTAGTAGCGCCTCATCCTGGAGGTCCGGGTCGGGGGCTCTGATGTGGCTAATTAGGTTTTCATTCCGAGACACTTGTCAAGTCCATAATGTCGGCTTGATACCGAAGGCTGTGAAAAAAACAGAATACCTTCACGAAATGCGTAGGCTATATAATAATAAGGCACAATTTCTGTAGGCGGTATTTTTCGATTTAACGTGGTACCGTGCATTTTGAATGTTAATTGTGCGATTTTCGCCTTAGTTAGACCGTGTATGGGACACTCACTTATCCACAAAGTAAGGGGAACCTAGAGCGTGTCACAGGAAGCATCCAGCGGAAAGAAGAAAGAGGGGGTCCTCCGTGGGTGGGGGCTGTGCCTGGCTTTCAGAGAAGCAGGAGCTTGAAGGATGGGGGGGCATTCAGTACCCAAAAGCTGGATACAAGTCCGCATTGAATGTCTTTGGCAAAATGAACCCCCCCAAACACACGTTTGTGCTCATATCTATCATGCCATTAATTTCTATGGGGAAAACTGCAATGCCGCCGGAACCATCAGCAATTAAACAAACACAAAGTATGAGTCTTTTGACATTTTTAGTTTTCTTATTGCAGTCACAGATTTTTATAATTCGAGTTTCCCACACTGTTTGCAGAAATACATGCTACAGCGGTTATGGGGCATAAAAATGTGTAATAGAACGAATATGTAAACCTTTATGGAGGACTGACACACACACGGTAAACTCCTGTCCTTCAAAAACAAAACTTTATTAACACTTTTCAATGTCGGCTTTGCTCACAGCTGCCTCCCTTCGGTCATCAACACAGACTCGTTTACACATGTAGCCTACACTTGATAATCGAGAGCACATTTTTCATTTCTGCCAACACCCACACCGTCAAAATAACAGGTTTATATGCTGTTCGTAATACTGATGCAGGTGATGCGATGGGATAATGTGAGAAATGCCATGGACGGATATGGCTGGACCAGCACCTTCGGCGAAATAAATGCATCTTCAGCAACTCACAATTTAACCAGACAATACAGAGATGAAATAAGCTTTACATAGTTCATCTTAACAGATGTACATTTAGTTAATATCGAATCTAGAGAGTTTGTGGAAAAAAAGGTTGTGTGTTGGAGCAGGAAATGTTTAGCTGTGACTGTCAGGTTGTGTGCTGACTACTCGGCGCGGTCACCGTAAACTCCCCGCTAATCTGCGCTATGAAATCTCTCCCTCTCCGGGGCTGCAGACTCCAGCTTCATCTGGGGGATCCCCACATGTTGCCAAGCCAGCTTCAAGATATAATCCCTGCAGTGTGTCCTGAGTCTGGCTGAGCCTCAGGAGGAATAGCCCCGAATGCCCCCCTTGTGACTGTCAGCTGTTTTGTGGCATTCTTAGCTCAGACACATTTTAGCTTATATTAGGATATAGTATTTTCAGTAACAACATATCAGCTAATGGGAAATTCCGTGCTACTCTGCTTAACCTGTCCCCCTGTCAGTTTAGTGATATCCTTCGGTGGTGGCCTTTTGATAATTTCACGAGCTGTAAAGGGCACCTGCCGCGTCAGCAGGAGAAGCGCTGACCCGTCTCTGCCTGTCATGGACGCGGCCCTGTAAGCGGGCCAACTTGAGGAGGTTGTGTATGGGGCGCCGTTTGTAAAGTTACAACACATTTTTTTACGTGCCACTTTTTCAACATTTAGTGCAATTTTCTGACATTTAGCTAGAAGTCAATGGTGTTGTGGGTCATCGCATTTTTTTGCTGTGCAGATTATTCGCAAAATTGTTCATCATATGTAGCTAAATATAAATGGTATGTCTATATATAAATATTAAATATAAATGTAAATATTAATGTTAAATATAAATGTTAAATGTAAATATAAATGTTTTCCACCGCGTACCTGCAACCGACGGACAGTTTCCGGTTCATTTCAGACAAGAAAGGAATCTCACTTTTTTTTTCTAGATTGGGAGATTTTTCTCTTTTTCATGCTTCTTCTTGAAACGGTGTTATTTGTTTTATTTTTATTTCTGTACCTGTAGTCAACAGTTGTGTCAGAATCTTAAAATGGGGCAGTGTGGGATCTTACACTGTATGCCAGTAATATCAGACTATCAATTGTGGTTTGACAGTTGATGATCAGACTTTTTGATTAATTATGATTAACTGATGTTTATCATGATCTGCTTTTTTGATAAATCATTACTCATTATAATTCAGCCACTGGTTATTCATTGTACCCTGCTGGTCATGTGACCTAAGGAAATGGATGGATAGATGGATGGGTGGATGGGTGGAAGGATAAATTTAGTTTTTATAGGGTGACGTCGCTCTGGCAATATCACTGAACTGCACTGTAATACATTGCGGAAATAACTGACCTGGCAGCCGTTTGAACCTTTTGATTTTTGACGTAGGAGCCTGACCTTGTAGGTCAAAAGTGAACGTGGCCAGTCCATGTTTGGCGACTGAAGGAAATGCTTCAGATGCCTGAGCAGAGACAGGGAGGTGGAGGGGCAGACTGAGGGTGCCGGGGGGGGGAGGTTGTCTTCCTCCTGCACCTGTTCTCCTACCAGGGAGGACCAGGGAGCAGAGAGGACCTTCCTTTGTTTAGTCCGTGGAAGTTAGTGTGAAGGATTTTTATGAGCATTTTCCATGAACATCACAAACATAGAAACATTTTTTTGTAGCAGTGCAGCATATCGTGTAGAGTCCATGGGAATGACCTGATGCAGAAGAACAAAGAGAGCGGGTTTGCCAGAGAAGTATACAGTCTGTCTCTTGGTAACATGAGCAGCTTCGCCTCTGATATGAATATAGCACTTTTTAAGGTATAGCAATATGCAGAAGTTGACCAAAAATGTTAGAAACTTCTAAGTTCTAACGAAAAGTAAGAAAATTATCTAGAGTTCTTTTAAATTTTTCAAACACAACAATAAGCAGAATAAACAAAGGAAGAAATTGCACAGCTGGACCTTATTGAATAAAGAATGAACGATTACAATTATTACAAACATTGCACACATATTGCAGTAATGACATTGACTGGTGTAAATTGTAAAAACAGCACATTCACGTGGTCACACTGTGTCACTGTTAGTTTATCCGAGGCCATTGCAGACCTTATGCTGTCCTTCTCTGAGTACTCTGCCCGGGCTGCAAAAGGAGCGAGGTCTTTGACGAAGGCTGAAACCTCAGTGTTCAATGTGGACTCTGTTGTCTTAATATCATGTGCATTTTAAGTACTGAATGGTATATTGTCATTGTAGCAATTATAGCACATGTTACAGGTAAGAGACAAAGTAATCTGTCATACTGAGAACAGCGGAGAACAATGTAAAAATCTTTGGAAAAGATCCAAACTCTTAGTATAACTAGTAATCATGTCAGTTATCCATTCATCAGCTTAATTATCTGTCTCATCATTTCATCGTTTCTATTCACAATTAACCTGTACAATCGTTCCTTAATACAAGCTGTGTTTGTGAGGCCTTGACTCTGCTGCTGTTTATATCACTGTGCTGCTTACCTCTAAGAGGAAGATGAGATGACAAGGAGTGTGTGGTCTGGAATGCCAGCTACCAGCCTGGAATGCCAGCTTCTGGGGTACCTACCAGCCTGGTGTGGAATGCCAGCTTCTGGGGTACCTACCAGCCTGGTGTGGAATGCCAGCTTCTGGGGTACCTACCAGCCTGGAATGCCAGCTTCTGGGGTACCTACCAGCCTGGTGTGGAATGCCAGCTTCTGGGGTACCTACCAGC
>JABFDZ020000131.1:17577073-17600033 GCA_019775955.2 Pollimyrus isidori | reverse complement strand
GTCTCTTGCTTTTTCTGCTGCACCTGCCATTAAACACAGGTCAGTTAGGCTCTCCAATGCACTAGCATAATACAGTTAATTTAATCATCCCCAGTTAGCTGACTCTGAATAGAAGGCCAGTGCAGGCAGGTGGCCGTGGATTCCAGCGTGGACCCGGCCAACAAACCTTTCTGACTCTGGAGATGAAGACCTGCTCCAGGAACTCTGGAAGAAAGGGAGACTCTAGACGTGGCTCTCAAGTGGACCTGTGTGACTGACAGGCGAGCACGAAAGGGTACGTGTGAACACAAAGGGCAGCTAAGTATCCCTACAAATAGTCAACGAAAAGATAACAATTCAGTCTTGCAGCCTGATTTATTGGAAGGAAAAACTCTAAAAATGAGCCAAATGCATTTATAATTCCTCGTACGCAACACAGTATCTTTTTTACTCCTATTTATAATTATAGGTCTTTGCAGGCGGACGTTACTCACCCTGCAGGGCCTACGTATGGGTGTATATATATGGCCCGAGATGAGACCGACATCACATAAATGCTGTTGAAAGCGGGCTTGTGAAATCAAGCTCATTCATAAGGGTATAAACCTTCAAGGTTATTGCCGAGACACTCCTCTCAAGCCTCAATACTCCTCCACACATGCACTTGTATAAACATCTGCGTGCCCCTGGCAAAGAAGATTCTTTGAGGTAATTTTATTGTGGCAAAACAGCAGAACAAAGCCTTTGGATCAACAGGCTTTTGGCGTCCGTTGGACTCACCCCAAACCATGCTCCTGCATTTCAATGCAACCCCATCTTCTGCCATATTACTCTGTCACATTAACCGGAATCCCTTTAAGTACAAAGTGGAGAAGAATTCATATGAGCTGCATCACTGTGAGCCTGGAGGGTGTAGTGGAGGTCAAATCACTCTCAGGTTAATTCATGGCTCTCACTACACCAGGGGGGCCCTATGGCTGATTTAAGGCCAATCACATCTCTCTGAGTTTTACTTCTCATAGATGCCTCTTCCAATCATTTTAATGACACAAATTACCATACAGACGCTGACTTCCTTTCCTGTGCACATAATCCACATGGTTTTGGAAATGTAGCTGGCCGTCTATTATTGTCCCAAGGTATTTGAATTTTGGCTCCACTTCCTAACCCTTCACACTAATTTGCTTGACGGTGGCCACAACATTCTCACTGCCTCCTTTCTTGCTGCTAACATCTCCTTGGCTTTACTAACATCGAGGACCAGAAAGCTGCTATCAAACCACAAAGCCAGGGTGTCGATATACTGAAGGTAGGGAGAGCTGTTTAAGTCCCAAAGGCTGGCGACTAAGGCCATGTCATCTGCATACTTAATGAGGGAAAGGTGACTGCTGTTACACTGAATTTTCATTTGTATGTACAGAAAAAAGCAAGGGAGATCGCAAGGGAAACTGATCATTTAAAACACAAATGTTTGCACACAAATACCATTTGTCACATGAAGTACAAGTGAGCTGTGCGTGTGTCACATGGAAAGCTTCCAAACAGAGTACAGAGAGTCTCTCTTCAGCTGACATCTGACCTGCTCCTTTTGTTTCGCGTAATGAAACACCTCCCGCAGTTTCTGTTGCTTGTTACTCACTCTTATGGCAAACAAATTTCAGTCGCTATCTTGTGGCTGCAGTCGTAATCCCCAGCACAGCCATTACAGTCAGCAAGATAAGAGCAGCTTTTCCACAAAGGCGCAGACCGAGCAGACCGGCGATGGTCAGGAGACCTCCCCTTTGTCCCATGAATAGTGCTCCATCAATGCAGATTCTTCCATGCCCTCGACTGGAAAAAGAGAGCATTGACTCATGGGTTGTGTTAATTTGGTTGGCATTCATCCCCAGTTTTAGCTAAGGCCTTAGGTCAATGGGAATGAGGATAATTTGTAAGCGCTGGTGTGAGAGTGGCTCATTCTTACTGATAATGCAGCACCATTTCAGCAATTACACAGACACAGCTCCCAATATCAGTGACATTGCTGGACGGGTATGCCATTGCACAAAAACAGGAAGTTCAAATTAGCGCTAGAGAACATTTGAAAGGCCTTTTCAATAATTATCCACAATCAATAAATAATATTGTATTCTTTGGAATTATTTTATGTACACACTGAACAATAAAGCTCCTTTATAGAACCATTGTTTTTATGAATATCACCACCTAGTGTGGCAGAGTGCTGTGGGAGTGCTGTTGCCTCATGCTTCCAGAGGCCTGGTTGGGGTTAGGGTTAGGCTTAGGGTTGGGGTTAGGCTTAGGGTTGGGGTTAGGGTTAGGCTTAGGGTTAGGGTTAGGGTTGGGGTTAGGGTTAGGGTTAGGGTTAGGGTTGGGGTTAGGTTTAGGGTTGGGGTTAGGGTTGGGGATAGGTTTAGGATTTGGATAGCCCCTCTCTCCTTTCTATGTGTGGAATTTGCCTGCTCTCCCTAGGTTACAACCTCTGGTTCCTCAGCGCATCACTGTTTATCTTTGGACTGCAGGGGTAAGGGGGAGTACCCAGAGGAAACCTGCAAAACATGAGGACGAAAAACCTCCACATACAGAGCAGAGGCCAGATTGAAACCCCCAACCCTGGATACGTGAGGAAACAGTCTGAGTCACTGTGCCACCTTATTACCACGCTGCTACATTTATCTCATCCATCATCCTTCCAGGATACTGGGGGTCCTGGAGTCTGTCCCATTCCAGATGCCAGTCAAGGGCACCAACAGTACTCACAAAATATACCTTGAGATTTAAGTGTTCTGATCCCGCCTTCGCTCTTTGTGAGCAGCTGTTCTCCTTCTGTACTTGTGACTGTATGACTGTACATGTGACTGTGCGTATGTATCCCACAATGCACTGCCCGTGGGGCGTAACCCTGCCTTGTGCTGCCTGAGATTGGCTCCAGGCTCCCTCAGGATTTTTGACTAGAATAAGAGATCGATAAATATGTGCTATATTAAAACGTTAAGCTCAGAAGGTGGGTGCAGTTCTCCCGGTGTTATTGTGCAATGGGCTGATAGCCTTCTTAGGGTGTCCAGTGCTTCCTGTGATAAACTAAAGGCTCCCCACAACCCTGTTCTTGGTAAGTAGTTGACGGATGTATGGAAAATCAAATATTCGTCTATGCTATTCAGCATCGTTTTGTCTGTATGTTTGCTTGTTCGGTTGCTCGATCACTGCATACCTCCGGGTTTTGCATGTTTGAATTGGCAGCCCTGCACTGGCCACGGTGAGTACATGTGCCTATGTGTATACGCCGTAACGGGCTGGCATCCCGATTAGGGCGTCCCGTGTCCTTCCCCGGGGTAAGACTGCGAACCCTGTACCGAAAAATGTGAGGAGGTGGGTGGACGCTCCTGAAAATCTATAAGGCATCGGTAATAACCCTATTACCATCGGTAATAACCCTATTACCATCGGCTTCTCAGACTATTAACATCTGCTTCTCAGACCCTTTGCAGTGAAACACAGTAACCAGTGCAAACCGTACGTTGCTACACAGCGTCAAGATCTGAACGATGTCCGTCTCAGGTGCCTCACATAGACGGTCGCCATCTTTCATGTGGACCATTGTTCTCAACACAGACATCCCCTCCCAAGACAAACAGCACACGTTCATTTTTCCTCACGTCATTTATTAACACACGCTTCCACTATGTGCTAACACTGGTCAAATCTTTCCCAGTATGGTTAACCTGGAACAAACAGCCCTTCACCCTTGAAATACAAGTAGGCCAGGGCGCCTTTGGGGCCCGTCATCTCTATCGGGCTTTACTAATCATGCACGTTTCGTTTGCCGTTTTCGTTTGCCCTTGATGATTGGCAATAACATAGTAGAAGGTATGAAGTAGGCGGAGCGATGGAATCTTCGGCTTAAGGAACCATTTCACAAGAAACGATGAAAATTAAGGAGAAACACTGTGTTAAATTTGGCGTTTACGGCAGTTAAAAATGAATTGCTACGAGTAGCTGCTGTTATCGTCTTTGAGTGTCATTTGTTGCAATATTAGATGGATTCCGGATGTTCAGATTTTCGCCTCCTCAGCCTTACTATTTTAAAACCTACTCACTCACCCATCCACGCAGAAATGTCTTCGTGCACGAGTCACGGAGGCGGAGGCCACCGCAGGACAAAGGCTGACAGTGAGGCACCTGTGACCAGAACCGACGGCACCTTTTATTCATGCCCGTGTTTCCCGTTTCTGCACAGCGCCACGGAGAATCATCCTTCGCTGCGAATACTTCCACGGTGACATGGCAGTATTGCGGCCAAAGCTCCGGGCCTGAGCAGTAGCGTGTGTAGGAAGCTCAGGCTGCAGCTTCTGCTCTCCGGTCTGTGGTCCTGGAGGTCTGGAGACGAAACGCTAAAATAGGGACAGGAAACATGTACCACGACCAGCAGTAACCCCAGTGCCCAAACTATGTGTTTGCTGCTGCTGCACATGCTGGGCACCACTATCATTGTCTGTACACTGTCAGAAAAAATGGTACAATCCCGGTACAGATTTGTTCAGCCAAGGTACAAACAACATTAATGTACCTCCAGTTGTACCTATAATTATGCCCTCAAAGGTACAAACTGGTACTTTTCTTCTGACAGTGTAAGTCAGAGCTTTCCTGTTTCTCTCCAGCTGTAAGTGTATTTGCAGTCATTTCAGTCTGTTTTTAGCATTATGTGTTTTATAGCATTATTTATTTTAGCTTCTGCGTGTGCTAGTTGCTATATGTCACTTATAGACACTGGCGCTGTACGATATCCTATTTTGACAAACACAGGGAATTTGAAAACATCGACATCAAACAGTACACAGGAGTACTGTTTTCAGTTTGTGTGGTTCCCAAATACTCAGAAGGCAAAATGCTTTGATGGCCGAAATCTGAAGAAGTGATGTAATAAAAACATATAAAAAAAAGAGGACAGAATATAGCAAACATTTAAAGCAAATATTGGAAATGAGATTTATGTATAAGGCAAGAATGACTGCAAGGACGCAGAGCCCAGAATATATCTGGGATATTTTCCAAAGCAGCCTGAGTACTGGAAACAAACATAGAAACATGGGACAATCAGACATAAATACGACTGAACCACAAAATGAGAGACGTCCTGATTCTGCAACAGAGAAAAGCTTCTGCGCATTACCTTGCACAGCCTGTAGGATGTAAGTAGCTGGGACCTTATTAGAGGACAGGAGATGTACAATGTGCCTTTGGACCTAGACAGGCCTGAGAGGTGTCAGCTGAGAGCGTCAAACAACCGAGAAATTCAGGTTCTCCTTCGGCTGTTCTTTCCTTCACTTTTATTTTGTATCGAGCATGGAGCTTGCTCGCCCTCTTATGGTTATAAATATTAATTGCAATCATGCAACTATTTCCTTCAAATCAATCCCATGATTAACCTCCAAACGTAAAGGTATTTCAGTGAGATGCATGTTGACCGTCTACACATGTCTCATCCAAATTCTTACCTCAATCTCTGTTATATATGAGGATAATGAAAGGCGCTAAACACAGGGAAAAGAACAGGGTAGCCAGCACCACCTGCTGGCTAAATGAGGGAACTGACAGCACTGGACCCATCCCAACAACACCACCTGCTGGCTAAATGAGGAAACTGACAGCACTGGACCCATCCCAACAACACCATTTGCTCTTGGCTTATCAACTGTATGTTGCTTTGAATAAAAGCGGCTGCCAAATTTATAGATGCACATGCTCTAATAATATATACTATAAACCAAGACAAGAGTAACCAGCAATATATTTTCAAGGAAAACAATCTGCTGTCGCTGTATACGCTTTAAGATTCAAGATGTTGTGCTGGCATTGTGCCTAGGAATGCATTAGCACAAAGTCAGTATAATAGAACAACAATGTACAGTAAACAAGTAAACAATCAACAAATATACACGTCATGCAGTAACATGCGGGCACGTTGCCATTTGTATAGAAATGCAGATGTGCAGAGCGCGTGGAGCTCGCAGTTATGCATGACGGGGACGACATGGAGGAACGAACTCTCTGTGAATCTGCGAGTCAGTGTTCTGATGCGGACGTGGTGTTCCACCAGAGTCTGGGGGGAGAACGGCTTGTGTGGCCAAGGTGTTCAGCTTCTGTAAAATATTCTATGCTTCGAGAACAGCTGGTAAATATTCACTCGCTGGGTGGCAGATCGAGCTCGTTGGTCTCCTGGCCGGGAATTCCATTCCTTTACGGACTAATGTCCTGGGAAATGGTGCCGCCGGACCATGTGGCAGAACCACGGGTCAGAAGGCCTCAGCTGTACTGCAGCGGAAGCTGCTAACTGTCACCTCCTTCTTTCACCGTCCCCTTAGCTGCTTAAAATAGCAGTTGAGGATCACTTCTGTTACGATCCGCAGGCGTGCAGGGCGGACAGACGGGGAGCGAGGCAGGTTCGGGGGAAAGCAGGGTTTATTTCGGGGATAACACACACTCGGACTGGCAACATTAATGCTGCGTCTGCCGGAGAGATGCAGACGCAGACCTAAATACACACAAGACGGATCACAGGACGGGCGTGCAGCAACGCCATACAGGTGGATTACATCGGGGAATCACAACCGGGAACGAGGTGGGTGTGGCGATACATGGGGCTGGAACGGGACGGACGACGCGGGACATAACAACTTCTGTGCTCCCTGTCCATCTCTGTCTGAGATCTACAGGCCGCTGAACCTGAAATTGCAGACATTTTCCACCAGGAAGTCATGTGACCGTTGACGTGTGATTCCTGCTGCGTCTTCTGAGGTACTCACCGATTTTATTGATGTTAGGTTACTGTTGTGTAATCACTCTGCCAGCTACTAAATATGCAGTTGGATCATTTACAAAGGCATTTATGTGACTCTCAGTCTTTAACCTTTTGGCTCACCTTTTATCCTGGGTAGTACCATTTATAACATTAATCATACATGGTTTCAGTTAATCTAGCTGTCTATTAACCTGTTTCAGTCGCAATCAATGCTTTCTTGTTTAATCTTAGGTTTGGCCAAGGATTAGCATTATGGGTCCTGCTGCATTATTTCCTGGTTCCATTTAGATTAGCAATTTGGGTTGTTTGTGGGTTTGGATTGTTCTCAGATTTCTCATCTATCTTTGTGCCTAAATTCTGTTTGCCTGCGATGTTTTAATGTTGTTCTTGATGCGAGTCCAGCCCAGTCATCTCATCGCCCTACCTTGAAGCGAGCAGCCCAAGTCTGTGCTGAGTATAGTGTGGTTGTTGGTGTCGGCGTTCCTTGCTTTGAACTTAATTAACAAATATTCTTTTTCTATCCTGTTCGATGGCCGTGAAAGAAATGCTAGAAAACTCAGTGTTCATATTCTGCGTCTACTTACTTTGATGAAAATAAACTTACCTGAGATTGCCAGTGTTACTAGTATTTAATGACAGTGTAAATGTTGTAACATGTTTCCTACTTCATATTAGCAGCTTGTCCTGCTTGTGAGATTTTCCCATCTATTTAGTTATACAGGGTATGTTCTGTTTTTACTGAATGCTTCTGAAATGTACTGGAGACTGTATGTGTGTTTCTCTGATCAAATTATCCGCTCCTGCTTAGGTCATGTGATGCTCCATCATAATCAGTGACCAATCACATTCCACCCCAGCTCTTTATGTGCTTGTTTTCTTGTGCTTAGGTTAGTTAGTGTCTCTAAATTGACCATACAGTGTGCGTGTATGTGTGTGTGTGTGTGTGTGTGTGTTGGGGTTATGCATATATTACTCTGTGGGAATGAAATGACCCCATAATATGATAAATTGGGACAATGTGAGTTTTTTGGAAAACTCAATTTTATAAAAATCCATGAATGCAACCAAAAACTAAAAATAAACTAAAAATGGCTGGTTACTTATGGTTAAGCTTAGGGCTGGGTGGGGGGTTAAGGTTGTCATGGTTGACTTTAGTGTTTTTCCCCACAGAAATGAATGGAGAGCCCCCACAAAGATATGAGTACAAACGTGTGTGTGTGTGTGTGTGTGTGTGTGTGTGTGTGTGTGTGTGTGTGTGTGTGTGTGAGTCTGCGGTATGCCCATTTCCTCTCGAGTTCCAGGATGCCCCGTCCCTTGCAGCCGTGACCAGGAGACGCAGTCAGAGGATAGATATATTTAACTACACAAGATCGGAATTCGATGCACATTTGATCCGCAGTCGCGTGACTAACCTACGGGAAAGACCTTTACAGACCATCACATTCACAGTGCATGTATTCTTATTGTTTTGCTTGCAGGTTATCTGCATCATGGTAGATTCTTTTGGGAAAAAATAGCCTGGATTATGTGGGTCCAGAGGGGATGAGTGTGGCGATACCAGGATAAAGTACCTTGTGGAAACCTAATAGCGTCTATTTGAAGGACAGGAGCAGAGCACTGTTTTTGATAGATTAAATTGCAGTGCGAGGTGTCGCATGTGACTGGCGCTATTTATAACCATGTGACTGTCATGTTACTCTCTTCCAACCTTGTGTTATACGGAGCACCTGGCTGCCCGACTGCGTGGGACCTGCTGGAGAACACAGGCAGCTGAAAGAGGTAAGGTGACAGCAGGGTTTTGCACAGTTTTGTTCAAAAACTGTTTGGTTCAAACACAGCTGCACAGTTTTGTTCAAAACGTTTTGTTTGAGTTTCAAAAGGTAATGGGATGGAACCTTCGAATCAGCAGGTATGATACGGTCAAGCTGCGTTAGGGCCACTTGCCACTTGGTTAGGAACCGTGCATAATTTCAGTTGGTGTCATCCGTACAGCTGAATGATAGATGTGACAGCACCACTTTGTAAAACTTCCTCCTGATCATTTTCTTTGTGAAGTTTTTAAAATGCATATTTATATACAGCTTGTCCTTTAGGCTACATTGTTGGATCAGTTAACAGTGCAGCTACAGTCTGTGTACTGGGGGCAGTGCTGACTCTTCAAGACAGATTGTGCAAAAGCGCAACTCTTGAAGGATTATGCGCCGCTGTTTCTGATGAAACGAAAAAGTGATTCGTGGATTTCTTTTCATAATAATCTTACAACGGAAAATCTCACAGTAATTCCAAACACGCAACTGCCTGATCCTAAAGGAAGTCGACGTTGGGTTCCTGAACATCGTCATTGTGGAGTATAGAGTAGAGTATCACTGCCCCAGGTTCTGGAAGGTAGAGCAGATAGTGTGTAGCCACTTGTCCCATTAAGCTACCCGTGACATTATATTTAGGGATGTGTCACTGCACCACGAAGAACCCGGACATTTTCTCTGTAGCTCAGATTATTCCACTGTCTCTTAACTGGCACTGGGATCAGATTTTTCCTGCAGTTTGACTATTTTAATATTAGTTGTTTTACTATGCTTTATTTAATTATTCACGTATTACACGGTTCTGAAGCAGCTTTTTACACTTACATGTAATATTTCAGTTACTGAGCTATTTTAGAATGAGTGATGTGTTCAGCCCTGGGGTTTGGAGACCCCGGCTATTTCAGAATGAGTGATGTGTTCAGCCCTGGGGTTTGGAGACCCCGGCTATTTCAGGGGGTCTAGTACTTGACAGGGGCCCTCAAATGCATAAATTTCAACGTAAACTTGGGCGATGGGGCCTCCTAGGTACAAACCTGGTTCTAAAGCTGGCCTGTATGTACAACATAAGTGACGTTCATTACTCTGGTGAAGTTTTATTTTATTTGATGCATGCTTGAATTTATCACTCTGAGAATTTAGTTAAAATGGAGTTCTGCTGTTCCTTATTGCAGAGGGAGATGTGGCGTGGTCCTTTTTCCAGCATGGACGACTTTGACTACAGTGTGCACATTGCAGAGCGTGACTGGAGCACCTTCTTTCAGGAGTGTGAGGAATGCGACGTCCTTCAGTGCACGCTGGCCAGTTTGGATGATTCAGGTATCAGTGACAATGACTCCGGCATGGAGTTAGAGGAGCTGCAGCCCCAACCTTCCTCAAACGGCCGACTTAACCTGCAGGGTTCCTCTCTGAACACCAGTGGCTTTCAGGTCCCTGACAATGGTGAGGAGGACTTCAGTTCTCAGAAGGTTTCTGCTGGTGAGGAACCGGCGCCCATCTTGGATTGCTCTCATGACGTTTCTGTGACGATGCCAATGAGAACATGTCAGCCGGAATGTCAGAATTGTATTGGTCATCCAGACGTTTTTGAAATAGTCACGGAATCAAATGACACATCCTCTTCGGCGGCCAAGGGGAAGGTTTGCCATGACGGACCTGAGTGCTTTTCTGGAACGATGGATCCTAAGCAGGCAGATGGACAGAGGTCAAACGATCGAATGGGAAATCAGCTCTTTTCACGAAGCGTCTTCCTGCCATCGGAAGATTTCCCGACCGCTTCACCTATCCGCAAAGAAATGACCTCTGGAAGCCCAGAAAACTCCACAAGCAGCACTGAAATACCAAAGAAAGAGAAGGAGCGCTGGTTTGTGACAGTGAACGTCGGCGTGCCGAGCTCCAGGGCGAGAGCGGGCGTGCCTGTAAAAAAAAAAAAAAAAAAAAAAATTTGTAGAGTCTCCTGTGAACTGGGCCTTAAATGTGAAGATACAGGCCCAGCAATTCGGAGTAAACCTGAGCTGAAGGCACCTGCGACTCGAAGCACAGACCACACAAAGGAGAGCCATTTCTTACCACACCAACTGCCTACCCGCACCCCTAGGAACTGCTCGTTCTTTATTAAATTACTTTCAGAGAAACCAACTACTAAAACGTCACCAAAATCCACTGGAATAGTACCATCGGAAACATGCAAAAATGGAAACACGTTACAAAAACTTGCTAAGAATTGTAGAACTAATAAAAAATCAAATGCCACTCACCATGAACTATCCTGTACCCAAGAATCAATAGATACTAGTCTATCAGGCATTACAAAAACTGAACTGAAGGAACCAAGCAATAGTCTATTTTTATCTATGCCTACACCAGGAAAGACTTCAGCATATGCAACATGCAAACAGGAAGGTATTCCAGTTCAAAATATCCAACAAGGAATTAAGTTGTCACATTCAACAGGGAAAACAGAATTGAAGTTACCTGCTCTTGACTCTAATAATGAATATGAAAAATATGAACGTAAAAAACCAAATAGAACTACGAGCTTTAAGGAGTGTGAAGGCAATAATTTAGCCAAGGAAGATGTTTATGATATATTGAGTGCAAGATGCAGAATTTCTCTAAAGGATGAATCAGCTTCTATTTTACTCTCAGACAACCTGAGAGCAGGCAGTACAACAGCCCATTTTAACTCAGTTCTCAACCCTACTGAAAATACTTTGTCCCCAACAACAATCAACAAAAATAGACACGTAGATGTTAGAGAGTCACATTTGGATAGTGCTTTACTACAAGGGGCAGGAGTACAACATGCCATGCGGGATTCTCACTCAGATGAAGTGGTAGCAGGCATACATAATTCACCAAATCACAATGATATTTTATATGAAGTAGACTGTAGTGGTTCATGTACGACAAACAGAGTTTTCACTATCGATGAGCCAGAAAGAAATGAAGAGAACCATCCAAAACAAGACAGAAAAGTGCACATTTTAAATACGGACAAATTCCCAGACTCTGCTGGGCCACCATCGCTTGGCCCAGTTGAGACTAAAGCGCACGAGCCTCAGAGTGATCTTAGGCCAACTCACAGCTACCAAACTACCAAACAGGCAACTAACTGCAGCACAAAAACTGAGTCGTCTGTATCCCAAGAACTGATGACTTTAGATCGCGAGCACCCAGTGTATGCCATTTCTTCCTTTTGGGATGAAATGGAAAAATTAACTATTAGCGATATTTTACAGTTGAAACTAGTCGGCCGCACTTGTCCACCACAGACATTTCCTCATATCCAAGACGATGTTGGTGTGGTCACTTCAGATGCTGACGATGCAGGTTACGTCACTAATGTGGATGAATTTAAGCCTGACTGCTGTACGGCTGAAGCTCACACATTCTCAGATTTTGAAGAAGAGGGCTCACACTCTCTAAACTCTCTAAGTTCCACTCCTGCGCCTCAAGATACAAAGAACAGAAGGTCATCTGATACTTCAAGTTCAAGAGATGATGTGCGGAGCAAGGAATTATACCTGAATTCAGGAACTGAAAAAGAGTCAAAAAAGATGACAAAATCCTGTGCAGAGAATCCTTTTCCTCATCTCCACTGTTCAGATGTATGTAAGCATGGATTTAATCAAAACAGACCTCAAAACTGTGAGACAGCTTATCAAATGAACAATGTTGATGATGGAAATTCAGACAGTCTTTCAATACCTGAAATGTATGACTATTTTTTCTTTGAATTCAAACCTGGCGATTTCTGTTCTTCTCCAGTTAAGAACAATGAGACAGTGCCCATTTTTTCCAGCTCACAGTCGGTAAGACAAAGTCTACAGTTTCCGGAGGTATATGACTGCTTGCTCCCGGATGACTCACTAATTCATCTGGAAGATGAGGAGGATCGCACACCAGTCCGAGTGGTAACACGCTTTGACGGCAGGACCAGTGACCTGTTGAACGCAGAGGTAGTGCCAGATTCATATGAACACTTTTGTACGAATAGCGATTGGAGAGGAAATCTATTCTGGAAGAACCCTCTGTCTTTCAGACAAACGTGTTTCCCCTGGAGAAACTTTGGTCAACTCTGGTATAATCCAGTTTTTGGGAGAGTTGAAGCGATACATGGAAGGCAGTCAGTTCGCACAACCATAAGGTCAACCATTACACAGGAAGTTCAACACTGTGGTGCAGATGTTTGCTACCTGGAGAAACATATATTTAGTGGACTTGCAGAAGAAGAACAAGCTATTGGAAAACTACAAACTGCTTTATCAGTTCCAAGTAAGGATCTTTGTGTTTTGGTATTCTGTGCAGATCATTGTGTGTTTGCATGGATTTTTAATGTTAATCTGACTTTACTCGCATGCGTTTTCATGGACGAGTTTTCGAGGAGCGAATTGCTGATTACATTTAAAGTATGTGAATCCTGCATATCATTTTCATGGCTTACACAGACAAATGTTTCATTTAGAATTATTATTCATTATTTAATAGACGTATGTTGTTAATGTATCATAAACCTGCAGATCTTTTGCCGCAGAAATGAACAAGCATGCTTAAATTCAGTAAAGTGACCACGTCCTTCAGCTTCCAGCACACTCAGAGTGGAAGTTCTCGCAGGAGCAGGATTCAGAGACTGAGATTGTCGTACTTTGTCGTTCATTCTTTAGTAGATTTTCTGCATTTTTTCTCTCTTTTCCTTTGGATCATTGCCATGTTGGAATATAGAGTTTGGTGCAACATCAACTCATGGATTGAGGGTCTAACGTTCTCCTCCGGAATGCCAACCTTTGATTTCATGGCTAGAAACCCAGATAACCCATTATCATGCTTGGCTGATAAGTCTATGGTGATTGCAGGTAGTTTTAGGTCTGTGTAAAACGGTGTTTTTTTAAACCAGTTTCTACTTGTCTGTCCTCACTTGAATATTTCTACATAGTTCATGTTTGTTATGTGAGCATATTTTGATATATGCTGATGTAGCGAAAAAAAATAATTTAAATGAATTAAAATTAAATTAAAAAGCACATATTCACTATCACTTGTAGAATTCTGTAACTTACGTACTGAAATATGCTGTAACCTCCCTGATATTAATGTTGTTAAAAACCATAATAAACACTTAAATGCAACTGTAATATTTAGCTACCACAGCTACTTGTGTTTCTTCACTTTAAATACAACTCTGTTTTGTTTGACAACAGCTGCGACCAATTAATTTGTTTCGGTTCAGAGAATACCATAGAAACATAAGCCAGTGATCATCACAAGCACTTCGTACAGGTGGTGAGTCACCCACATGGTTCTCTATATTCTTTACATATCGATGGAGTTGTTGTAAAACCGTTTATAGTATTGCAATAAAATACTGTAAGGTTTATTCATCAGTTGTAACTGATTGGTTGAAAGTTTTATGCTGCCAACACTGAAGGCGTTATGGACATCGGAGTCACACGCATTGTTCATGATCTGTCGGGGAACACAAGTGGCTTTTCTTGGGTTTTTCTTCAACCAGCTTTGAGTGCGACAACAATCGCCTGAAAAGATGGTCCTTTTCCTGCAGGAACGATGGGTTGCCTTTTGTTGCGTAAACAGTCGGACGTGTGTTTGGTGTGTGTCGCCTTTGCCTCTTGGCTGCTAAGGTCAGCGGAACCACAGAATGCAGACACGTGGAGAAATGGTGCGTATATTCGAGAAAACCAGACGTCCTTATAGATAGCCTGTTGCAGATTTATACAGTTGTAAAGTTGTAAAATCCTATTAATTGTTGCATTGACAAACGTACTTACTCTCCTGCTTTCAAAAATAGTGTTTTGCTTCAGTGAATCGATTTGATTGGTTGTAATAAACTTACACTGGCATTTATCTTCCTACTGGAATGTTTCATCTTGGTCTGTATCACCTGATAAGCTGTTTTAAGACCTGCCTTCTTCTCTGGGTCTCTGTTCAGTTCTCCTGGCAAATATAAGTGCCGTCTGTGCCATACGGTACCTGAGGAGGTTCATCCGGGACGACAAAGCCGTGGAAAAGCTGTAACCTGCCTCACGCCACAATCACCCTTTTCCCCAGAGTGAGGAGGCCGGAATCCCGTTTTAAACAAATGTGTGCAATGGAGAGTGTTTCAAACATTTCAAAATCTGCAACAATTTTATGTGAATAGCTGCATTTCAAAAATATATATGATTTATTGAAGTTCTATTAATTTCTCAACTGATCTCAACTGCTTACAATCTGTTCTATATTATATAAAGACGTACAAAATTTTGTATTTTTCTGTGATGATTGTATGCGCTTTATTATATGGATGGCTTTATTATTATAAATTATTATGATCTGAATTGAGATTTTGACATTTGATAGCAGGAATGTTGTAGCTAAGTACATATTGCATGTTGTTTGATGTCTGAACAAAAAATACCGGCTTTATATAACTTTTAAGAAATGCAAGATTTTGTATTGATACATGATTTGTACTATATAAATATGTATGAGACAAAATATATCATAAATGCAACTTACACACAAGCATCTTCAAGAATTTATTTTACATTTTAAATGTCAATTGTCTGAATGAAAATAATATTTAAAAAAAAAACCCACTAAATAAATAAATGAATTATGAAAAACTTATCACTCCGGTTAGTAGTTCTCCACTAGAGGGCAGTATAAGCTTCAATTTTTCCATAATTATAATAATATTGTTGTAATAAAATGGAAATTGCAATTTTACAGTTTTATGAGTAATACTATTAAACAGTTCTCAGGTTAGCCTGGAGTTTTATGCTTTCAGGGAGCTATAATCAGTTAACTTTTCAGTGTTTCTCTAAGCAGGGTGGTCAAGCTCAGTCACACAAAGATTAACATGAAAAACCAGCAATGAATTTGTTGCCTAACTAAAAATTATTTATTAAGGTAGTAACAGTATCATTCAAATATCTGGTCGAAATCTTTGTGTAAATAACGTTTAGAAATGTCAACTTTTAAATGAAATGAAACAATGATACATAAACATCTCCCGGAAGATTCCGTTGAAACCTGATACTTACATACACTTGAGGAAAAAAAAACAAATTCTTTTTTTCTTTATTGTCAAGCATTAAATCAGAGTTCACGAAATCACTTTTTCTGTTTTAGATCAATAAATAAACATTTGTTTTGCATTTGTTAAATGTCAGAATAAAGAGAGAATTCTTCTGGGATTTGTTTTTATTACTTTTCACCAGTCACAGATTCACATGCACTTCCTTAGTATTTGGTAGAATTGCCCCGAAACTGTTTCACTCGGGCCCAACGCTCTGGGTGTCCTTCCGCCAGCTCTCTACAGCAGCTTGCTGGAATGTTGGCCCGCTCCTTTTGACAGAACCGGTGTAACTGGGTCGGGTTTGTAGGCCTTCACTCACACTCGCCTTTTCAGTGCCGCCCTCAGGTTTTCTATGGGACTGAGATCAGGGCTTTGTGACGGCCACTTCAATACCTTCACTTTGTTTCCCTTAAGCCACTTTCTCACTAATTTGGAGGTGTGCTTGAGGTCATTTTCCATTTCTCAGACCCATTTGCGCCCAAGCTTCAACTTCCTGCCTGATGTCTTCAGATGTCGCTTCAATATATCCCTATAATTTTCTTTTCTCATGATGCCATCTATTTTGTGCACCAGCCCCTCCTGCATCCAAGCAGCCCCACAACATTATACTGCCACCCCATGCCTCACAGCTCACATGCCCCATGCCCCATGCTCCATGCCTCACAGCTCACATGCCCCATGCCCCATGCCTCACAGCTCACATGCCCCATGCTCCATGCCCCATGCCTCACAGCTCACATGCCCCATGCCTCACAGCTCACATGCCCCATGCTCCATGCCTCACAGCTCACATGCCCCATGCTCCATGCTCCATGCTCCATGCTCCATGCCCCATGCCTCACAGCTCACATGCCCCATGCCTCACAGCTCACATGCCCCATGCTCCATGCCCCATGCCCCATGCCTCACAGCTGGGATGGTGCTCTGAGGCTTCTAAGCTTCCTCTTCTTTTTCCTCCAAATATACCGTTCGTCATTCTGGCCGAACCGATCAATTTTTGTTTCGCCAGACAACAGGACATGTCTCCAGAAATTAAGAGTTTTGTTCCCATGCGCAGTAGTCTAGCTTTTTTTGTGGTTTTGAAGCAATTGCTTCTCCTCCCAGAGTAACCATTCAGCTCATGTTGGTACAGGACTGGTTTTACTGTGGATAATGATACTGTCTTTCCAGTTTCAGCCAACATCTTCACAAGGACTTTTGCTGTTGTCCTGGGATTTATTCACACATTTCGCACCAAAAAAGTTTCTCTCTGGGAGAATCCATCTCCTCCCTGAGCAGTATGACGATTGCACATCCCCATGCTTTTATACTTGCATATTTTTGTCTGATCGGATGAACGTGGGACCTTCAGGCGTCTGGAAATTGCACCTAAGGAAGAGCCACACTTGTGGAGGTCCACAGTTCATTTCCTGATGGAACCCCTGAGACTGACTCACCGAACCCCGAGGGTTCGATCGCACCCAGGTTAACAACCACTGGACTACAATGTTTAGCTGAATTTTGCACGACTGGCACACTTGTCAGCGGGGGGAGGATCAGGAAGAGGAAAGGTGCCGTGCAGGTTGGCAGAGGATAAGCCCTGCCTATTGGGTAGGGCTGTAACCCTTTGGCCTGGCATTCAACATGCCAACATCATACCGGTCACCTTTGATTTCCAATTTTAACACTGCTTGTTTGCAGTTTTAGTAATACATCATTTCAAAACAAATTACATTTTTGCTACCCACTGTACCAAAAAATTGGGAAAAACTGTGAACCCAAAACAGAAGATAGTAACGAACGTGAGTTTGTGAGCCGTTACACTCCCACTCCAGGGCCCTTTTTAACAGATTATGGAGAATACTTCTGTGGGCCATAAGGATCTCTGAGGCGGGCTGGAAGTCACCTGTGGGCTTCAGGTTTGACAGATGTGCTTTGAAGACTACCCCCTACTTTAACTTTCGGTTTTGAAAATGTTGTTTGTCAACAAGCCAGGAATTTGTTCAGTTGACCTAAAACACTGGTCCCCTAATCCGGTCCCGGAGGGCGAGTCTGTAACACGGTTTGTGGATTTCCCTGCTCTGACACACCTTTTTCAGCTAATTACCAAATTTGTTATGCGTGTTTGAACAGGGAAATCTACAAACTGTGTTACAGACTAGCCGTTCCAGGAGCAGGACTGGGAAACTCTGACCTTACAGCTGTCGGAATAATGCGCTTAATAAAGCTGTAATGGGTGTTAAAACATTTGGAACCGGAGACCTTTGTTTTATTTTAAAATAAGTAAATTAAATAAAAGAATTCAACTCAGAAAAACAAAGCACTTTGGACAGAAAGCTAAAAATAAATACAAACATTTAATGCATCCATATTTTCCCAACATACAATGAAAAAAGAATTGAATTATTAAACTGTAGACATTTTATGAAATTTACAAAATATTACAGAAAAATTATCATAATAAAACAAGTTTAAAAATTATCTTTGCACTTGAAAAGTACATAAATACAAATGTCAAATATTGTAAAACCTTTCCAAGTTAAATAAATATAAAATGAACCACAAAATGTTTAATAAAATAAAATAAACAGCTTGTTCACCAATGTGCGACATATTTACATATTAGACAGCTTTTTAGTGCCGAATTTCATTTTTACAGAGTGATTACGTAAACAGTATATCATGGAAACATGGTCACGATTGTAATATTTAAAAGCGTAAAGAATGAGGCCTAAAGGCTTGGGAGGTCGGCCTGAAGATGACTGCCGCATTCTGATCATAGGTGCTTGTGGTCTGCAGCATTCCTTCAGAGTCACTCTGCCGATGTTCGGTATGCAGGAATCTGAGACAAGGGCACCACTATCCCATTATCACAGTCAAAATCCCAGATGTTGTCGTAGTCCACTTCCTGATCGTCTGGTTCCGCAGGTTCTAAGTAAGAATCCTCTGTGGGAACAAGATGACCCTATCAGCCTATCTTGTGCAGCATTCTGCTAGGATTAAGCAGCGGTATGACAGTTTCACAGAATGCGATCCAAATTCCTTCATAACATAAGACGCAATTTAGACTCAAGCAAGCATTCACTGCATCTGCGTTGCCTCACCCACTTTGTTAAGAGTGAGTCAGCCTCCAAACGCCTTGTTTGACTTAGACTATGATCCGATACGTCGAGCAAACATGACAAATTACTGGCGCATGACAGAAGAAATAACAGCCTGTTGCTATATATTTTCGGTCAATGTTCTGGGAATGTCCTGTGCAGGCTACAGTAGCAGCCGCTCCCCAAGACCACCTGTCGCGTACAGTCTGGCCCACCGCGCTGACATATCAGCCCCTCGGCCTACGCAGCCAACCTCCCGGCCGCATGCCCAACCTCGAGCTGCCACACACCACGACGCCCCAGCCCCCCTACAAAGGCATGTCTCACCTCTCTGTGGAAAGGTCAGGCTAAAATCAGACACGCATACGCACTGCGGTCGGGAGAGAACCATACGACAGGCACTACAGAAGGAATCAACCCTAAAACCAAATGTTGAATCTGTACTTCATTGGTGTGTGATTAAATCTAACCATGATTATTTAAAATATTATATAATACTTAAGTATTATTATTATCTAAATCCCTGTTTTGAATGACAACCTGTTGGCCAATTGAACTTGAAACCAAACAACTTTCTATGTCTCAGGTAAACTCCATATCTAACTGAGATATTTCCCAGCAGATAATAAATCATCCCAATGACGTCAAGAGGCTTTTGCTCATACTATGCATCACAACATTGCCTGTGGGTGTCTCTGATGGAGCAGGAAGGGAAAATATTAACATTCCCACCTTGTGAGTAATCAGCTGATATCTCAGGAAGCAAGTGATGTCTGACATCTGGCTGAAGTGTGGCCTATGCAAGAATGAGACAACATGGCAGTTTTATTCACGAATCTATTCTCTATTGTTGTATATCAGTACCAATAACCTGGTTGCAGTATTTAACCCCTAAATGGAAGGATTACTACCCAGCAGTTGGTCAATATGGTCAATTCCTAATGCATAGTATTTCAGCTGCGTGCAACAATTGCTGTGACTTCATTGTTAATTACCAGCCAGTAGAATTTGTGGAGTACGGTTTTATGCACCTGTGTAACATTTCTCTGCCTGGACGCCGCTGTAGGTGGAGACAGTAACTTGAACCCTTTTGCCTCCTGGGTATGTATGACTTCGCGGTGTGAGTATGAGGGGAGTGCCTCACACCGGCCTATAGGCGGGGGCTGTAGCCTGAAGGACCAGGGCAGGAGTGGTGGATCTTCACGCCTCGCCCAGTGCTGTCTTGACATCTACGGGTGGAGATCCATGATATTGAGGGAAAAGTTGCATTTTAAAAGTTGCAAATATACTAGTGATTTATTTATTTTTTTCCCCTTTCAAGCAATTTTCGATTAGATTAGACCAATGCTTTCCAATCCGGTTCCCAAGGGACCTGCAGACAGTCTATGTTTTTGTTTCTATTGTGAGTTGGGAGGGAGCAAGAATGTGGATTATCTGGCTGGGAGGAGGCAAAAACGTGGACTGTCTGTGAGTTAGGAGGGAGCAAAAATGTGGACTGTCTGTGAGTTAGGAGGGAGCAAAAATGTGGACTCTCTGTGAGTCCCCAAGGACCAGACTGGGAAACACGGCATTAGATTATTCCCATTCTGCAGAGTACAGGTACAGAACAAGTGAAATGTAGTTAGCACATTTATAAATTATGGTTGTGCGCAAAATTATACATATAAGATGCATGCAGGATGCACAGAGCAAATGATTGTGATGAGAAATTTGGTACAAGAAAAGTCCAGATTATCACATATACAATGTGGAAATAAGCAGCCGGTATGGATGAAACAAACTAATAAAGATATAATAATTAAAACTAGCATTCCATGCAGGGTCCCCTATAAGTGGTAGAAAGTAGATTGAATGAACTGGAAAAAGTGTCAGAATTTGATTCTATGTCCTAAAATAGATTTGCGGTAAAACATGACCTGATAAGGTTTATGTTTTTATAATATGATATGGTTACATGGACAGTTAAGGTGGAGTAGAGGGACTATGCTTCTCACCACAGGTTTCACATAATTGTCTCCCGGTAGGTCTATCCCAGGGGTCCAGGGGTCATCATAGAGGACGCAGGGATCCTTCCGGGCCATGCATGCATCCGAATTCCTCTGGGGCACAGGTAGTCGTTGCGTGGAAGGTGTCCAGGGTATGCTCCAGCTGTTTGACTGAACAGAAAACGCAATTTAAGGTTAAAAATAAAGGTGGTGGCTTTAATCGCAGGTTCACACATCATCAGATAGAAGCATGAGGAATTTTAACTGTGAGGTCGCCTCTACTCATTCAGCGACGGGAAATAGCTCAGCACCTTAACAAGAGGAGGTTCCTGTTCCTGCCGGTGCTCTACAGGTCTGTACGGGGAGTTGTAAACGGGGGACTGTGGCGTGTCAGGGGCCGTGTTGGAGCCACGGTGGGCAGAGGGGCCACGAAGCGACGTCCGGGGCTGGCATTCCATGACGGGCCTGCCCTGCGAGGACATGCTGCCGGGCTTGGAGGTGAGCTGAGGGGGCTCATGCATGCAGGCCGAGCCTCGCAGCTCCGAGCTGAACTGAACAGAGACAGAGCAGTGTAGCATGAACCTGCCGCCCCCCCGCGTAAAGTGTAAACTGGGTGTTCAAACAACAACAAAAAATAAAACATCAGCATGCAAAAATAAAAACGAAATTTCACTGAAAATGTAAACAGGATGATCATTATTTGCTTTGGCAACACTTTACGTGAGGGGGCACAAATAATGTAGTAGTACAACCTTACTTAATGTATTAACTAAACTGATCCGACGTGCGTTCGTCATTAATTAATCACAACAGTTCATGTAATTCATGTAATTACTATATCTGTTCATGATTTGTACTTGAGTAGCAGCTGAGTACCAAAGTTACTTGTGCCCCCTCAAGTAAAGTGTTACCTTTGCTTTCTTAAACAGTGAATAAAATATCATACAGAAAAAAACATCCTACAATCAAACATACTTTCACTGTACTTCAGCCAGTACAGTACACTTCAGTGAACATTACAAAAACCTTTCCACCTACTCACTGAAGGTCTTTACTTACGCAGAGTGGGGTGCTGTACCCAGGCGATGTCAGGTTGTCGGTATAACTGTGCAGTGGGAGTTGGTTTAATTCCCGCCCCTTTTGGGAGCCTCTCTCTTCTCGATGGCTGCGGACGCTCCGCCTGTCGAACTCGAATTCCTAGGGAACATTATGTTCACGTCACTGATTCTGTTTGTGTTCCCCAAGGAGTCGGCGTGGAGGCCTGCCTTCTGATTCTGGCCTGCTCGCTCTTACCTTTGACTTGGTTGGAGTATAAATGATGTCATACACTGGGGGTGGTGGAAGTAATACTGGGACTTGCATGATTTTGAAATGACTGATCCAGTTGGAGAATTCATTTTCATCCATGCAGGTCACAATGATAGGGTTAATCAGTCTTCCTGTAAGCAAATCATAATTGTACATGTTTACCTTTCCATTCAGTACCTGATAAACAGAGCTGGGTAATTCAGGTCCGGAGAGTAAATGACCAGACCAGGATTTTGTTTGAACCAACCAGTTAAATACTCTGTGACAATTTATGCTCAACTGGTTGACTGAAACAAAATCTCGGTCAGGCCTTTTACTCTCTGGACCTGAATTACCCACCTCTGCCGATATATTTCTGTTATGTTCTATGACATTTACATATTTTTGCCTTATCACATTTGTGCTAATAACACAGTTACTGAGAAACACATTCTTTTATTTACATGTAATTATGGTTCAAAAGTCCACTTACCTTCAATCATAAATGTGTTTGATTTAACTTCTTGACAAGGTGTAGTTACATTGATACTGTTAAGTGGAAGTTTTCCCTGTAAAAATAGAAGGTCTTGTAAATGTCTCAGTATTATAAAACACGCCCAGAATGGTTTCTGACATGCAGCCACACGTACACACACGTAAACATGTACACACTTACACGCACAGACACACACGTACACACACGTAAACATGTACACACACACGCAAAGACACACACGTACACACACACATAAACATGTACACACACACGCACAGACACACACGTACACACACGTAAACATGTACACACACACGCACAGACACACACGTACACACACGTAAACATGTACACACACACACAAAGACACACACGTACACACACACATAAACATGTACACACACACGCAAAGACACACACGTACACACACACGTAAACATGTACACACACACGCACA
>JABFDZ020000131.1:17557807-17573374 GCA_019775955.2 Pollimyrus isidori | reverse complement strand
CCCCGTCTGTGCTCCCCGTCTGTGCTCCCTGTCTGTGCTCCCTGTCTGGTTCCCCAAGGTTCATGGGGCTTACTTGACCTCACTTTGGTTAAGATATTGGTAAAAAAAACAGCGGCTGTTTCATATCTCTCTGGAGCTAATAGAGGAAAGCAATACGGGCATGTTGACCGATTGTAAAAAATAAATAAAAATGCCTTTGGCTCTGAGTAGCCATTTCAGATGCTGATAAGAGAGGTGTTTATTTCAGACGAGTACTTTTTATGGTGGAAGCCTCACCTGGTAGGTCAGCCCAGTGGTGGTGTTAGATACAAAGTGAAGGTGTGTCTGAAATAGGTCCAAGAAACAGTCATGTATGTCCTATAAGAGAGAGCGAGAGCGGGGAGATTTTCAAATATCTGCTATGGGAAACTACATGTACTAAACAAGCCCGGCACGTCGCAACAGTAAAACTCCTCAAGAAGTCAATATATACATTTATTCTAAACACACTGTGTTTATGATGAATTGTGATGTTTGGAGCAATGTAAACTTTCCTATGTTTCCTACATTTATTTATATACTTTCCTTAATTTAATGATATTTAGCTTTAAGGAATCAACTTCAAAAAAACAAGACGGTATTGGGGTGTTTTCAGATCCACCATAGGGAGGTGAAGTTTTGCCCGGAGTAAATTAACGTAGGAGGATAGGGCCGCAACACGAGCTTAGCATCTTTGAAAGAGGCCAGGGAAGAAGGACGACGGAGGTTTTGGTGTGACGCAGAGAGGGCCTCGTCGCCGCCCGTGTGCCTGCAGCCGCATCTGCGCTACCCCTCAGCGCTGTTGGGCAGCGCCAGCTCTCCCTCCGCCCTGCCCGTATATAAGTGGGACATTGTGAATCTAACAAAGATGTGTTGCAATTGCCGCTGCCCGGCAAGTTCAGGCACATACGGTGAATCCCTGTGCTTTCGGTTAATCACCTTGACACAACTGGTTTGTTTCACACAGTTGCAGGAAAATCTTAACACCCTCATCTAACCCTTCCTTTCCCAGGAAAGAGCTGCTCATTTTGCACGATTCCTGTCTCAAACTGTCTTTAGCGAATGGGAGTCTCCAGCAAATGCAGACGGCCACGATCCTGTATTAAGATGCTGTTTTGTCTAAATTAAATAACGTGAATGCATAAAAGGTGCCCGTCGCTGCAAAGACGCGCGTCGCCGTTCTGGGCTAAAGGCCGTGTCAGCACACCCTTTCGTCAGAAAAAGCCAAAGGGTGGAAAAGTACCTCCCAATACACTGAGCATGTGCATTGGCTGAATTACAGGCGATTGCATAATGAAAATGGACATGCACTGCAACGCTGACCTGGCAATGCAGGAAGCGGAATTGCACTTTGGAACTGTGGACCATCCTCCCGTAGTTCTTGACGTTGACGCTGCTCTTCTTCCAGCCAGCTGATGGGTCATAGGCGAAGGGGGGGTCCCACTTGATGTTTTCGATCGTCTCAAGATCCTTGGGTGACATCTCCTGAGCCAAGACGTTCACGGGACATTTAGAGAAAGCTCTCCGATGGTCGTCATCCTCATCAATATGCTGGTGGTAGGCGTGTCTCTCACCTTCCTCGGAGTGACCGTGCATAAGATGTTGATGATGCTGTTGGACTTCACCTGGCCCTCCTGGGGGTTCTTCTTGCGAAATAGCCGACGGCTTTTATTCCGAGGAAAGAGAAGGCAAACGTTAATGCGGGCCTCACGCCAATCCAGGGTACGCTTATGTAATATTTTGGTGCCAAACGGAAGAAAAACTGATTGACATTGTCTAGTTTTCTCTTATAAATCTGTATTTTATTTGACGGTGGTCTTCTGTTCTGCGATTTTTGCAGCATGCTGCACTTACAATTTAAAATCAACTGACTGTGTAACTGTCGCATTTGCATGCATTCATTGCCATTCGATATGGTGCATGCAAATGATTCAGACTCAGTGTAGTAAGAGGTAATATTATGAGAAGGAATGCTGAAGTTCAATCATTTAATCCCATCCTTTGTCCCTCGTCTCACACCAGACATTTAGATAAATGACTTCCTGGCTCATCCACTGTATTCATGACAAAGGAAATTAGTTCCGTCGGTTGTGATACCCTTGTTTCTCTGTGTCTGGGAATGCGCAATTTGAAAGCCATTAAGATAAGACAATGAGAGGTATTCATGCTGACAGTCACTGATCACTGAAACACTGATCTCAGAATTTGGCGAAAGCGCCCTGAATGTTTAAATCACACATAAGTTGCATAATTCAACAGAGGCAGAAGTTCTCAAGCCACTTTAAGGCAGGGCATAATTTTTCAAAACAGCACACTATGTATTAGCCGTAGTCACAAAGATAGGTGTTGGTCGAATCCCTGACTTCTACATTGGGTAAGAAAGGCAGCACTAGTGTCTTTTTAAACCAGCACAGAGTCCATCCAATCACATACAAGCCACATGAGAAAAATATGGCCTTTCAGCATAATATAAAAGTCTTTCACTAAATTTCATATGAAAGTGAGGATCGATATGAACATTTAACACTTTTCAGATGTACAAATATGCAAGTAATTTTGGCAAATAAGTCATCACCCCCGGGAACAAAGACTGCGACCAGCGCAGGGTGGATGGCAGCTCAGCATATGAATGTCACCTCTAAGGGTCAGATCTTTCAGAAATATCTGCTAGTAGCCCAGGATGCAGCTACGCAACAATCACCTGAAGAGTAAAAGCGGGATTCTGCCCGTCGAACAGCAAGAGCTCCAGAACAGTTGTGTGTCACATAAGTTGAGATGACATTTCTGAGGTGTACGTAAGTGGAAAGGCACATTCTTAGTGGGGAGTGAGAGGAAGAATCCCTACCTGTTCCTGCGAATGAAGTTCTTGCTTGAAAACTGGAAGTTGTGCTGCGGGACGCATGACAAGCCGCTCCCCATGTCGTCCTGCCTTCTGCAGTCAGCCTGCTCTTCCCTCTGAAGTTCTGCTGGAAATCCAGGTGTCGGTGCAGCGCCTGTAAGGTGCAGCACGTCCTTGTCTGCAAGGCGTTGTATACAAACTGCTTAAGCAGAAAGGGGGAGAGCTTGCTGCATGGAAGGGGCGGCCCTTGGAAGGGAGGTGGGATCTGGAGGAGAGGGGTGCGGCCTGCGTGAGCTGCCAAGCGGAGCCTGCTGTGCCAACGGGACGGCAACTGACTCAAACTTCTGGAAAAGACGCTCAAAATTTCTTTTGAAATGAAAGGAAGCGTTTTTTTTTCCTGAGCTGGAATGCAAATATTGACCTGAGAGAGCTCAGCCTACCTCAGCCTTAAAAAACAGCAGCAGTACTTCTGAAGCCCAGACTGAGAACAAACACCTTTTCTGTCCTCTATTATGCTTCTGTTATGTTTATTTAATCACACAATCACATAAGTTTCAGATATTTTTAGTCCCCCATCCCCCCCCCCCAACCTCATCAACGTAATTTTTTGGGAGAAACGATGTTTCGTTTTCAGAGATCACAGACCAACAGCTGAAAAGACAGAGGGCCATTTAGGACTGAGAGAGCAGCTTCCTGTGTGCTGCTGTTTCGACCCACGTGCAGGAGGGTGTGAAAGGTGTTTCTTCCGCTCTACAGGTGTACACATACTGTAGGAAGTTTCTGTTGAATCATGATAGGGGGGAGTCACTGCAGTTCCCTGGTCTCTGTGCCAATGGAAAAACAGAGTCCTGGTAATGTCCGGCGGATTGGCTGTGACTCACAGTGAGCTCAGAGCTCACAGGTCTTGCTGGAAGGAAGTGACAGGTTTTTAGAAACTCTGTACTTACTCTGAAACTACTCAGTGCCCACCTGGGTTTTCCCAGTACATATCATGCATCTCAGAATGGCAGCCCTGCCATAAATCGCCACTTTTTGAAAATCACAACACGCAATGTTTTGTTTTTACTGGGATACAAATGATGATTCAGGTCCAGTAATATTTAGGATGTGCTTCCAGGATTTAGCAAGTATCCTGTTAAGTCTCTTTCTGTTCCTCTCTAAGGGCCCAGATTTACACTCAGTGTTCCTCATTGCCAAATCCGATTGTCCGTGTTTGTCATAGACTCTCACGATTTCTGAGACTCCGTCCATTCTGATACACAAGTAATTATGCGACTAATGGGCCGCTTCAGTGATTTGAAACTGCTTTAGGTGCCTCATGTTGTACTGAGGACTCCCACGTCAAACTGCCGATGGGCCGAGCTCTTCTCCTGCTGTCACTCACTGCTGATTTGCATTCAGCATAATATATTTTATACTTTACTGCTATACTTGTGTGTGGTGGGCTATGAATTTGTTGCTTTGGGAAAAAAGCATGTAACATAGGAGCAGATCTGGAAATGTGATTTGAGTTATTCTGAAACTGAAGTCTCTGTACATGAAGTGTTTCGGTTATTTTGTCCAACCCATATAGAGCTTTTGATGTTTTCCAGTAACTAAGTTTACTGACCAACCATTTCTAACAAGTTGATAATGTGCTTTGACTTATGTCAGTGAGGTGATGTCAAACAGACCTAATAAAGGTTCACACCCCAACCTATAAGATTTTATAACGTGTCATAAGAACTATAAACATATTGTTGTAGGTTATAACATATTTAAACAAACAGTGAGGATACAGTTTGACAGCAGTTTTAGAAGTTGAGTGTGTGGAGACCCGCAGGGCTATGTTGTATTTGAAATTGTTCCATCTTCATGTTTCTTTTGTCATGTTTGAAATTCCCATCACCATTTATGGGGATTCCAGTCTTCATGATTTATTGCTTCCTAACCGCACAGACTTCACCTGGGTCAAATTGTTGCAAACAATATGAAAAAAAACTGGTGATACAGTTGTTCCACGGAAATTCACTGAACTTGTGTAAGACGGGAGAAAATGGACTTTTAGGAAGCCGAACGGATGCTTATGGCCTGACTGATTCGATTAGTAAGATAAGCAATCATACATCTATCCATTTTCTGAAACCGCTGAAGTCCGACTGGGGTGGCGGGGGGGGACTACAGCCCATCTCAGGAACAATGGGTGGTGGGCAGGAACCAACCCTGGGCAGGAACCAACCCTGGGCGGGAGCCAACCCTGGGCAGGAACCAACCCTGGGCAGGAACCAACCCTGGGCGGGAGCCAACCCAGCCTTAAATACCCGAGTTTGCTAGCTTACCATAATAAACAGAACTTCCTTTAAAACTGTGATTCTTTGTATTTAGTAGCATCATCAGGAGTGCAACAACGCACCGACCTTGTTAGCTCACAGTGGCGTTTTTAAATCCATCTCCAGATCAGCTACAGCAGCTGTACGTGGCTGCGGCTGGGTACTGAATTCTTTAGTGTGTTCTCAAAAAGACAGCTGAGATGAATTGGTGATTGACCTTTATTTGTCTAGCAATGTGTTTGAGTGTTCAGCTTAGAGTGTATTTGGCCTTTTTTTCTAAAAAATGGATTTAAAATGACAGAAGATCTTACTAGACAAAACGAAAATGGAAGAATCGGTACTTCTGCGATGAGCCGATTTTAATTCAGCAAAAGCAAACAGGATTTTTCGTTATAACCTGAAAAGAACTGAACAGACCGAAACTGATTTATTCCCATGGTACCATATTACCGAAGGTCCGGAGAGTAAGGTGAGAGCGTTCAGCTGTTGTCAGTGATCAGGCGGAGGGGGCTGTGGGGTCAGGCGGCGTGACCAAACCAAGCCGCGATGCCACAGGCTCCACCAGCACCGCACAGCGGCTCCAGAGGCCCGAGGATATCAATCCTAGCCCAAATGACAAGCAAACAACCAAACACTAATTTAAACATCTTAAAATTTTCCAATATATATTTTCGATATTCTGGCAGGTGTAATTGTTGCCGTTTAACCTTCATGTTAGCTTTCATTCAATTGAATAAGGAAAGAAGAAAAGAAACAAACAAAATCAATGTATAAATATAAATTCCAGGACTGGAAAGTGTGACCATATCTATACAGGCAGAATTAAAGAAATCTGCACAGGTATAGTTTTGTAAAAATTTCCTTTAGAATTTATGCTCTGCAAATGCAGAATGATATATATATATATATATATATGAATATAACAATTATGTATAAAATGTGTGTAAAATCAGTTGCATACCAAATGTCATGTGATGTTCCTTGGAAAACATCTTTATTTTTTTTTTCTTTACAGGAGTGTATTGCTGTTTTAAACATAGTGCAAAATTCAGTTTCCACATAAATACACCTGACATAAATTACGTATAAATAAACACACAGTGATGGAATAAGTTACACGCGATAAGATACATTTACACTAACATCAAGCTAACGTCTCATCTGATACTTATATTTAGATTTGATATTTACAATATTCGCCAGAAAACAAAGCCAAAGCTACTGATATCGTATGACCCCCCCTGGCCCTGAACACAAGAATGGAGGACAAAGTGCACCAACCCGTGATAAAGAATTCGACACATAACAGACGATCAGGCCTTCCGGCTCCCCCACGCGCTCTATCAGTTAAGCAAAATCCTTAAAAAAAGGAAAATGTAACTTCTCAGAAGTTTGCAGTCATGTGATATTACGCTACAATTCAACCAAATAGCTAAACGGATTTGGACAGAGTGCAGATGCTAGTGCAGTGACTGTGCATTTCACCTCCTCCAGGTATTCTCCACTACATGAGACTCTTTGATATTTCAAACGCATTCGCTGCTGTATAATCTCGCTCCAATGCAAAACTAATCAGACTCTCCATTGATTTCCAGAGGGATTTTTATGCTACACTACAACAGCTAAGGAATATCGGTCACCATAAGCGAGGTCTTTAACCACCTTCAGAAGCATGCACGCAGCCAGAGAAGCCTGCCAATGCTGAGGGATTTGTCGTCTCTCTATTTAACATCCACCTCACTAATACTGAGTCACTTCAGTTCCAAAATGATTATTGGAATATAAATGTAACTTGGATAATTTAGGTCTGCTCTCCTTTCAGTCTTTCAATTCTAAACAACCTATCAAATGCAACTAAATGTAGTTTTTCATTATGAAATAACAGAGCTGTAGTGGTTCATAAGTAAATACATCCATCTTTTAAAATATGAAGTCTTTGTTATTTCCACCATATATCCTATTCTCCATCCATTCTACAGTACAACAACGACACAATTTATAAAATAAGAATAATAAATACAAAACAAACATGTTATAAATCATATTAAGAATAAAGTACATTTGTATTGATTAACTGTAGGAAAACAAATGTTATAAATTTCAGTCATTATTATGGCCTTCCTTGCTTTGTGGTGCATTAGTGGCATATCTCTTGCTCTGAAACATTATCTATTCATTGTAGCATCCTTTTAGACCACCTCCCTGTAGTGTAGAACATGACTAACCATTACTGCCACCTACTGTGGCAAAGCGGCATTGCAGCTTATCAGCCTGCTACGTAGGCCAAAAATTTATTAGACATGCATGATAGATACGAGCCAATAGCAACATTCCTGGAGTTGGGCGGTAAGCTAAGGTATTTATTTATTTTTTTTAATTGAAAATTAAAAATTTCAACCAAGTCCACCTACAGTAAATGTAATCATGTGATACAAATCAACCGAAAAAATCAAGGAACAGTACCGGCTGTTGGAGCTCTGGACAGTGACAGTGCAGTATGTTCAGGGGAACATGTCATTCCTGATCCTCTCCCTGTCAGGAATGCTAAAGTATCCTTGGAAAGGAGCCAGCATTTGTTTGGGAACAGGGTTCTCAACGACCTGACGCTGCAAACCCACGCGGTACCCGCCAACTCCTCCTTTCTCTGTCCATCACCACCTCCTCCCCGCCACGCCCCCGTCCCTGCACTCCCCGCCGCCCCCTGCTGGCTACACCGAGCAGTTCCGACGCTTGGACCAGCAGCAAGGCTGGGCGGGGGCCTGCTGGGGCCACAGTCTTTGTCAAAGGCTGGTGGAGGAGACCGAGAGGGTGGGCGAGGAGGGCGGGGGAAAGTTGAGGAGCTCCAGCACGGCGACGCCCACGCTGCTGCGCCTGGTGAACATGCAGGAGGCCGCCACCCACTTGTTGCTGCGTGGATTATATTTCTCGATGGAGTTGAGGCTGGAGCTGCCGTCGTTGCCGCCCACCGCATAGAGCCAGCCGTCCATGGCCACCAGGTCGTGGGTGCTCCTGCGAGGCCGGTGACAGGAATGACACAGGGGGACAAACGCAAAACGACAGGCACGGGGGTGAATGAGGAAGCTACCCCCTGCATATACAAAATATTACACCCCCCTAAAGATATACGGTAATGCTTTCCAAAAACTGCACCTTCATAACGCCTTTATAATGCATTCATAGAACATTCTGTGCACCTTCATCATGCATTCAAAGAACATTCATAAGCAGCATGTACGAATACCTTGACATCCCAACATACCCTAACACCTTTACATTATTATACGATTATAATCATTGTTATTATCATTTATTACACGGCTCTCTGGAATGCTTGATCCTGATTGGTCAGTTGAGACATTTGCAGGTTCGTTTTTTTCAAATAATAACCGCTCCGAAGTAATAACGCATAGCCGGTACTACTTGTATGTTTAAAATCCCTAAATGTGGGACCACATTTACAAAAGTCACAGTTCACAATTAATGGAAATGTGCAATTTAATACTTGTAAATAAATAAAATACATACGTTATTATATATTCTTATGTAGATGTTATAAATTGTCTTACTAACGTTTGAATGTTAGTCACGTGGTACTATATCGTTTCGCGGAAGGATAAAAATGTTAATTTAAAACAAATATGCCAATAAAATGTTTCAAATTCATATTCATGACCAATTTTTTTTCCTTATGTGGCAAGTAGCCATGTCGGGTCCTGATCACACTGTCGGGGCTTATTTCTGCGATAACTACCAGCTGCCTGTACATTACCCCTTACTTAATGTTTGTTATTATGGCATGTTAAGATATTACGGTATACTTAATAAACTCAATAATTAGAAATGACCCAATAGCCAGTTTGTTTATACTTCCTGCCGTTCCTATTCCAAACATATCTGGGTGCATCTAAAATCACATCCACCTTCTCATCGAGATGAAGAGTCAAGAAGAAAATCTTTTACCAGCTTTGAGTTCAATGTAATATCTAATCTAATCGAGATTATGCAGTCAATGCTTCTACCCGGCAGTGTTTAGGGGTGCAAGCCCACCACAATCTGGAAAAACCACGTACAACTTTTTGGTCCCCTAGACGAGTGAAACAAACATGTAAGCAAGTCGAAGCAAAAAGATATGAGGAACACGAGAAACATAGATTACTGCAAGGTCACCACGAGATGTCACGCTACCATAAACACGCCTGCTGTCCCCCATCCAGCACAGTACACATTTTATGCGTTCATGAGTCACTACATTTTTTCCCTGTTATCTGCCGGCTTTTGCGTTTTGTCTGGGGAATTTGAAAAACTCACGGAAAATCCCAGTGAATTGCTTACGCCGACCGCGCGATATATCGAAATGGCGATGAGCGAATTCGCAATACAGAAGGGTCGACTTTACGATATATAGTTAGAGATGACGTAGTAAAACGCCAACAAGTGGTTCAGCGGGCAGCATTTCCTTACCTGCGGACGTTCATGGGCGCCACCCCTTCCCAGGTGTTGGTTTTGGGGTTGTACCTCTCCACTGAGTTGAGGCAGCTGGTTCCGTCGTTGCCCCCAGCGACGTAGAGCATGCCCTCCAGAACAGCGACCCCAGCACTGCTCCTCCGGCTCAGCATGTTAGCTATAGATGTCCAAATGTTACTCTGCAAGGACCAGTCGGAGAGGTGCCATATTCAGTTTCCTGTCCAATACTATTCTGGTCAAAGCAGGAAGAGTTTATAGTTTAAGCAAAGCTCTGTAGAGCTCTAGAGGTATGACATCACAGGTTGGTTCATCTGGTCTGATCAGAGCTATAATTTGCTTTTGACCCTTTGTTTGCCCTCACTGTGCTGCCTTCGCTCTCCCTACCACCACAATAAAAACTATTTGTTAGCTCATGCACTAAAACCAATGACTTGAAAACGACAGACTTGGTCCCCTCACAGGTAGAAACATTTTCACAATTCTATTACACAAGCGGATGTTACACAAGCTTCACCTGAGGATCGTACTTCTCCACTGTCGCTAAGTGTGAGGAGCTGTCATATCCACCAACTGCGTAGAGGTTGCCGTCTGAAGCATAAGGAGAAAATATGAAAGTTAAAAGATGCGATACCTCCTTATTAACAGAATCTATCGAATACATTTACTATGAGGTAAGAGCAAAAACATAGGCACAGTGGTAAATGTACAGTGCCTAATGAATACCATGTTTTATTGTCTTTCAACATTGAATCATTGTAGATTTCATTAGGCATTTTTACACTGATCCACTTGAAAAAGCCAGTGTTGGTAAAAAGAAAATAAACTCTACAGTGTGATCTGTATTAATTACCTACATTAACAATAATTGATTGTATATATGGTGGGGACATAACCAATATGGCAGGAGGTGTGTGTGTCTTTGAGGGGGCAGGGGGTTTGACGCTGATCTGGTTCATACAGACATGGAAACTAGGGCTGCGCAATATATCATGCGCAATAATATAGTTTATTCCTGGCAATTTCATCCACTTCATAAAGCTAATTGCTAATTGAGGAAATTTCTCATATATGATTTGATATTATGCAGCACTAACTGACACCAAACATACATCTGTAGCATAAGTAGGTGCCCCATCAAGTCAGTGTTTAGTAGAGGCACCTTTGGTACCAGTGCGGATTCTGGATCCTGGTCGCAGAACACCAGAACAGCTCTTCACCCTCACAAAGATAATGGGGAAGGCAGGTATGGTAGTTTACCCAACCAGTCTACATGTGCTTTGTGGACCTGGAAAAGGCATATGATTGTGTCCCTCAGGGGGTCCGGTGGGGAGGAGTTCTGGAGCATGGGATACAGGGTCCATTGTTACAGACCATCCAGCGCCTGTATAAATGCAGCGAGAGCTTGGTTTGCATCGCAAACTCATCCCTGTCAAACTCATCCCTGATGGGTGGCGGACATTTATGGACAGTATTCCTAGGCACAACCATGGGCTGCAGGGGGTCGGTTTGGGGGTCTCTGGATCTCGTCCTTGCTTTTTGCAGATGACGGGGCTCATGTTGGCATCGTCGGCCGGTGAGCTGAAGCATCACTGAGTCAGTTTACAGCTCGGTGTGCAGCAGTGGGGATGAGGTTCAGCACCACCAAAAGATCATGATTCTCAACTGGAAAAGGCTGGATTGCCTTGTCCTAATGGGGGATGAGTTACTGCGTAAAGGCAATGCTTTCGATTTACCAGTCGACCTGTTCCTACCCTCACACGTGGCCACAAGCTTTGAGTAGTCACCGAAAGAATGAGATTGATAGAAGAATGTGGATACTTGCAGCATAAATGAGTTTCTTTCACAGGGTGTCTGGGCTCAGCCTTAGAGGAGTTTGGACATTCAGTAGGGGCTCGAAGTGAAGCCGCTGCTCCTCCACATCGAAAAGAGCCAGTTGAGATGGGTCAGGCATCTATCAAGGATGCTTGTAGGACAGCTCTTTGATGGGGGAAGTCTTGGGGCAGACCCAGGACACGCTGGAGAGATAATATCTCTCAGCTGGCCTGGAAGTACCCAGGTAGTGGGCGAGAGGGATGCTGGGCCTTCTTAGACTGCTTCCCCCACGACTCGACCCCAGATAAGTGGTGGAAAATGGATGGATGGATTGATGAATGGATGGATGGATGCATGCATGGACCTTTGGTAGTAATTACAGCTTTTAGTCTGTGTGGCTGAATCTCCATCAGCTTTGTACCTCTTCATGCTGCAATTTTTACCCATTCTTCATTACAAAAATGCTCAAGCTGCGTCAAGGTGCATGCAAGGTCCAGCCACCATGTGTCAGTTGCATTGAGGTCTGGACTCTGATTTGAGGTTTGGACTCTGATTTGGTCACTCCAACACATTAACTTTGGCTGCTAGTAGAGCACAAGCTACAGATGAATGGCTTATGTTTGGTGGTGTTGACCTGCTAGAAGGTAAAATCTTCTCCCCAAGTTGCACTTCTCTTATTCCCCTCTTGGGCTTCCCAGTATTTTGCTACATTCATTCCACCCTCTTCCTCCACAGTTTTCACAGGGCCTACAGCAGAGAATCTGCCACACAGCGTGACGCTGCCACCATCATGCGATGGGATGTCTTTGGTGACGTGAGGCATATTTCTTAAGCCAAGCATGTCGCTTAGGATGATGGCTAAGTTCGCTCTCTTACGACACTAGAACCTTGTCACACAAGATTCTTCCTTCCCAGCAGTGACGTTCTCTTTGCCAGGCACCCAGACAACAGCTTTCATATGCACAGGCTGCCCCATCTCAGTCCCGGGAGTTTCTGACTCCATCAATCATACTTTCCTTGTGACATTTTTCCACTGGCATATAATAACCTAGCTGTACCCAAGCCAACTACAGTCACAGTGTGCTTCCAGAAATGCATCGGTTTTCCACTGCAGAAGAGTCGGCTCAGTGAAGGCGTTGCCGGGTTTGGAGAGTGAGAGTGACATAAAACCGAAGAGATGTTTATTTGCCGTTCACACAGTGTACATCGTGATTTACTATGTGCTAATTTCCGAGCACCCCACACTAGCAGAATCAGCATTCGTCTGCATAAATTTGCATTACAAATCCATTCTGTTTGGCTGTTCTGTTGTACTTTTTTAAGTAGGAGTTTCAGAATGTTTCAGTTCCAGGTTATTGGGAATACACTGGTACATCACCATGTGTGATACTGCTAATAATGAATATTTAGAAAAAGCCCTTTTCCCCATTACACATTATATGCGACATGCACAGAACCCCGGTATCTCGCGGCGTTTCGGCCAATCAGACGGTGGTCATGCTTTCGGCCTTTCTGGAAAGCAGGGGCATGTCAGAGCGGCTATGGTTTAGGTACGGCTCGGGTAAGGCTTGCATTGTTTGGGTACGGCTCAGGTAAGGCTTGCGTGGTTTGGGTACGGCTCGGGTAAGACTTGCATGGTTTGGGTACAGCTCGGGTAAGGCTTGCGTGGTTTGGGTACGGTTCGGGTAAGGCTTGCGTGGTTTGGGTACGGCTCGGGTAAGGCTTGCGTGGTTTGAGTACGGCTCGGGTAAGGCTTGCGTGGTTTGGGTACGGCTCGGGTAAGGCTTGCGTGGTTTGGGTACGGCTCGGGTAAGGCTTGCATGGTTTGGGTACGGCTCGGGTAAGGCTTGCATGGTTTGGGTATGGCTCGGGTAAGGCAGATTTACAGGTGTGCCATATTGTTTCCATTTGTAATGACTGACTCAACTGTACCTCAAGGCATACTTAGTGATTTTGGAAATTCCTGTTTGGTGCTTTACAATCACCTCATTGCAGATTTGTTTTGGAAATCAGCTCACAAGCAGTTCTTCATCCAAATACAAGAATATGTATCCTATAGTCACTTGAAACACCTTGACTGCAGAGATGATCCCCATTTAATTCTGCAGCTTCCAAAAACCAGTGAGCACCATTGGTGATAAATTTTCTATTGATAAATTGATTGATCAAAACAGCCACTGTGATTCAATGTTGTAAAACAGTAAATCATGAAGAAGTCCAAAGGGGGGAACACTCGTTATAAACACTATATGTGTGCGAGTGTATTAGGCAATGCAATGACATAACACACTGAAAGGCTCTCACACACCCAGCATGGCCACCCGGACATAGCGCCTCCTGGTGCTCATGGCGGCGACAGAGGTCCAAGTGCCGGTCAAGGGGTCAAACCTCTCCGCGCTAAAGGGAGCAGAGGAGATCTGACAAAGCACCGCAGAATGCACATGTAAACATGACACGCGGGCCAGTTCATACCTGTTTAAACAGGAAGCGCCATCATATCCACCAACAGCGTAGAGCAGGCCATGAAGGACAGCCACGCCCAAGCAGCTGCGACGCGTTCCCATGGAAACTTCCGACTGCCAGGAATTCGTGACGGGGTCATATGACTCCACAGTGGCCAAATCCGAGGTACCGTCATAACTGAAGAGGAGAAAAAACAAATTACTTTACTTTTTTTTTTTGGTGAGCACACTCTGGATATTCAAGCATCGATGACATTTTTCAGTACAGTTAATCGAGCATTAAAACGAGCGTTAAATATGTCAGCTGCTGACAGCAAGAAGAGCGGCGAAGTCACAAGGAGAATCACCGGCATAATTCATTCATTCCTCGGGTGACCGTCTTACCCCCCAACTGCATAGAGCTTGTTTCCGATGGCAGCCACACCCACCCGCGCCCGCCGTGTGGACATAGAGGCCACCATGTGCCAGCGGTCTGTTCGGGTGTCGTACGCCTCGCAGTCGCCATGGATGGCAAACAGGCTTCCCCCGCCTGTGGAGAGCACAGCCCTGTTGCCTTCCTGTCCCCTTAACAAACTGGCTGCATGTCTTCAGAGGAGTGTGACATACACAGAAAAGCTCATGCACTGCCCATATCAAAATAAAACTACTGTAATATATTTTGCTGTACATATTATAAATCTTTAAGGAGGCTACTGATATTTATTACACACTAATGCTAAAGGTTTTGTAAAGTGCAATTTATTCGTGATTTTTTTTCTCATTTATGCAAAAAACAAACTCTATGTACTGTAGCTTTCATAAGCAGATAGCAAATTCTCAGGAGGTACGACTTGGGTTTTGAGGCAACCCTTCCCCCAGTCCCAAGGAGAGTGGTGATGTCACTGACCGACGGCAAACAGCACGGGACTGGCGCCCTCACAGCGCCGAGGCCGGGTGCGACTGTTGCTCAGGACGCCTCGCTGCTCTGGCATCAGGTGGTACTTAAGGGCCTCGATAAGGAGATCTTTGCACTCGGAGTGGTGCCGCACCAACAGCTCCGTGTCCACGCTGCTCATCAGGAAGTCCCTGGTCAGCAGAGGCAGCCTAACACACTTCATCAGCTGGGGAGGGCACAGAGGGTGGGGGCATGAAGAGAGACTCATCAGCCGGGGAGGGCACAGAGGGTGGAGGACCTAAGTAAGCATGGAAAATGCAAAAAGCTTGTAGGTTGAGTCCCTGGCCAGTCAGCCATGTTTGAGGTAATCTGATGTGCCATTTACAATGTCTACATCTGTTTTTGTTTAAATCAACTGTAAAGAGACATTTCAGAGGTACTGAGATATTGGGGAAAAAAACAGATTATACATATTTCTGGCCTAGACTTCTGAACTCTGGAGCTTGTAAATGTTGGTGTTGGCCACACGTAGGTGACTGAAGCTTTCGGAAATTTCACGTGGTTTGATTCTTAAAGTGTTAGAACTGTGGAGTGACACTTTTTTTTCAGTGGCACAATGAATATTGACAGGGTAGGTCGCACCACACCTGTAATGGTTTACATGCTGTCGACGGCCTGTCAGTCTGGAATGTCATTGTCAGTGCCCCCCCCACACCAAGCACTTTGTAAAGCCAGTGTGAAATTTAAGAAAAGATGACATAATAATACCCTTCTCCTGACAAAGCTCTA
>JABFDZ020000131.1:17484518-17495200 GCA_019775955.2 Pollimyrus isidori | reverse complement strand
GCCCCCTGGAGGATGGGCTCCCCCTTTGGGTCTGGTTAGGGCTCCCTCTGCTGCCCCCTGGAGGATGGGCTCCCCCTGTGGGTCTGGTGCCTCTCGAGGTTCCTTCGTCCTGCCTCAGTTGCCTTTGGCTTGTTCACTGGGGGCTTTGGGCAGGAATAATGTGAATCGCTTGGAAACAATGCAATATTGTGAAAATGTGCTAGATAAAAAAGTCTGAATTAGGTTGCATTGAATTTAATTGAATTATATATGACAATTGAATTTGTTTATGAGTGGTGCAATATTCCCAGGCACAGTTTCTTCCCACAGTCCAAAAACTTGAGATCATGTGAACTGGTGCCCCTAAATTTCTCGTAGTCTCTCTCTCTCTCTCTCTCTCTCTCTCTCTCTATCGGTGTTTGTGTGTGTGTGCGTGTGTGTGTGTGTGAACATGTGTCCTGCAATGGAACAGCACCAACAACCTACCGTAAACCCTTCGGCTTCCTTGGACAAACTCCAAGTGTCACAAACCCCTACAGAATAGGTTGTTACAGACAGTGTACAGATGCACAGAAGACGACATTGTGCTGCAAACACGTTCTCTGTTGCTATTCCAGTTCAGCATTGTAACTGATATTAAATACCCCTCAGTTCCGAACCCTGCTCCTTTACTCTAATACTAGAGCCTTTCGCAGTGACCTGCTATACTAATCTTTGCCCATGATCATATTCAAAAATATGTTTTCAATTTTAAATGAATTGTGACCGATTGCTCTCTAATACGACAGTGGTCACCCCAACGACTGTATCTCATGCGTTTTATCGTTTTCCACAACTTCTTGCCACACAGGAAACAAATCAAATTTGACATATTCTGTGAAAACAGGGGTCCCTCATTTTTAAACAAAATACACATTTCTGGGTTATAAGCAAGGCCTTTCAGGTGAAATGAGTGTAACATTAGTGTTTAGATCTCTTCCACAATTTTTGTTGTTTGGATAAAAAAAAAAAATGAAGAGTCTGTTAAGCAAAAAATACGTGCATTTAGCCGGCTTTGTTTAGCTGGCTTTGTTTAGCTGGCTTTGTTTAGCTGGCTCCGTCAGAAAAGTGTGACGCTAAGCTTCTGCACAAAGGCGTTCAGAGCAGGGGAGGGAGGAGCGGATCAGGCCAAAGGCGAGCGTGGCTCCTGCGTAAACGGCCACAGCTCTTCCCCCGTGACAGGCCCGACGGCCGGGCCCCATAACTCCCCACTCGGCCCCTAATCCGTCACGGCTGCCGGGCGCGGGGTGGCGCGGAGCGCGATCAATCTCCACATTACAGCTGACAGAATGGTGCTAATAACTTATCGATCGCTCTGCCCGCGGTGCCTCCGCCAGAGCGCACAGACGGCCATCGATTTGCTTTGGAGGAGAAAGAGCGTCTGTTTCCGCTGCCCAGAAGGGGTGGGGGGTGGGTGGCAGGGAAGAGGGGGCTGAGCCTGTCTCTGAGCGGACACCCTGAGGAAGGTTAGCGGGGGGTGGGTGGGACGCTAACCACAGCGACAAACTGAAGATAAAAACTAAAAAAGCATCATTCGTGAGGAGGGAGAATGAACCGTTCGAACGCTGCATGAGATGACAGCGGAAAAGAAATGGTGAAGAACCAGCTATTTATCTTTGGGAGTAAAGTAAGAGTATATTTCTGAGTGCCTGGGAAACAGGAGAGCTTATGTGTGGCAACTTAAATAGTCAAACTCTGAGAATAATAAACAAAGATGAAATCCCTCCTCCAAATTAGACAGGAAGGTTGGCGCGATGTCGCCCTTGTGGGGAACTTCAAGGTCGCTCACTGGGAGCGGACAAGACGGCCCTAAGCGCTGCGAAAGGGGAATTTTAACGGCCACAAACAAAACGGAAAGGAAGAGGTTAACTTAGGAGTCCTGCAGACCCATTATCCAATAACGCGGAGCCCCCAGCCCCCCCACCCCCGCCAGTGAGATGGGAGGAGCCGCGTCGACGGGCTGCACTGCGCTGGCGGGGGCCTCCGGTCTGACCGTAAGGCTCCCGCAGTCAGACGGCCCCTCAGCGTTCCCAGCCAATCAGCTGTCGCCTGGGGGACGCCGGCTGCCTGCCTCTCCGCCGCTGACGCCTGGCCTGTCTCCCCTGTCTGCCCCCTGCAATGTAATTAACATCCACCCCCTCCTCCCACGCGGAGGGAACATCTTTCACTCTGACTCGGCCGGCCTCTGGCACTCCCCCCCCCACCCCGCCTGCCTGCAGTGCCTCTGCCTGGATCCCTGAGTCTCTCCTATTCACCACACAGACTGCAGTGTTAGTCACCCCTCCAGAAATCTGCAGCGTTTCCTGTGCCCGGTAATAAAAACATTTCTTACTTATCGGACTAACGAAGCTCTTTGGAGGCTGATTCATAAATGTGGAAAAGCCGCGGTCTGGAAGTAAATCGTAGTCTGTGAAAGCGGAGGAGTATTCGAGGCTTCCGTCCGCAGCGGGCAGCGGGGGTCTTTAACTCTGGGGGTCTTAAAGCCAGGGGGAGACGGGCGAGAGGTTGGGGGCGGGGGAGGCCACAGGGCCGCTGGAGGCCATGCCCTCCGCCACGCTCGCCTGTCCTCTTTGCTCAACCTTAACTCCCCTCCCTCTCTCTCTTATTTCCCTGACAGGCAGAATTAAACACAACAGGGCACCAGGTGACGGGATTGGACTTGTTTACAGACACCGGACAAGCTGCTTACGCAGACTCCCAAATCAGAGTTTAAAGGCGCAACTGACGGCTTCCCCGCATCTTACCCTGTCTCCGACATTCAAATGAACCTGACCTTCCTCGCTTGGGGTCAGGAATGCCCTCTGAAAACCTCGCGCAGGACCAAAACATGCTCCCGTTCCTTATTTTGAAAATGCATTATTTATGTCCTCTGGGCCGGGCACTCATGAAATAGGGAGGCACAGATAAGCATTACAGGACCCGGCTAACAAGGAGCAATAATTACAGATTCCTGGGGGGTAATACCTCTCGCCTCAAAAATGGGTCTGACTCTACAAATCGCGTCTCTTGGGCTTACAGCTTCAGTCGTGTAGGGTCATCTAATAAGAGATGGAATACTGTGTCAGACTACTAAAAGGAAACATTAGAAACTAAAATGTCATTTGAGAGTATTAAGGCGTAAATGCAATTATTTTATCATTACCTGTGGGACGCTTCCATATAGCCAAACTGCTATATGTTATATTTCCTGCAGAAATTAATGGCCAGGAACTTCAATGGAATGCCACCACGTTTTTTTCCCCCCACGCGCAATTTTTTCTTTCCTGCGAGAATGTTGTCATTTCCCCTCCATTGATTCCTGTTTTATTAAAAAGGTGAGTGAGTCATGGGCCATGACCTCACGACCATCCCGGCAGGGCGGATAATGTCACCCCGCGGTTCCCACCTCGTCTCGGCGCTGCGGCTCTCTGGCTCCACATCTGATCAATAAGGGGGTTTGGTTGATAATCACCAGACACGGGCGCCTGCTTCAGCCACGGACAACATCGCACGGCTGATACCAGTCACACTCCGCTCACACTACAAGGACGTGCCGGGTTCAGATTTCGCAATAAATTTCTTTAAGATAATCAAGACCATCTAACTGCAAAATGCCAACAGCCGGTGCATCCATCAAAAATATATATTTCTCTATAACCATACAAATATATATTTGGTCTATTTTAACCCAGGAAACAAACAGAATACTTAATAAACTTTTTATTGCACCCATTTAACATTTTTCTCTGTGTGACGCTATTGATAAACTAGCAGGGCGGTGATTCAGAATGCAGCTGAAACGGCTGCGAGATAAACGTCATCTAATTAACTCATTCGATTAGTTCCTTGGCATCTCTAAATCACACGGGATTACATCTTAATAAAGTAATTTATTAAAAAATGTGAGAGAAAATGTCAACCGCACATTAAGTAATGAGCTGAGGCCAGACACAAGGGGATGAGTAATTAATTAATCATGGCAATTAGGTTAAAGGGTGCCAGACTGAGGTCCTAAGCAGCTGGGGAATAGCTCTGGTCCAGAAAGGAAAAATCCAGACCAAAATCTCAACCAGCCAAACTGAGAATGAAGGTTCACAGTCAACGGAGTAATCGACTGATTGGCTGAAACAAAACCCTGGTCTGGATTTTACCTCTCAGAACCTGAACTATCCACCTCTGGCCCTAAGACCGACAGGCATGGCACTCCGGCAGAAGTGGACCGGAGGGAAATATGCAATGGGGGAGGGAAAAAATGTGAGAAAAGAGCAAAAAAAAAAAAAAAAATCACTTACAGAAGTACTGAAAATGAGGCAGCACACTTTAGCGTAGAGACGACCCGAGAAAAGGGGGAAGGGGAAACAGAGGAAGTATAGAATGCAGGAATAAATGGCAGGTAGGAGCTGCAGAAGCCCCCAAGGACAGCACCCGCAAGCGGCATACCTGCTGCAATCTCGATGCCGTTGCTCCTGATGATGTCGCCGCAGGGCGGATCGTCAGGCATGCCCAGCTGTCGACTGTGGTGCAGGTTGGAGATGATTGATGTGAGGTCACCGTCGCGGCTGTAACATAACGGGAGGGGGGTCAGGTCTTTGGGGGGTGGGGGGGTCTCCCCTCGCCTCGGTTCGTTTGCAGTGGAGTCACAACAAAGGGAAGAAGCGAAGATCCCTTGTGGACGACGCAGGTCCACCAAACGAGTCTCAGCTACGCCTGAAAAACACCCGCTACTGAAATGCATATAAAGTGAGCAGCACAAGGAGGACGTCGATAAAAACACCCGCTACTGAAATGCATATAAAGTGAGCAGCACAAGGAGGACGTCGATCCGCGACAGCTAGAGCAAATTAAACCAAGGATCTTAGCAACGGAAATGATTTCGAAATAATTAAGAACAACGTACAGCAGCGCTGGAAACGGCACATGTCTGATTAACTGAGAGCACATGACCACGTGCGATCAGTCCCGCTGGAGTTAGCTCCCCAAACCTCTCCCGGCTCACTAACGATATCGTCCACAAGAACGGGATTGTTTTCCCAACACCTTCCACTGCCAGCTACTTGACAGAGGGGCATCTAATCAGTGTGTCCGAGGTCCCCTTTCATGCCACGGACTGATCAGAGCCTGCTGCCATCCTGCCACACATCCGATCACGGCTGGTTTCACTCTATAACGAAGCACGGGATGAAGGAAATGCTGGCGATTGATAAACCCCCTTTAACATGCATGACATAAGCACAAACGCTAATCGCCCGTCTCCACACAGGAAAAAATGACAGACTACTGTCCGAAGCAATTTTGCGTCTTATCCCGTCTAATCTTCAACCTTAAGAGACATTAATCATCACACTCTGGATTTATAAGTGGTTTATGAGCTTAAAATGAAGTGATTAGAGGTTTTTTTTTCATACACCCAAAAATCATTAACAAGCTATGGGGAAAAGTTTATAGAAATTCATGTAGGGTAGGTCTACATTCCTCATAGGTCTGCATACCCTGTTTATATAGCTTCTTTTCCATAAGGAAGGTCCGATGGCAATGAATGCAAGGACTAGCCAGGTGAGAGATGAGAGGGATGTATCCCCTAATCTAACACGGCTTACTCAGCAACCATGTAAGGCCTCAACAGTAGATACTGGTGCCCCTGAGATGGTACTGACCCCATAACGTTCTAGGAACATACTCCCTTCCATATTTATGTTTTCTTCTTTTTTGCATAATTACTGTGTGCTACAGGACAAACATGGAGAAGGTCCTGTCATTGTCTGGTGGGGCATTTACTCATCTGCCAGCCGGTGGTACCTCCGGGTGTCCTCTATACCAGTGTGACTTGGCATGGGTTGGCCAGACTGATCCCAGATCAGAGGGAACCAACCTGGCGCCCATGTGACACCCCCTCCCCAAATGGAATGCGTGGGGGTGGGATTAGGGCAGGATATGTCAGCCTATCCGTCAGCCTTCATTAACACCTCCGAGAAGCAAGAACTGTCCCTCATCGGTCCCTGAGGTTAAGGCAAGTGTGTCATGGGGGTATTTCCCACAAATCTGATTACCCCTCCGATCTCCTTAACCGTCATAATATTGTCCAATACCGGCTTAGCTTTTTGGACATATTAGAATTCTATCTCAATATGGCCAAGGGCCCAGAGATAGACATCCAGGATCTCAGAGATATCTCGATGACAAATGTGTCCTCTTCACTGGACACAGTGCTGTCCTCCATCTCATGCTCGACCTCTCACTGTAAATGGCAGTGGACGTGCTCCACTCTCTATGGAAACCAACATTCCAACTCTACAGCCTATAAATTATAAACCCTAATACAGTTATTCTTGGTGAGTCCATGGAAACACAAGAGCTGAATAGGTCAGTTAACCAGACTAGACCAGCTAGCCAGTCAACTGTCATTCAAAATCCAAGCTTGCCAAACCAACTGACAATGACAATGTGTTTGCAAAAAAATACATACTGTTTTAGGAAAATATAATAAAAACATAACGTTTTAATAAATATACTGATTAAAGCCCTTTAAAACATGATCAAGGATTCTCTGACATCTGATGCTAATTGTATTACATGCTATTACTACAATGCTCACAAGTGCAGAGGCAACATGCTAAGTTTCTGTCCATAAAAAAGAGCGTAATCGAGTTCTGTGGAACTGATGGCAACTGTCGGCTACAGGGACTGATCTGGAAGAGGAATCAAAGACTGAGCACAGACACGCAGCGTCGACGGCCAGACTGCTTAAGGTAAGTCTTCCTCAGAGTTTGGGAAGGCCTTTGGCCAGCAGGGAAGTATTTGTTGAGTGAGGGGCTGGTAGACTGGGCGTTAAGAGGAAGGAAAACGACGACCAAAAAAAAAAATTCTTTTGACACACTGACTGCTTTGGACAGTGTAGAACATTTTCCTTCGCTACGTCGAATGGTCTGTCAGCCGCATGACACCTCCCTGACACGAACGGCGTCACCGTTCCGTAGACGCCCAACAGATCTGCTGCTGGAATATAAAAACACTACTGGCTGGGTGCACAGCGAACACAGTCTGTGAGTCTTCCGTCTATGAAGCAGCATATATACGACTTTCCAGCGACAGGGAAAAGGTGCTGAGAAGTGCGTAGCGTGACACGACACACACAAGAGGGGTACATGTCAAAGAACACAGACTGCACCTTCAAATGACAGGCCTGCCGCCGTCTATCTGCGAGCTCGGGTGCGGGGAGAGTCTGAGGTTTCCCCTCCCTCTGAGCGGCGCGATAATGCCACCCTGAACTTCCTACCTAAGCAGGTCGCGCTCCCCAGGACACCTCTTTCAAAGGATCTGCACTAAGTACCCGCCGCAAGGGCACGGTTTCCCTCCGGGGGCTAATTAGCGCCCTTTCTCTCGGCTGGCCCAGATCGGCTGGCTAATGAGGGCCCGTGGACGGTCAGCCAAGGTCGTAATGTGCGTCAGAGGTAAGACCTGGCTGCCTGAGTCAGCACTCCGACGGAGTGAGGAGCACTGGTGGGTGTAGGGGGTGCAGGCAGACGGAACCACTGAGGGCATATGGTCCCCTTTCTGTCGGGCGTACTCACACTGGGGGTACACACTAGGCTTCTATCCGGGGTACATACTAGGCTTCTATCCGGGGTACACACTAGGCTTCTATCCTGGGTACACACTAGGCTTCTATCCGGGGTACATACTAGGCTTCTATCCGGGGTACATACTAGGCTTCTATCCGGGGTACATACTAGGCTTCTATCCGGGGTATATACTAGGCTTCTATCCGGGGTACATACTAGGCTTCTATCCGGGGTACATACTAGGCTTCTATCCGGGGTACATACTGTCCTAAAACTCCCATGCTGCTCAGCAACATCACCCTTCACTGGAGACACCTACAAGGAATGACAAAAGGTTTTGGACGACTCTCCTTCACTACTCCTACTCTAAATCGACTACAATGGTCCCCTTTCCATTTTCAGTAATAGGTATACTCTGATTTACACTGGTGGGAAACATCCTCACCTTCTTTGTGATAGTGACAGGCTTCTATCGTCATAGTAACCGTGGCACATCACCACTGATGCACAAGCCAGAAGCTCGTCCAAAGTGACCACCATCCCACCCTTGCAGTGCCAGAGAGCCCCCTACCCCAAAAAGCAGCTGCCTGCTATTGACTATGGGGAGAACTTGGTCAGAGTACTTAGGCAGAGTGCTTGAGCAGAGTACTTAGGCAGAGTGCTTGAGCAGAGTACTTAGGCAGAGTGCTTGGGCAGAGTGCTTGGGCAGAGTACTTGGGCAGAGTACTTGGACGCAGAAGGCAAAACCTTCTGCAAACCGCATCTCAAAAGACAAGCAAACACAGTCCCAGATTCCATTAAAATAGTACAAAGACAATACAGTTCCCAGGTGATTCCTGTTACTGAGGGTTAAAGCGTAGGTTACACCTCTGGCTTTATGGACGAGGAGAACAGTGTGCTGAGCTTGGCACCTGTCCCTGGCAGTGACACCGCGCTCCAGCGGTGATGCATGGCTCTGAGCGCCAGCCGGGCGTGGAGGGCGGGGCAGAGCATGGCGGGGGGCACCGGGTAGTGGCGCCGAACGTGGGTGTCACCACAAGGGCTGGCAGACGGGGGCCCCACTGCCTGTCTGTCACTATGGCTGAGCGCAGGCTGGTGTCGGCAGGGCAGGGGGTGCGACGCCCTCATTGCCGGGGGGTGTGGAGTGAGACGGCCGGTGGCAGGTGCACAGTGGGACCTGGCCGGCTGCCACAGTTATGCAAAAATCCGGCGCCAGCACAGGCGGACACGGGCGAGACCCAGCCGCAAAGAGTCAGCTTCAGATGCAGGAAGTTCTTACATCTTGCTGATGTCAACCCAAAGTGATGGAAGGAGATATATACATTCAGGCCTGCTGCAATGTCAGTGACGCATTGCTGAAGAACCTGAACAAATAACATCGGCCAATAATGTAATTATTTGCGTTTTAAAGAAATAATGATATATAAATAAATCACATCATAAACATCTTCTATGGGCAAAGTCCTGTAGGTTTGAGTAAAACAACTCAGAGGCTTTGTAAGTTACACACACTAAGTTTCTCCTCACTAATAAAGATCAGCTTCCCGTAAAAACTGAGTCACCGTCTGGAATAAAGGGCCCTGGCAGGAAGAGGAAAGACAAGTCAGTAAAGAAACGCGTAACCAAATAAATAGACAGCCACAGATCTCACGGGCCTCGCAGCTATTGATTAAGCGCGGAACTTAACTTACTGATCAGCCCAAGCTATCAACAGGACCTGATCATGCAAGCCATGATAACTGATCTGTCAGCAACATAGAAAAGGTTCTGATCCACTTCCATCCTTTATGCTGACTTTGTTTCCTCAAAACAACTGCAGCGTCAAAATACTTAATTGTGCTTATAATGAAAATACACACAATTATATTTTACTGTCTCTCAGAGATCATCTAAGTGTTTTTCAGGTAATGGGCCTTACTATGAGTGAAGGGGGGAGAGCATCGGGCTGTGTTCAATCCTGGGGCATCAGCAATTCCAAAATAGCCACCCTAATAATGCTGAATTTTTCGCTAAAGAGTACTCAAATCTCTGTGTGTTTTCTAGCACAGTTAAACGTGCATAATCCAAATATAATCAACCTGAAGGGAGATTCGTGCTCTTTGAGGTTTTACCCCGAAGGAAAACAAAGCCTGGAAATTTCACACTGCAGAGACACTTGTAACATTCAAAAAATGTTCACGCACGAAAGGGCGAAATAGCCAAATCTCTATTTCTGAAGTATTCCTTCGCTGTTTTGACAACAACAAATACTGAAAGAACAACCCACACGCAGTTCACAGCAGCAACAGCTGCAGAAAATGAAACTCGACACCTGTTTTTTTTTGCTCATTGGAAGATAAGAGGGCGAAGAAAAAAAAAAAAAACAAAACAAAATGTTTTTGTAGTTCTGACGATTCATCCACCCCAGCAGTGAAGGCTGCGGCTCACTCCTGGAGGAGGGTGCAGGGGATCCATTCTGCTTCTCTACAGCGGCTGCGGCAGGGGAAGCCGCCCTCGGGGCCTGCCATGTGGGCACAGTCAGATTGAAACTGGGTCCTTTCCACTTGCCAAAGGGGCAACCCCCGCCCCAGGGTAATCACACCCCTTCTCTATACCTCAAATTTCTTAGCCACAAAAAAAAACAGCCATTGACCGTGTTACCGCTTCGACGGCCTAATTAGCCGCCACACATAAGAATAACAGTCAAATGGATGGCGTACATGTATCTGTATGCGTTGGTTCATTGTGAAATGTGTGCAAAGCTATGCAGGTGAGTCTGAAGAGCGTCCATCTTGGTTCTACACAAACATTTATTTGACGAAGAGGTAACTGTGATCGATGAGCTTCACTGACAACCTCTCGATGTCCAACCAACCTGCATTCTAGCAGAGGATTATGCCACATCCAGAGCAGAGAAGCTGTTTCTCCAGCCTCGAAAACCCATGACTGAGGAAGCACCTTCACAGTAATGCTATCTCGCTAATTCCCGCTAACACCGCTCACTTCCTCTATGCCAACAAATAAAAAATAATTTTAACAAATCGGGACCAAATTAAAGTCTTACCAGTTTCCTTTAAGTATGAATCTGTCCACAGTAAATATTATGGGATAAACAATCGCAAATCACCTGCGATCTGTAAAATTTAT
>JABFDZ020000131.1:17456577-17467133 GCA_019775955.2 Pollimyrus isidori | reverse complement strand
TGGCTGCTGTGGTTCTCCCACTCCCCCCCGGCCGGGGGGGGGGGGGGGCGGGGGGCCAACCCAGGGCCGGCGACACCCGCCGGCGCCCCCCCCCCCCCGCACTGGCACCCCATGCCTCTCAGGAAACCAGTGCAGTGGGCTGTAGAGCGAGAAAGACAGAAAGGCTGAGAGAGAGGAGCGAGGGAGAGAGAGAGAGGGGGGAAGGCGAGTTATGTGCAACGGCACCTCCGGAGGAAGAGAGGAATAAGGAGGAACAAAACAAGACTGAGAATGCGAGAAGATAAGAGAGAGGGAGTCGGCGGACCGGGGGCCAAAAATGACTTTGTGCTTTTTTCACTGCGCGGCTTTGCTTCCCATTATAATAGAGTGTGAATAAAAACAAAACGTTATGTGGAATCGCGGCCAAACAGGCCAACAATCAATCTGCCTGGACTCTTCTTCAGATGTTAGTAATATTCAGGAACAGCGTGTTGCTGCCTCCATTTAAGGCCCCACTGTTGGCACGTTCATAACCAGAAGAAAGAGCTCGTATAACCCGCCCCACTACTGGCACGTTCATAACCAGGAGAAAGAGCTCGTATGACTCCGCTTGGCAGGGCCAACTAGCCCCTTATCAGTCTATTCTTCTGAGTGAAGATCAGTGATGCAACTCAATATTTATCAAGTTTGCTTACTCCTTCAGGTCCAGTTTATATAACTGACACGGACTGACCTTCTTCCGAAATATGTATCATTTAAAGCACAGACGCTCCACTGACTCCAATGCAAAGCTGGAAAGCCTCTCGTTGTCTCATTGACTTTATATTGGTACGACCTAAGATAACATGACAGAAGAAGACGCTCATCATTATCTGACTCACGTTCAAAAGTAACAGATTAACAAACATACATCCTTAACAAGCACTGGATTATCAACCACCATGGAAACCAACCTGAAAAATAAAACAATGTCATATTTCGAAAGTTATACTTAGAAACGTTCTTTTGTACAGTGGAGCCACCTCTATGCTGCTCGTAACATTTATCTTCCCTGAGGTCAACATGTTAGGTCTTCGAAATCCAAGCCTAAAACTGCAAAATACAGTCCTACAGTACAAATCTGGTACAGTGAATGTTTTGGGTTTTTTTTTACTATCCAGAACTCCATACTCCTGGTTTTGCGAAGAGGTAACTTTAAGTCGTCATGTCAATGACTGTGTAGCAACTCAGACTCATTCACCAAGAGAGGCGCTGGATTGTTGACAATGACGCTAAGACTGTTAGCCTGTGATATCAGGGTCTGTGATGCAAGACATTCACCTCGTCTGTGAGCCTCTCCGTGAAACCCTGTATGTTCTTCATATGTCAATAAATATTTCTGCAAAGCTATTTAACGATTATTTTGTCTCCATTGGTCCCAGGTAAACATGACTGCATATCTTAGTACTTAACTGCGGCCGAATATTGTTGCGTTCGGCCTAAATAGGACCACTTTTGTCAGACAGACGAAATCACCATAAAGCAAAATGTTCAACCAAGTTCACGAGACCAAACTCACCAATAATGAACGTCATGATTATATAAGCAGACCACTTCAGCCTGTTTGATGCAATTTCCTGGAGTGAGACACACATAATGTTCTCCTACTCTCATTTGAAAAATTAGCCCACGTGTTAATGTACTGAGCATCATCGCTTGGATACATTAAGCATATATCTAAACCACCTTTACTCATCGCTGCGCGAACAATGAGAGCAGACACTCACTACTCCGCAGCCCCATAAGCTTCTTACTCTCCAGTTAAACGACAGAGATAAAACAGAAGACACTCCATTCATGGGAAGCACATAGAAGCACATGGACCACAAACCAAGGCCTCTAATGGGAAGAGGCCCTCGGCCTGCTGGGAAATCCCACCCACCCACCTTCTAAGGCCAGAAGGTCAGCCCATTACCAGCACAACGCCAGGTCAGGTACAATGCAATGTACTTCCCATATGAGGAGACACCTTTGCCTACAATAGCCAACTGTAACCAATTTGAGAAGCTAAATATTCAGCTTAGGGTTAGCTCCGTCGTCCGTGGTCCACCAGCAGTGAGCCTCGTGAGATTTTAACTAGCAGCCTTCTGGTCACAAGTTTGATGGTGGTAAATGGAGGTCCAGGCTACAGCCACTGATCAAGAAGGTCTCTGTGGTACACGCACCACCGCCTTGTCATTAGCACAATGCCGTATAAAGTATCTGTCGCGAAACCATGTGCTCTAGCTCATTTTGCGGGATTTGAGGTATGAAATAGCTGCCTTCTTAGGCCACAATCTCTGATTAACCCAACAGACAAGTTGCCCAATCGCACATCCACTGAGGGTCTCCGCTCACAGGAAAACACATCAGCTTGGTTCAGCTCCAAAACATTATTTAACAGACAGACCATTAAAACATCCGAGCCACTTTTCAAAAATATTAAATAAATGAAAAAGTTTAAATTTAATTTACTTTTCCTAATATATATTACATCCAAGGTATAAATTGCCAGAACTGTCAACGACCTATTCAATTAAGTCAATTAATTAACACAAATAAATGTTTTATTGTAATAAATACTCACATGCATGCCGACCCACAAGATTAAAATCAGAAGCCTTCCTTAAGCATTAAGGCCAGTTTCTCAGAAACAAAGACTTTCCCTCAATAGAGATTAGATTTGTTCGACACATTTGTCAATTAAATGTAATATATGCATAAACATTCACCAGCTCGAACACAAAAAAATATATTTTAAACACATACACGACCATCGCTTGTGTAAACATACATAAAACTTTCAACCAAATGTTCCCCCTTAATGAGATTTAAAGAGACCTGATGGTCCCCAAGTCACAAAGAGCAATTGAAACACTAATCTGAACTGTACTCTTACCACTGGAGACGAAATTCGACACCCAGGGCAATCACAGATTGGGGGATGTACCTGTAAAATTCCTTTGGACATAAGGGTCTTCAGACTTTTTCCTGCAAGAGAAAGGAAACGTCAGTGGAAGGGGATTTTTTTAAAGAAAATAATTCACTACACTGATAAATAATAACAATGTACAGAGATCTTGAAATTTACATTTACGCTAGATTACTTTTCATAGGCTTGCAGACTGTGATGTTCATAATAAAAATATTGTGCTTTTTAACATCATACCTATCAATCTAAATTATTGCTTAAAACATGTTTTAAAGCAAACAAAAGCCAAGATATTCCTAGATGTCTTACAATTTAAAATGTTCCCTTTATTTCCTAAAACTCTGAACTATAACTTTAGGTCATTGAAGTTAATCTGTGTACTAAGTGTGTCTGAGCTGGAATAACCGACTGGTTCCTGGTGTGAGGCCAGCATGGTGGGCAGCTCTGTCTGACCCCTTCAGGTGGAGGCTTTGAAAGTCACCTCTGCGATCCGTGTATGAAGCTCTCTCATTGTCACATGGCTTCTGTCTCCTCCCACGACGTGTGTGAGAGTGTGTGTGTGTGTGTGTATCTGCCCTGCGATGGGCTGGCATTCAGGGTGGACCCCAATTTTGTGCCCTACGTTGTTTGGCACAGAGTCCAGGCTCCCCCACAACTCTGACAAGGATAAGCATTCAGAATACGGATGAATGAATGAATAATCCATTCGTCTGCACCTGCCTTTACGTCCCAATTAGACGCTAACGAATCGTTTTGCGTCACCTCATCCTTGTTAGACCAAATATTTAGACACAATCATTAAACACACTCAGAATTGTAAATTGCGCTTTTCTTTCTCCGTTCCACCCCCTCTTCAAAGTTCTGGCAGCCCCACCGATATTTACCAGCGCAGTCTAACTTGAATAAAGTCGAAAAACAAAATCCGTGAAAGTCCGTCCATGCGAGTTCAAATCCGATGTCAAATCCGGATATAATTCCACATATATACCATGGCACGATTCGTGAACTTTTATTATTGTTATTGTTGTTGTTGTTGGTATTGTTGTTGCTGCTACCACTCCTAATATAACATTTCGGCAGCAGTAAACATGAATAAAACGACCTTAGCAAAACTAATTGTAGAAAACTTTCACCTAGATCACTGTCTCATAGCCCGCTTTTCAGCATTTTCACAAAGAACATCAACATCATGAACATGTTTCAAAATTAGTCACTATCCGGGCGATTTTAGTAAATACAGATAAAGTTACAGAAAATGTAGATCTACGCACGAATGTCACCTTATTCCATCTGCTACGCCAGTCCGTGTGCTATATGGTCAGTAGCCAAAGGTAGAATCAGGCGTCTGTCTTTTTCTTCTTTTTGTCTCATTTCAGTGTTAAACTGCGCACTGGAGTTACTTTGAGTAACCCTTTACTTCCATAACAAGATCCACCGCGGGGAGCCGGGGGATGCCATCGGAGCATCGGATCTTATAAATAAGATATAGCCTATAATAAGTTTACTGGTGTAGCACCTTTTCGTAAACGGGTGTTGTTGTGTAGCAGGGCAGAGCATTAGGGCTTACCTTTGTGCCTGATACTACGTTTCCAGTCTTTAGCGGTCTCCCGTCCGCTAACAAACTGGAACTCGTTCGGGGTGAGCCACTCTCCCCTGTATTTAATCGAAGGTCCCTTGCTGCCTTGGCACAGTTTGTTGATGTACAGCAGAGCTTTATTTTCTCCACATTCCACTTCAATGCAAGGTTCCCCGTTGTCAAAAAAGGGTTGGAAATCGGGGATGGAGGAGAACCTCTCCAGCATTAAGTCTTCGGGGTAGTGGTGGAGGTGCTGGTGATGCAGCGCCGTATCCTGTAGTCCCAAGTAAGCGCGGTGATGGGCGAAAATCTGTTCGTAAGGCGGCGGATGAGGGGTCACCACAGGGAGAGCGCTGCTATTTAAAGGGGCCAGGTAGTCGGGTTGATTTAAGGCAGCCAAAGCCATGTCATCTCCATCCAGTATCTCCTTTTTGATTGCGGGCATGTTACTGAAATCGCGACGTGGGTGAACTAGTGCTCGGCAGTTCCCCTCCACTTAACTTGCACGTCCTCTTTTCGGAGTTGGTCCGCACCTAAATCCAAGCCGCGCCACTTTTGTTTTACGCAGATCCCCCGCTTCTCTCTACAGCAGCGCAGCATTGAAGTTCAGCAGTAGGTTTCCATTCAGTCGTCAGCCCTTCGTGGAGCGGCTCTGCGCGGGGCTCACAGCGGCGCTCTCATGACGGCTGTCGCTGCTCCCCTGCCCACCACAACTAATCTGACTCCCACAACTAATACCTGGCCTCTTACGGAAAACTCAGCCTCTGTGGGCATCCTGGGGCTTAAAATACTTGAATAATTGATCCTTTATCGACTTGCGTCTGAGACTTTATTTCATAGGTACCTCCCTTTCGTTATTTTATTCTCATCACCTCTTCCTGAATTGTGATTATCCAGTTTTATGTTTCGCGAACCTATCTATCTATGGTAGGCTACCATTCGGTAAAAGAGAAACTCTTAAATTCATCTATCCATTTCGAAAATGAACATCAACAAAACGCCACAATTTAATTTATGCATTGTTATATTTAAAAAAATAGTCACATTTAAAAGTTATTTCTGTCAATATTTTTTTATCCCACTAGTAACTCCTGTGCCTTGCGGATCTGACATGCTTTTTGCAAATATTACCGTGTAAGTATATTTTGGGGCTATTTTAACTCGATTTGTGTCTCAGAGGTCATGCTTTAGTTCAGAAACCTAGACCAAACAAGATTTCCACTCTTCGCCGCTTGTCCCATTTAAACAGCGCTGGCTTTGCTAGCACGAAAGGGACGAAGGGGAGGGGGGATTCTGACGGACGCCGTCATTGCGCTACACGTGGGATAGCGATGTTTTGCAATATCACTGGACATCGAGAATAAGGTATTATAAAATAATAAATAGTTGGTCTTGTTGTTTTTATTAAAAATAAGAAAATTAATTTTTGCATATCCATGCACATAGGAACATATATTCAGTTAATCAACACCTAATTAGCTTTCCCCGGTATTGCTGAATTGTTTTACTGATACACGAAACTATACATCAGCAGTAATGACCATGAAATAAGCTGAGATATATAAATAAACGCTCGGCACATGACCAAAACAGGCTTCCAATTATTCCAATTCTGTCTAGCAAATGTTTCAGAGTGACATTGTTCAAGTCCATTTTTTAATGGCGATTTCTACATAGTTAAAATTCCTAGCTATATTCCGTCTGGTTGTTCTCGAGTGCAGTGGTGTTGTCCGTAAAAACTACACCCCGGTGTGTCCCCATGTACATTGATATCCAGAGGGTGCCACTTCAGGGGCTTACTTTGGTTACCGAAAAGGGCGAGCCAAAACAACAAGAGGTTACAAATAACACGATACTTCATACTGTACATTATTTGTCCCCTAAATGTATGTATAACGTTTCATATTGTTGCCAATATGTTTCTTATGGGCTCAATGGAAAGTACTCGATTTTATCATAGGTGTTTAAACATCAGCCTTTTTTTTTCTTTACAAATTAGTCTACAAATACCTCCTTTTAAACTGATAATCAGTAAAATTTCTCTGGGGAAATAGTCAGGTTCAAGGTGCCGCGAACTATTTTGGAGAGAACTGTGAAAGTGACATTGTACATATTGTGTTTCCCCTGTGGGGGGGGGGGCACCCCTTCTCTGTACACCCACGGCTCGACCGAACCCGTGATTCATGTGTTCCGGAGACGGGACTCCCTCAGTACTTTTGACAAGGGAGGTTCCCGCTGAACTCCGAGGTCACTTACCCCTGCCATAGAGACTATGTGTACAGGTCCGGCATTCACTTGTTTTTTTTCCTATTGTTTGAAAAGGGCAATGGACAAAGGTGTGACTCGCCCTGTACTGTTCATAGGACAGGATTTCATGAAAATATATTTTATTTAATATTAATCTTCTTAGTAGCAAGACACGTGGAATTTTATTATACATGTCAGTACATTGTAAATATCACTTTTCATAAGGGATAACAACTACAAGAACTACAACTACTACTATTGTTGTTGTTGTTTTGTTGTTGTTATTAAAGGAAAAATAAAGAAGCAGAAAACATCTTTTTGTTGAATGTTGTCGTAAGTAGAAAAGTTCCCTTGAAGAGCCCCCGCCTCCGCTTCGTCGCTGGCAACCGCCGCGGAGCCGCAGAGCTGCCGCCGGGGAAGGGAGGTAATAAATAACCCGGGGAGGAGAGCGGAGACCGCCGGGCGGTGCACAGTCTGACCTGACAAATACTCACTGGAAAACCATCAGAGAGGGACAGCCCACCCCTAGAGCTTGGAGCCAGTCTCTCAGACACGAGGCAAAATATATCCATCCTGGAAAAAGCGGCGTCGATCTCCCCGCTCGCTGCAAATCTTTTGCCACCATGAGGTCAAGTCAATTTCAGAAATGGATAAGAAATGAACAATTTTACTGGATTTGCTAATAGTTAAACTGGATTTTTTTTTGTTGTTATTGAAGTTTCCTAATTATTTTCTATAGGCTAATTAAAGATTAGCGTAGGAAATCAAATGTAGGCCTATTTTATTGCCATTTTTGAAGGTATAAATGTTTGTCTTAATGCCTATAGACCAAATACACACATAATATAAATCAGGGTTCATCATCGAAATGCCAAGATGTGCACAAGTAATGGCATTGTTAATGAAAGTGGTTCGCGTGCTAGATCGTCCGTAAAAATGACGCTGTTTTGTTTTCGAACCTCTGCTCTGACTTCGATCGGTTCCTTCGACGGTCTTTTATTCGGCTGCCGATCGGCTGCCATGCCTTCAGACACACAGGATCAGTCGGTTTATGCGGCCACGCTAAGGCCCTTGGCCTCTTACGGCATATGGCGGGGGGTCAGCCAGCTGTCTCCGCTGCGAGTGGCGGCCCTAACTCACAGGATTTACCTCCTCACTGCATGGGTTGCCAGCCCTGCAGGGTATTCAGTGTAGGCCTGAGTCTGTAGCTGTCGGCACTAAGAGAGAAAGGGGGTCTTACACACGACACCCAAAGCGTCTGCACCTCTCCCCCAGACAAACACCCCCTTTGGAGGGTCCACACATGCCCACTCACACCATCCACAAAGCCCCAACCCTAACCCACTGCCATCAGCCACCCAAGGCATTAGGGCCTTCATTCACATGCCGTCTCGACCTTATGCGATTGTTCATCTGGCCCGGGTTTAATATACAATAATAAAGTGGATTCTTAAAGCTGGGATTACAGTTTCTCTTCTTCAGTATTTCTCTGGGTGTTCCTTCAACGTTCATTTCCTCTCAGCATCCCGGGTTCAGCGGCCCCCGCAGAATGGGTGAGTTTAAATGTGCCGATATGGCAGTAACGTATTTTAGTTTGTGTTACAGCAAACGGAGTAAGACGTCAAAGGGCCGAGATGTGGAGCGAGAGAGATGGATCTGAGAGGCACAGCCAGGCGTTAACGCAAAATCCGAATCTCATCAGACGGCAGCTGGAATCAGGATCTGCCGGCTGACCTCTGCGGCGACTATGGCCATCGATTCCTCGAAGGGACACTGTACCCTGAATGCTTTTCTGCATTTCCCCACAGGCAGCAGCCGACGGTCCTCAGCGAGACTGGGAAACTGGAAACGCTGCCCAGTGTATTTCTCAACACCAGAATATAGATGAAACACCGCCCACCTACTGCTTTCTGAGCCTTATACTTGCCAAACTGAGAGCTTATAGTGCTGAAGTTAACGACAAAAGGAAATAACATAGAGAATATGGCCGGCCACCAAATTATTCCGACCATAATTATTTAAAACGCTTCAAATGCCACCTGAGCAGGGAGACTTAGCTGAGAGAAATGTAACATAATGAGTGGACCAGAAATTGCGGAGCACAGGCAATCATTTTGAAAATGCATTATTTTTAAGAAGCTGAATATTCACATTTAAATACATAAACTCAGAGATTCGTTTTAAAATACTTTTTCAAAAGGTTTTTTCTATATACTGTGTATATAATGTATTCTGGTGAGACTATTCTGGTGCCAGGCGGACCTTGTGGGAATCACGTGCACATGTTTTCCCGCGCTTATGTGAGGCAGTGACAGCGCCATTAATTATTAGTTTCTTATCTCTGGAGCAATTCATTTTTTATGGGCTTCATTATCTGTGCTGCGTCCCTGAGCACCAGAGCCAAAAACTTCACTTCACTACACAGGAATCGTCCTCTAAACACACGACCGTTGAGAAGTTCCAGGTAGTTGACTAATTTCTCCAAACGTCTCCCGCCTTATGGGTTTCTGCAGCTCCAGCCATGCTAACGAGCGAGTGGCTATAGGATGCCAATCTTCACCGAAAATGTGCCCGGAAGTAACATCAAATAATTACTTTCATACGGCGATCGCATTAAGGTTTCGGGTCTGGGACATATCTGGGATCATAAAATCTGACAGAAGCTGAAAAAAACAGTTAATTCATCAACATGTATTCCATATTAACAGTAAAATACAATGCCATAAAATACATCTAGACCCTCACCTATGGCTCAAACGTGTGGTCTAGTAAGAGTTAAATCCGTGTGCGGAAACAATAAATTCCTGATCTTCCAGCTCCTATTGATTTTTTTTCTGTGTGATACGAAACCAGCAATCTGCTTTGCAGTTAGAAATTGCCCTGAAACCGGAGGCGAGACGTCGATGAGCCGGCGACACGTTTCAATTAGAGAGCCGCCCAGGCCGGCCTGTCCCCCGGGGCGCCGTGGCTCAGTCACGCCCCACAGCCGCCGCCGCCGCGGCGCTCCGGGGGGCGGAGAGTGCGGGGGCTAGGAGGGGGAAGCAGGCAGCAAAGGAAATGATGAAACATTATTCCTCCTACTCGCATAGCACACAGCCATGTTTTATGGTGCATTTCGGCGTTATTTACTTATACATACACGTCGGTGTTCCCTGCGTTTAATGGTGCCTGTTAATTAATTTTTCAATCGCGTCTTAAAACAATTAATTAGCTCGGTGGTCCTTTTGTAGCATATATTGTTGTTAAGCTGCAGTCGTTAACTCGACTTTACATATGAAAAGAAAATATCTAGTAATAATACTATTAGCTGTAGTAAAGATTAGGACAGTACGGTCGCTGTTGTTGTCCTTGTCCTTGCTATGGACAGCGGGTGGTCTTGGTAATTAAGGGCACAGAAAAATGCTAATCCAACGCCCTGGAGAGACCCTGCCACTATACTCGGAACTGAACCTTAATTGTTCCAATAAAACATCTGTCTGTGTATGTATGTAACTTTAAAAAGAGTATTTTACCCAACAAAATGAGTATTAAATACTGTACTCTAAGCTATATGTGTTGGGTTGTGTATTCTTTATCTTTAATTTACTGAGTAGTAAAAAAAAATCAAGAAGCTCTCTTCTTGCATGAGAACCTTAACCTTTAGGCACTCTGCCCCCCTGAGTTATCGCTCTGACCTTAAGGGAGAGCTAACCTGGGGCCCCCCGGGGGGGGGGGGGGGGGGCCGGCGGCGCCGGGGGGGGGCGGGCGGCCGGGGGGGGGGGCCGGGGGGGGGGGCGGGGGCCGGGGCGGGGGGGGGGGGGGCCC
>JABFDZ020000131.1:17408054-17419598 GCA_019775955.2 Pollimyrus isidori | reverse complement strand
GCCCATAGACTCAGTGAGTAGCATTCACTGGGTGTGGGGGGTGTGCACGTTTGTCCTGTAGCCCATAGACATACAGATAGGCTAAGTGGAATCTCTAAAAGGCCCATAGACTCAGCGAGTGCATATTACTGCAACGGGCTGGCATACCATCCAGGGTGAAGCTCTTGTGTTGTCCGGGAACGGCTCCAGCTCCCTTGCAGACAACTTTAGGGTTCCATGAAGATTGACTGGACTACCTTTTTTTTTGCACTGGAAACATCTATGACGATATATAAGCTACGCAAAGTAGTAAAAAAAAAATCCACAGGTCACAAGGTTATAAGTTGAATTTGTATAAAGTTGAAGTTCTATGAAACACAGGAGAACTAACAAAAACCCAGCACTAAAACATTTTATAAATAATGGCTTTGCCATATTATACGTTAGTGCATGACAGCAAGACAACTAGTTTGGACAAAACTACAGGAATCAGGTCACAAATTACTGACCAACGAAATTATTAATATTAGACATGGATTTACTTGAGTAGTAGTCCCCTATATACTGATCAAAGGGTAAGACCAAATGAACAAGCAGTCATCAAAGTCTAGTGGGCCGTGGTAACCAGCCAAGTTTTTGGGAATCTGCTGTAATGTAGATTTTTCTTCTGCTAACCACACTAATATTAGAAAGGGTCGTCAAAAAATGAATTTAAGTTGATGTTGAATCTCACAAGTTACAATCTAGAAATCCTTTAAAAGTTTGACAGGTTAATTTTGGCTAAAACTTTGTTTTCCAAATCCTTTTTACCTAATACAGGCTGCAAATCTCCAGGAAGCATAGCACATGCCGGGGTTAGCCTGAATGGGATTTTGGGCCTCAGCGGACACACGCACACACACGCACACACATAATCACATGCTTCTGGTCAGTTACAGGCACTGATTCACGCAACAAACGAAAAACCACACCGATTGTAGGATGTAACAATATAATAAGCCGATTACAATTCCCGATATTTAAAAGCCACCGATGACCACAGCTGAAGACTTTTTCTTCTATTTATAATTGTATATCCGGCAGAAAATCATAATGAGCACTGTGGTACTGAGAAGGCTGAGCTGACAGCAGTGTGACGCAAGAGGCTGCATCTTTAACAATTAGCCATTTATTTCTGTCCCTTCTAGTCTCCCCATAAAACCACAAGGGTTGCCTGTGCCTGTACTCTAATAATAATAATAATAATACAGCTCGACTTATGATACGCCCTAGAGGACGGTTATTTCAGTATTAAAAGTAATATGCAGTCAAAACAAGTTTTGTCTGGAGTTTGTTAAAGCTACTCAACCAAAATATGACAGTATCTGCACTTAAAAACCACCGACACAGAAACCACACGGGAACAATCCATCTTCTACACGCAAAATCACAGAATACACTGAAACCAAACATTTTCCATTTAATTCTGTTACCTTCATCCAAAATAACATTGAGATTGCAGAAGGTGCCGATAACATATAACAATAAAAAAAACACGCTACAATATCTTCCTATAAAATCCATAAATAACGTTACATCCAGTCTGACGCAGATTTAAGGGTCAAACTCACCATGACGCATTTAAAATTAAACTTACCATCAGGTAATAAAATGTAAAGATATTGTTTTCTGTTTGTTTTTTTTATTTCACGGCTTAAATTTTGGTTTCATCTACTCGAAGAGCAGCACTGGAAACAGGACGGCTGAAAACAAAAGGCCGGGGCTTTGAGAAGCATCTCCCACCCTCAAATGCTCTGTGCGCTGCGCTCGGGAGTAGAGTTACTACAGAACGGAAAAGTGGAAACTCTCCCAGTGCCAGAGACCTGCAGGCAGCCGACGAGACCAAGATGCATTTTGAGATGTCAGCAAAAAAAAAAAACCTAGTATCTAACAAATGCATTCAAATAACATATATAATCAGAATGAGGTTTATTTAATGTTGCGGAAACAAGCACTGACATCACGTTCACACTTGTGGGTCTTTCTAGACTTTACCGTTTTGTTAAAACGAGATATATTTTTATTTTGCACGACTCATAGTCAAACTGTTTTGGGTGTTATATGACACAGGATACAGCCTAACAGTCGAAAAGTAAAAAGGATCAAAAATACAGGCAAGGTTATACTAAAGACTCACATTAAAGCAAAAAAAAAAAAAAAGATAGTTAACATTCCTGTAAGGGAAATGACTGTAATGCCCCTGTGTATTCCTTAGAGGCTCAGAGGAGATAAGCTCAGCTAAATTTCATTCATAGATCCAAAGGGGCAAAGGGCTTCGAAGACTAAAAACAGCCGGGAAGTTTGAAGGGAGACAAAAATAGCTTTAACGTGCGCCAAAGTAAAAAAACCTGTTACAGGTCAAAGGTTACAGTTTAATCCAAGATGATTTATCCAACATGCCCAGAACAGAGAGCCTTTATATTGGCTGCGCTTCTCTTCTGGTTTAAAATCAGGAAGTCTCTAAGGAAGCTGCATTAAACATGTTCAGATTATAAAGCACAAACAGCACAGAAATCCTGCTGGAAATGTAGACCTTACCGTCTCCTTGTTTGGAAGCAGCTCCTTCCGAATCCTGAAAAAGTTCTTTCCGTACTGCCTCAGGCCTTTAATGAACCGTTTCTGTGTGTTTATAGAGAAAAGGAAATGGAGAAACAATTAACAGCGAGGAAACTGCATTCAAACTTATCTATATAAACTGTATCACTTTAAAATAAAATGCAGCTTCAAATTCACACTAAAAATCAATACATATGATGAAATCGTATCAATGGAAAATACGCAGGAAAACCATAATATGGGAAAAAGTGACAAAAATCATTAAAGCAACTTCAGTTTATACTTAACATACTTTGATTATGGCCGTCAGAACAAACTAAGCCTTATAAAATTACACAAAAGACAAACTCATGCCCTACGATAAAAGTACAAGCGAAAACAGGACAAAAATTCTCGCATGTGGTAAAACCCCACAGATAAATATATACGGCTGAATTCTGAAAAGCAGGAAGGCAAAAACAAAGACAAATTAAATATCTGAATCTACATTTATGTTCCTTTAAGAGGCCGAGAGATAAAAATATAATCCCATGCAACGGAAAAAGGCACAAAACATCCAGACAGCCGACCAGACCTTCGTCAGATATACTTTCTTGTTCGACACAAGCCCTCAGCAATCCTGGATAAAGGTTTTCTCCAAGAAACTCCACAAAAACAGGTAAACTCCAAAGAGAATAAGGCACTAATTTTTATATCCAACCAGAAGGAAACTTATTCAAGGTTAAAATCCAGAGTCTTGAGAGGTGAACAGCTTTTTTCTTTTACAAGCAAGAATTTGCTTGTCACTCTCTGCCCCTCCACTACAAAGGGGAAGGCTTTACATGTGATCCTTCTGCAAGGCAGCCTGTGGTCTGCGGCGAGACAGAAAACCTGGCGTGGATCAGGGGGCTGCGGAGTGGAGCATGCTGCTCTTTCACAGGCAAAGTCTTTTCAAGACAAATATACGGCTACAGTTCTCAAACCCGCTTTTAACTGCCGGTTCACCAGACACCTTACTAATAACAGAAAGAAGAAAGTCAATTCTGCAGTTAGGGACTAGGAGCAACTTGCACACGGAAGAGGGCAATTTTTGTAAAACAAATACTTATGAATCACAGTGCTGCACTGAAAAACTGACATGGACCTACAGTCTGTAACGATGGTAAGTTTGTGGGATGCCTGTACCATCGGACTTTATAAATTCTGCAGAACTGGAAGCAATACGGTGGAATTTTGAGGTTGGGTTAATAAAATGAATGAAGCTCAAATAGTTTAAAGTCTATCGATGCACATGGTCATCGCACATGCAGCTTGTTCAAATTAAGCAAATAACTGGGACACATGTATTAAAGATAAAAAACACGACACATTCAGGAAATGTAACTATTCAGAATGCTACAACACCAAAACATTATATTCTGACTGATGTTAATAAAAAACGCCCACTGCCTTTTTCTGTTATGTTAAATACACATTCGTCTAAGATTCAATCATAGCCTACAGTCGTCATAATCATCTACCAAAGCCATTCATTCATAAAATGACTCACCAAACTAATTTGTGTTTAGAAAAAATATGGAAATTATTTTAAAAGCCTATGACTTAATTTCACCCAGAATACACTGGGCTAATTATCACATTTGAAGTCAACCTTGGCAAAGCCAACCTGCAAAACTGGGAGGAGCATCAGACAGGCGAAGCCGTGGAAACACTAATTCATCAACAGACCAACTCATTTCAGCTTGACTATAAATGAATTGGAAGCACATTTAAGTGCAGTAAGGATTTATGTACCTATATTAATGTATCCAGTGAAGATTCTACAGAACTCAATTATATATAAAACAGAAGCATGCATTACTAATTTATTGAAGCGAAAGGTTAAGGACATGACTTGCAGGTACATATACAATTATGTTCATAATTGTCACAATAAAAATTAATTAAATTTAAAGCACTAGTTTTGCTAAACACACGTTTCTAGTTGCTTGAAAGAATATTTCCTGGACAAAATACAGGGAAGAAATTTATCATCACGATTCTAAACAATTCACAATTAATGGTGTCAATGATATTAAATAACCCCAATGAAATTCTGAAAGACAGCAAAATAGATTGGTTCTGTACTTTGCCTTCTAATAAATATCTATGCTCAGAGGAATTGTGAATTTGGGCAATAGTAATAAAATCTTATAACTGTGCTTTTGAGGTACCCTATTCACTATTAAAATGTGCTACACTGGGAAATGCCAAATGTATATCCATTTAAAATGTTCATTCCCATAAAAAAAGAAGCATACTTGTTGTATCACTTATTTTACAAAAACTGTTCTGGTAATTTCAGTAGGATTGCTCTTCAGCATATATTTACTCCAACACACGCTGAACAGTGGTTAGCAAGTTTAAAGCGCTGTGTACACTGATAGACTGGAATCTATAAATCTAGGTAATTAGGCCCTTCAATGCTGCCTATTTAAAGCGCATGCAGAGCATGAAATGAACAAGCTTAACGATCAAACCAAGCTGCCTGCTGGTATAAGTAGCCTACAATTCTCGGCTAGTCAGATTTTGACACACTATAATAGGCTTTCTCTGCCGATCTTAAATATTGATTTAACTGAGCAAAACAGAACACAATGTTTATAATGACCAAAAACAATACTCTGTTGATGCAAGGGTTACTCACTCTACTCAGGGTTACTCGCACTACTCAGCAGCTTCCAGTGCTGCATAACTGCTGACCTACTCAGATACTGGCTCCCTTCATGTCAGCTCCAGCTTAGGGCTCCATTTCAGCATTTCAGCTGCCTGAGCCGACCATACGCACAAACCAGCTAATAAATCACCCACCAATCTTCTCTACGAATCACTCTGTCCCAGTCTTGATAGCTCCAGCCCTCTGTTGCTAGGCAACAGAGAAGAGGAGGGTCTGGGGGGGGGGGGGAGCAGAAATGCAGTAACAAATTGCAAGGCGCCAGGCTGAAACAGGGTTCTTTTGTGAGGAAATGTTTCACAGAACTGGCTCTTTGCATTGATCCTTATTACATAACTGCTGCTATGGGGGAAACCACAGAGAAAATTAAGAAAAAAGGGAGAAAAAAAAAACGCAAGGATGCGATAATGACGTCCTGAAGGAAAGTCATCTTTAAAAAAACGGAGAACCCATTTGATCAACCAAGCGTGACATATGGGAATAGATGGGATGGATTAAAAAAATAATAACAGTTGAGTAGGATAGAGACTTATCGAATACCAGACTATCATCCTACAGAAATATACACATGCAAATGAGAAGCTAAGCTGACATTACTAAAAATCAGCATCGCTAGGCAAATTCTTAGACAAATAAACAAAACCGAAGAAGAAAGCTACAATAAAAAAATAAATCAACTGGAAGAGGAGCATTAAAATATACATTTGCATGTAATCTTCATGTCCAAAAAAATAATAGTTAAATCTGGACTTCAAAGACTGCAGAAGGGCATCCATGTAATTTGTATCAAAGAATTATACTAACAGTAAATGATGTCATATGAATTTAATTCTTATTAATCCGGAAGACCGTTCATAAAGAGCAATCTGAAGATAAGCAATGAAAACACACCTATATTCTGAATTCTATACCACACAACACTTTCTGTGCAAGTCCTGCATCTTAATGGACAAGAGTTCCTTTATAGACCAACATCATTGTTTAACAGACTACGTGTCCAATGGAAAAGACAAGAAAAAAATTACAGAAAGCCAATTATCCAGTGTGAAGTGTCACACTAACCTCCATCTACATGTAAGGTTAATAAAACTAGCCTGAAATTCAGCTGGAATATAGGAGATTCAATGAGATACGCATCTTCATGCATCACCCTGTTCTCACAAGCACTTCAGATACTTCAAAAAATATTCTGGGAATAAGCATCGCCTTCAAAGGTAAAAACCATAAATAATATAGGCTTTCTTGTAGACTCATTCGCAATTTATATTTCTTATAACAGGGCAGTGCTGAAATCTCAAATCTGATTAGTCAAAAGGGTGTCGATTAATGTTCTATAACCGCACATGTAGGGCCAGCCAGGCAAAAAACAGCATTAAATTAATGCATCAACATAACTTAATAAACTACAATGTTCATTTTCTTAAAAAAATTCAAGAACTACAGAGATAGCTTTAAGTGTGACGAGGAAAGAGACTACATTTCTGCATCCCTGTGTTGTTGCTGTGACGGCTTGTTCTATGCACAGCTTTGTGTTTGCAACGTTACAGTACGATAATATTTTATTTAGCAAAAATGAAAGTGTATTTACTTCAAACACATGGTTATGTGTATCACTAATCAACAGTGAAGCGTTTCTAAAAACTAAACCTTATTACTAATCGAAGCCAAAATAAATAATTTTAAAATGTATACTTCGCCACTTCCAGAATTAGAAAAAAAAAATTGTTCGGACAAAGACATGAAAATGAGAAATTGTGCTCAAGCTACAAGAACCGAAATATAAAGTGCGGCAATTCAAAATACACATTATAAAAAGCGTTAGTTAAGGGTGCAAATGTAAAAAAAATATATATATTATGAAAGAACAGAAATGTTTTAGGGAGACAATCTCCTTGTGCTATAACATCCGTATCAAATTGAAGGCGAGAAAAACTATCGATGTAAGAATTGGATATACGTAACGTGCGATGTTGGCATTAATGTTGCACGTCGTCCAGTCCCTACTACAGACATTTTTACAATTCAATCGAAAATACCCCGCATCGCGTTGTGATGCCATTTGCATCCGGTATCAGCTGGAAACCAATAAATTTGCAACATTCTTAGACTTAAGCAAGTGCGTCATACCTACGGCTATTGTAGCAGTCGATAAAAGCATTTATGCAGCGGTTCGTGAAGGTTTCATTGTGCATTATAACTTTTGGCATAAAAGGAGAAAACTCACAAAATAGCAGCGTTACTAGCATCTCTTACCACCTCATCCTCAGACCAGCACTTCTCGATTAGCTTGGGCACAGGTTTCTTGACCAGACGCTGGAGAGCCTTCCCCGCGTCATAGTTACATTCATGTAGCTGCAAAGAGGCAGAGCGATCGAGTGAGACCGCCATTCACGCTTCGCGTTCGTCCGTCTCCAGCCCGACAGAAAATTAACAGCTCAAAAGAATGATATTAATCCCATCCGCACAACATTAACTGAAAAATGCAAACGATTCCAAAAAAGAAAATGTACTGCTGAAGACAGTATGATAAATATGCATTCATTTGTTTTTCAGATTTATCCAAATCCGTATCAGAACTGATGACACTGAAAAATATTATTTATCAATGGACCCAATGCCTATGTGCCATTTTAAGACTCTCTTTAAACTCAGTGTTGGTAAATTGACCATGATTCTGTTTTTGATTTACACTATAATTTTCTGTTGCACTTTGTGATTTTACACTAGAATGTTCATGGGACTTGCTACAATCTTTAATAATAATAATAATAATAATAATAATAATAATCAATCCTTTATTGTCCCCGTGGGGAAATTGTTTTTACGCCTCCCTTAAGTTGTCTGCGAAGGGCAGCCACCCGTAGCGGCGCCCAGGGAGCTGGGGGTTAAGGGCCTTGCTCAAGGACCCACAGACGCGCCAAGGCTGGATTTGAACCTGTGACCTCATGATTACAGGCACACAGGTTTAGCCCACTGAGCCACACGCTGTCCCCTTTAGAAAGGTTATGGCATAGTGTCAAGATGGCTGTCTTTAAATGAGTGTCCATACAGACTGCAAAGCGGACTGAAGTCAGGTTCATACTTCTTTACTTACAGTATTTAACGCATTTAGTGTTGTGTCATCGCGTGAAGCAGCTAAACACCCATCCTCTGTCGATCCTCCATCACACATCCCTGCAAACGCAGCCATGCTCCTGAAAGGAAAGTGTTAAGCAGTCAAACACAACAAAAAGACAAAGCTTTTGTAAACGGCGCTAATCACAGGTATTCATATCTGCGCTATTAAACTGCCAAAGGAAACCAAAATTAAACGGCCGTGTACAATGTGTTCGCTCACCTAGCTGCTCGCAAATACATGAGCAGGTCACAGTCGTTGACCCCTGGCATCCAGACCAGCTCCTCATTCTCAGTCACCGGTTGGCAGCTCAGAGGTGGGAAGGCCTGCAGCTCTGGAAGCTTAGCCTGCAGACACATACACAGATCTGCACTCATATATCAGGAGAGGAAGAGGGGATGCATCTCCCAGGCTGGCCGCACGCCTCAGAGCAAAAGGACGGGCTATTAAAATAAGGAAACGTGCGACAAGCTACAGCAGAAGCATTGCAAGAAGAAAAGGCTGCAAAACCAAGAGCCACCAGAAAAACACAAGTCAGTTCATTTAATTGTGCTGAAATGAGCTGATGGTTAGATGTTAAATATGAAAAGTTACGCATCTGTTCGCATATGAAAGAAAGACTGATTTGCAAGAGAAACCTTCACCCCAAGTAAACTTGAATCTGCATCTGGCCAGCATGATACTGACATACTGGCCAATCAATCATTCCCTATGCTTGCTAGATACTATTTGAAGTTTTTCTATGAGCAAAATTACAGTATAAACACAAATGACTCTCAGAAGAATGACAGTCTGATTCTTAAAATATGCAAAATTAACGTAAAAAAATATGTAGTCAAAAGCCGAATCAATTGTTCCGTTTGCAAAGTCAGCTGATGAGACACTAAAAATGTAAAGATACTGAAACGTCGCACTTTCAAACATACTTGGTGACTGGGACCCACTCGGATCTCCCCTTGTGTGCTGTTCAGTCGCCTGAAAGACAGATTAACGATCAAAATCAAACCATTAAGAATATCAACTAAAATTACTTTAGATAACCAGATCAGACAGTAAATGAAAAGATGTGCTATTTTTTGGTTTAATATCCCAGAATGCATCATTATATACCAGCTAGACAGAAACGGTCATACATCCATTTTTGATTCAATGGATTTTTTTTTTCCTATTACATCTAAGTTTTCAGAGAAGAAATTTAAGCACAAATGCAAACTACATACAACAGCATAAAAAGAACCAGGAAATTGCAGTTGTAACAGTACCGGTAACCATAGCAACAGCTCAATAACAATGCTCATATCTCCAGCTGCAACGGATTAAAGAAAATGAAGTTCTCTTTGTAAAAAGTAGTCTGTTGCCATGGCGATAAGGCAGATTCATGAAATTGAACGGAGTGGCGCCCAGAAACTGTCGCTATGATTTGTGTGTGGAGAAAACCCCTGTTAAGGAGGAGATTTCAGTCCAAACACAGAAGGAAGAACCAAGTCTTCTAGTTCAGCTTTAACACCAGCTGAATCGTACATTTCCAAATGGAAACATCATGCCCTTTCAACTTAAGCAACCCCACACGCTCCACTACTGCTAATATTCTGCGAACAATGTGGGAGGTAGACGAACAGGTCAAAAAACTGCTGGACATTTACCTTATAACTGATAACGCTTAGATAAATAACCTATATATGTTTTATAAATATAAAAAGCCTTTATAAAATTCCAGTGTTAAAAAAGAACAACACTTTGTTTCCATTGGAATGGCAGTAGAACCGTGTCTGAATTAAGACAAGACCTGGAAACCCTGCATTCACCCACGTGATACAAAAAAAGAATCAATGTAACTTAAAATGTGATGCAGTATACAGTCTAAACACCCTTCTTGCCATTTACGCTTCACACTGACGCCTGGAATCCAGAGTGACCCATTCGTACCATTTCTACCTTTAGTATCTTGCAGCAGGCAATATTTAAGCAAAAAAAAGAAAAAAAAAAAAATTACGAAACAAGATTAAACTTTCAATTACAATCACATTGCACTATTGATTTAATACACTGACTACGATTTAACAAGCTGTGGTGTTCTTGTCGTCTTTTCTTTAACAACTCATCTTGTATGCTTTTATGCAATTATTATAATAAAAATATAATAATAATAATAATAATAATAACATTTATTTTTCATTATTTGGGTTGTTGAAATGATCATGACAGCTGTATATTGCCTATACTGGAAGCTACGATAACCAAAGAGCAGGACCAGAGAAGGGTCCGCACAGTAAACCGGTACTGAAAAAAAATTGCGGTACATTTTGAAAATGGTACAATACCAGCATTGTGAAAAATGGTAGTAAGTGAATGGCTGTTTGATCCGGCTAAAATGAATCTCTCTCTTTAAGCTCAATGCTGACAGCAGCGACATTGTATTAGTGGCGTGTGTGACGTCGCGAGGAACAACTGAGAGCAGCAATACGGAGAGGGGGGCCCTTCTCCACCCTTCAAAGAGGCGGCCCACAATGAAATATGGAGATATTTGGCTATGAAGTCGGTGAAGACTGTGTAAGTGCTGATTCAAAGTGTGCCTCACAAAGGGAGGCAGCACATCAAACCTGAGCAAACATCTGTCGGATAAACATCCACACCTTTTTGGGGAATTCAAAGGCAGACGGGTGATAGCCGACTAGTTCGCTCTCTTGAAGTCCGTAAGAGAGTTCAGGGTGATTGAAAGGCCTCGTCACAGCAGTAACATGCATATTCATACATATTCTACAGTGATCGTGGGTCCATTTCACAAGCAACCTGAACTCACCGATTGATTTGAGCTGACAGTGACTCAAACCACTAATATTACAATGAAACACAAGATGATGCTTGACCTGCTTTTTTAACTAATTTGCAATCATCACTAATACAATTTAACTGACCCAATATTAGCTTGATACTAAAAGTGCTGCTCAGAGGCTTAAACTGAGATAACTGTGCTAGTATTTCCCTTATCAACAAGGGCATCAACACCATTGACTCATGTCCTCTTCTTACTGAAATGAAACACCTTTTCCCTGTTGATATAGATATAATTCTACATCTATATCTATGGTTGGGCAGCCAGTTGACCTGGGACCCCCAGAGGTTTTTTTTCTCCCCGCGTGGGAGTTTTTGGTTCCTCTCCTCC
>JABFDZ020000131.1:17371209-17384825 GCA_019775955.2 Pollimyrus isidori | reverse complement strand
GCACCACAGACGTGCTGCTCTTACGACCACTTCTACCGTCTGACTGCGAGCCACAACAGACAGTGAGAAGCACCACAGACGTGCTGCTCTTACGACCACTTCTACCGTCTGACTGCGAGCCACAACAGACAGTGAGAAGCACCACAAAGCCAAAGCGAGAGGAGCCAAAAATCCATTTACAACAGCTGCAATTTCCACGATACAGAAGTAGCCGCAGCTGCTCTGCTCAATAAACACTGACCTTTCGAGACGCAGTTAAAGCTCACTGTACAGTCCAAGCGCACAGCTCATCAACCCCTGAAGTGTTTCTGGAGAGAAAATGGTTCCTACTGGTACTCTCTTAGGCGACTAATGAAGTGGCCACTGAGTTTAAGCCTATAACCATTTCTTTATATGTTGACAGTGACATGAGCATTGTCCTTGTTCTAAACATTTGTTCCAATTTTGAAATTTCACTCAGGTTAGGGCATTGGTATTCTTGTTTTCTGATTTGGAAATGACAAGGTTCGCACATAAATGACAAATTAATGTAAAAATGTATTTGAAAATGATAGTTTAGGTCAGTGAAGAGCCAAAGGCATCGCCTGTGATATGGCAGAAGATTTGCATTTATATACACATATATAGCACTTCTCAAAACCAACGTACAAGCAAAGCACATAGCACATTATTTTGGACTTATTTACCATTTGAGCTTTTGTCTAGTTGAATCAAATTTAAAATGGACATTAAGTGACAGGACAAAAAGCAATGCAGAAGGCAGCAAAGTAAAACCTTTGACTGAAATGGGAGGTAACGGTACCATTCACGTCTCCACTTTCCATGAAAATTAAAATATTTTTCAGTGCTTTGGAAAATTAAGTAAATGCGTTATCAAACCCACACAGACACCTAGGAGAGGTGAGGGAAAGAGGAACAAAAACTGGTATTTAATGAGGGGATCCGGCATGTGTTCGCTCATTTCTGAATTACAGCCCACAGTGATCAAGAGAAATCACTCTTGCAGTATTGTCTGTAGTTAATACGGTTCACAGGAAGTTTATAAATCATATGTACATATATAGATTCTTAATTACATAAGAGTCAGTACAGAGGTTATCAATTTAATTCAATATCAAGAGGAAAACTAGGTAATCCTAACAGATTCCTTTATCAAGTACAGCTCATCTATTTTAACAATAAGATAAACACTGCAGCTAATTAAGATTCTACATCAGTTCCTCTGAAAAATGTTTATAGCAACACGCAGACACATATTAGTGACAACCCTAATAAACTGCACCACTGTTACTGCTCATGACCATCATGATCTCAATGACACACACACACACGCTGGTATTCCTATCGTCCATTCACTTCTATGGGAAAAGCCCTAATCCCAATCACGACACCCTTAACCACTACCCCTTCCTAACCTTAAGCCAAAATATAATCATAACCAACCCAAATACAAGACTCTTGGCATTTTTACTTTTTTGCATTCACAGTTTTATAAAACCCAGGTTATCCAAATGGGGACCTCAAAAAATGTCCCAAAAAGTAAGGAAATTACAGGTTTTACTACACTTTGGGGACAATTTGGTCCTTAAATATGTTCTATGCAAACACACACACACACACACACACACACACGTGTTGTTTTACCTCATAAGAAATGCAAAATACTGCGTAAACGATTGATTCTCAATGATTTTTTAAGTTAGGTGCTCAGACAAACCATGAGATACACCAGGGCCAACAGAGTTGCAATAACCTTGACCCAGACGTCACATGCATGCCACTCAAACACAAACACCCCATAGACAGTATGCTGTCCTAAGCAGTGGGCATTAAGAAACAAACAAGAGAATCTGCTGCATTCAGCTGCCTTATCAGATTTCCCTACCAATGAGGCTTGTGGTTGCATTTTGTTCTACAGAAGACCCACGGTATGCTAATAAAACGACACTAATCATAAGTTATTTGCCAAGCACTTTGCAGGTAGATACCTCTGAGTACGTGTGCCAGCTGGATTCATAGATTTTTACATTTTAAAGATGTCAACCATCCAATACCCACAAAAGTGAGAGAGGGGAAAACTAACAAACTACAATTGAAACCTGCAAAGCAACGGCAAATAATTATCTTCGCTGTAAGCCCTCAATGTCCCAAAGGTAGCTACCTTCACCACTCTGCAGTAACACCGGCTTATTCTGCTATGCTGGTGACAGTGAGAAATGTTAATCAGTATCCTGCTCTTGGAACTTAAAAAGTAATCTGGATTCTCATCTCATTCATCCTTATAAGTAGCTAGATCACAGGAATAAGGTCATAAGTAGTGCTTCATTTTCATATAAAAAAATAAATATGAGAGCTGGAACATTATGGCTTATGAACAGTAGTGCTTCAGTGTTATTAGAACATGTGACACGGAGGTGTATAAGCAATGTGTGAAGTATGTGTTTTGTCAGATCTCCTCTTCCCTTTGCATTGGTTCGGTACTCAGTTTAGAGCTTTTTTCTGTCCACTTCAGTCCCCAAAAATACATTGATTTTATGTTACAACACCTATTCAAAGGAGTTGCAGTTGCAGTTTATTGCAAAGCCATGGATCCCACAAAACTAAATTCCTCATGAATTTTGCATAAAAGAGGCAGGCTTTTGCAGAAATTTGAAAGGAAAGTATGTACCAGGCTCTAGATATCATCAGGTGAACAGAAGGTTCACCACATTTTTTTTTCTTCTACATGGAGCCAAATATCACCACAAACTCCCATAGCAAGCCTTAAATTTGTAATATTTATTCAAAATACAAGCCCCATTCATCAATGACATGTCCTGCCAGAGCATAGGCTGTATCAGCAGACCAATTAATAAGCAGGCTGATTTTATCATATTTAAATAGTCTTGACTCAGATTTTTCATGATCTTTCTTGAAGCGCTGCAAATAACTGTGGCACTTTTTGGAAGCATTTAATGTCTCCTAGAACCAACGTTTGGTTGTTTGCTGTTCTCACAGATTGCCAAATCAGCAGTCATCTTCATCAGACATCAACATCCATGTGGACACAGTTCAAGGATGTAAAGTATCTACTCGTTTAAAAATTCAATATCATCAATATACAGCAACATAAGTTATATGCTTATGTGGCAGTATGATTTAATAAACGCTAAAAGTGTTGAAAATGGCGTTCTGTGGCTTTTACATTTCCCTGAAGTAAACATAGTGCGTTGTAAAAGAATCCAGGAATGTAATCCATGATGTTATTTCAAAGGACGCGCACTGAAAAACTCATTTAAAAATCAAGCTGTGTGTCACTACATTTTTCTCCCAGTTTCACTATTTTATAGAGCAAATAATTTACTTCACAGGCAAGAGTCAAACATCTTCAAAGGAGAGAATAATTCCATTTTATGCTCAGCTCCTTCATTCTAAGCAAAACAATAGGGCGCAGAGATAAAAGGATTTACACAGGAAGTAAACTCTGGGCCGGTGGCAGAGGAGGATACTCACCAGTTTAAAGTCTTGAATGCTACATATGAAGTATGGAGTGTTGGGTCGCCGACTCTCAATGTACACACAGTCTGAAAGGGTAAGAGAAAGGTATGGTGTCAACCTCAGGTGGCACTGAAACATAGAAATCAAAACATACCTTCCAATACATAATCAGGGTTTTGCTACTGCGTATTATACAAGATTAATGATCCCTGACGACCAAAAAAAAAAAAATCTTCATCAAAAGAGAAAACCAAACATCTAACAATGGCTCTCCTCCAACAGTTTATTTTAGAGGGTAAGTAATCTCTCTCTTCCTTCCTAAATCACACGTTTCCAGTTCCAGCAGTATACATCAGACACAAGGTAGATCTGACCGAGGGCCCTGTTAAATGTGACTGGAGGCATGGAAGGGTCAAGGACTGAGCTCTTTATCAGAAAGATCCTGCTGAAGACAAAAACAGACCGCAAGCACTACTTGGCCGTCTGCAAAAACATGAAATGGAAAGATAACCTAGGATGTGAAAATTAATTTCCATCAACAGTCTTTAAGAAGTGGTCTTGGGCCTCCAACTCCTCACGGCCGCAGAGTTTGACTGAATTCACCAGACTAATTTACATTTCCCAGTGAGAAACTGCTTTTAAAACTGAATATGCATTTCAAATGAGCACAACAGATCTGATTCCTACAATACAAAATGCAAACCAAGATGAATAGACGGTGTAAAAAAAAATATTAATACAATAAATATACAATGGCATTCATCATTGCTTTCAAAAGCCACTATGTCATATATTAACAGAACAGAGCAGATTCAGAAGCCAAATAATGCTTTCATCCATGTTTAATGACTGCTTACCCAATTGTGGGTGCAGTGATCCAAAACAGAGGGAAAAGGTACACGCTACACTCAACACAAAGCTGCAGCCAGATTCACTGCTGTCACTTTGCACCTCTGGGATTTGAGAGTACCACACCCATCATCTCAGTTCACATTATATATTAAAATTAGTGCCCGGCCGATTTATCGGCAGGCCCATATTAGGCATTTTCCAAACTATCGGTATCGGTATTTATAATGGCCGATAAATTAATACTTCAAAAATAAAATTAAAATGGACGAAAACACCCTTCAACCATGTCACGATCGATAAATCTCGCCCAAACGACGTAAGCAGTCTACCGCGCTGCCGACGTGCCGTATCGGTACATGGCGGTAAGCTACTTCCTGTTTTCGGTGTGGTCTCTACCGCACCGCCAACATGCCGTATCGGTACATGGCAGTAAACTACTTCCTGTTTCCGGTGTGGTCTCTACCGCGCCGCCAACGTGCCGTATCGGTACATGGCGGTAAACTACTTCCTGTTTCCGGTGTGGTCTCTACCGTGCCGCCAACGTGCCGTATCGGTACATGGCGGTAAGCTACTTCCTGTTTCCGGTGTGGTCTCTCTCGTGCGGTACATGGCGGTAAGCTACTTCCTGTTTCCGGTGTGGTCTCTCTCGTGCGGTACATCGCGGTAAGCTACTTCCTGTTTCCGGTGTGGTCTCTCTCGTGCGGTACATGGCGGTAAGCTACGTCCTGTTTCTGGTGTGGTCTCTCTCGTGCGGTACATGGCGGTAAGCTACGTCCTGTTTCCGGTGTGGTCTCTCTCGTGCGGTACATGGCGGTAAGCTACTTCATGTTTCCGGTGTGGTCTCTCTCGCGCCGCCCGCGGCACATCGAGCGGTGACATCGCGAGTGGGGAGAGGAGGACGCGCGTACAGCTTCGACAAGAGGTAAGAATGAGGATGTGACACAGGAGGATCAGAAGTAGGGGTGGGCGGTGTAAGGGGTATAAATGTGTAAATGTACCGTAGATTGTTGTACGTGGAAACAATGGCAGCGTAGCAACAAGAAATTGGATCCACAGTTTGTCTGGTTATGCTGGTTTGTGATGACAACTACCGGCCATTTTATTTATCAGAACTTTAATATATTTTGATGTTCCTCTGTTCTGTTGTGACAATAAAAGAAAGAAGTTTCTTTTTAAAATGCATTATACATTTACATTATTTGGCAGAGCCGTAGCCAGAGCGACTTGCATAAGTGCTTTAAGACTACAATGAATTCTCCGGATACTAGCTCAATAAAACCAAGTCTATGAATATCAATGAAACTCTTGGGAAAGTGCAGGTTTTGTTTTAATAAAAGGAAAAAGAGTACAGAGTAGAATTCAGGTATTATCATATTATGTTAGTTAAAACTCATAAATAACTACAAATAATTAATGTTAGGGAAATCTGTTAATGTTTTGTTGAGCGGTTCTGAAAATATTTTATTATATTATATATATTATATATACGGAGAGAGAGATTTTCTTTAACAACTATTTTAAAAGCAAATATCTATGTTTTGTTGGTTTCCCGCTTGCTACTTTCCCCTCAGAAAGCAGTCTGCCTTCAATCGGGGCTCAAGAAACCATCTATAGCATCTTCAACATCCTTAAAGCAGGATGGCCTGTACGATGAAGCAGGCCTACGTGCCTCTCTACCACCCCACCAATACAAGGTCACATCACTAAGAATTAAGGAGCAGGGGGACTAACGATTAACAATGAAAATCGCCAATAACACACAAATGTGGAAGGTGACTTCTATACACACAATGACTCTTTTACTTAAAGGAGAATAACATACACCTGATTTAAAAAAAACTATATATGCAAAAGTTTAAGCCCCTCTGGTCAAATTACATGGTTTGCTGATTTTCGAGTTAACAGCATCTGCTGGTCCTTAAACATATTCTTCAAATTTCAATGGGCACGACTATTTAAGATTTAACAGACTGGAGAAAAATATATAAAAATTAAGCATGTGCAAACGTTTGAGCACTCAGTCGTTGCTTACTTGTAGTCCTCCAACAGTCTGTTTCATTCTTGCTTTATCATTTTTTCAGCACTCTTCCTTGCACAACTGTTTTAGAAAGACTCCCAGACCGTGGAAGACACACCACACAGTACACACAGTCTGGCGGCTAAGAAAGCCATCTTTTCTGACACTGGGATTTTAGCTTTGAGGGTTATATGATTAGGGAAACCATTCTTCACTCTACCAGAGAAAACATTTCCTGTACCGCTGACCAACACACTACCCCAAATCACAAACCGATCCACCCACATACTTATCAACTGACTTCCAGAACACAAAACCCGACACAGGGAAGACCAGAGGTGTGACTGGAGACACTGGTTTACAGTTGGCATGCCTTATCGTTAGCATGCCAGTTTACCGCCAGCATGCTTGGCCAGTTCGTTGACCTTTTCCCTGCAACAAACGGCAGCCATACTTTGTGCCAATGCAGGAGGCTGATAGGATATTTGGCCATATTTCCATTGTACTGGTGCGCCAATACAAATTTGCCACTAGTACTTACCAGTTGGCATTAAGTGAAACGATGAGTGGAAAAGCAGCAGCATGATAACTGACAAAATGTTACCATGAACTGTACTGCAAGTTTGCTGGAATGGTAGGAATAATTTAGGAACAGAATCACGGCGTGTTACCCAGTACTTAAGCAATGCCGTTTTCACACAGCAATGCTTTGAGCAAGTACATCCCCCAGCACCAACACCAAATAACTTGACAGACATTTGGCGGTAGGTAATAAGTTATGGTAATTAGGTATTTTGTTTTATTGCGTTATGTAGGACTGCGTGCTTGGCAATAGGGCTGGATTTAATTTTAGCAGCGATTATCTTGAAATACAGGAATCACAGATAGTAAATTAAGCTACATAATTTAAGTCATGATAAAAACAGGCAAGGCTTAAGGGCATATGGCTGAAGGTTGTCTATGGCTGCCAGAACATTACCGGGATTTTCTTCTGAGATCAAATGTCACTGCTATCTAGACTGTTTCTGTCTGTACGCACAAACTCCAGGTTAACTGGCAAAAAAACTGCCACATGCACAGTGGAGTGTACACAAATTGTGCGGTAATATATCAGACCATGAACTTGTGAAAACTAAACGTTGGCTATATTAGCATTTTAACTTGTAAATAAACATTTGTTATGAACGGTGCACTAGTTTAGTGTTTTTTTTTTCCTTTTTCAAAAAAGCTGATAAAAAATGACGAAGTATTCCGCGGGTGGCTCCATCGCTCCCATCCCTATCTAATCGCTACTCCTCCCACACCTCCCTGCAGTAGCCTTGGGTAGGGTTTCATTTTTCCATACCATCATACCGTCCAACTTTGTGTGACTCAGCTGGATGTAAACAGGGCCACTGTATCCACGCCTGTTCTTTCACGTGTCACCGATGACGAGCACTAGGGCTAAGAGACACGGTTAAAGTTCCCCGTGATAAATTCTGCTGACCAGCTACCAGCCTCCTACAATAAAACCTTGGATGCTTACATTTACTGTGGTTAGAAAGACGTGTCGCGTTGCTACCAGTTGTATGTGGTACCTTTGATAAGTTCGTAAATTACAGTAGATTGGTCCACGTCAGATCCAAACAGGACGGTTTTAGGCACAAACTAGTCATCACCCATAATGCATCCCGTTCTTTCAACAAAGCAGCTGGCCCATCTAGGGACTGAGTATTTCCCACAGAGGAGTGTAACAGTAAACAAGATTCACAGCACAGTAGAAATCTGTTTTGGGTTCAGGGTTTGGAGAAATTTCAGTACAGTATTGTGTTTTGACATTGGTTGACACCTGTTCCTAATTCTTTGCAGTTTTATTAAAGGTAAATATAACTGTCAATGTTACTGAATAAAAATACCTAAGAGGCACTTTGTGACGCACATTGCAAATATAAAACTTGCAAAAAAAAAAACTTAAATAAAAAACCACATCATCATAATCATGAAGTTAATCCTGCGTAAATGCCATGTTCTCCAGCACGGAGTATATGGTGGTGGAACTGAAGCAATAAACATCCCTACAGAAATAATTGACTTGGCATGTTCGATGTCTCTCTGGCAGCACAAGCGAGTTCAGCATAACAGAGCTGAAATGGTCCTGCTCTTACCCCCTCTCTTTCAAGCATTGCTGTAGTTTATTGGGAAGCTAAAATGTCCCCAAACTGGTTTAAGTGATGTAGGGTCTTGGCACTTACCAGCACCAGCCGTAACTAATTCACAGTCACAGTGATGTTTTCAGAGTTGAACATTCTACTTTTTGAATTTCATTTTTTCCCGCATCAATAAATGAATTAACTCATTTCAATGTGCATATCAAAACAAAAACAATGTATCGAAAGGTACACAAGGAATACATTTACTGTTACTGCCCTATAAGTGCTATGTTGTAGCAGTCTGATGGCATATTATGAAGCATAGGAAGGACATGAAATATTTTTATACCATTTTTTGTACCATTTTCTCAAGATCATGAGGAAATTATTCCAGTATCAGAAAACAGTAATGTTTATGCATTTTCCCTCGTGAACGTTTTTAGTTGAAGATTTGGTGACTAAATTGACATCCACTGACAGTAAATTGACAAAGAATAAAGACCGCCCAGAGATGAAACCATTTTGTTTCACACTGGCCATTTTTTTTTCTTGTAGCCATCACATGACAGGCACTGGGTTTGTCATTATAAAAATAATTTAAGGGTGAGGGATATCATATCGATGTTATATCTAATATCTTGTGCTGTATCATAATTCTTGCAATGGTCTTAAAATGCTTATCGTGGATACAATTACAACCAGTCACAATAAATCATCATATTACCCACAACTGGCCTAAAGGTCACAGTTCCAGTTCCCCGGCAGCAATGCTGCACACTAAACTGGGTCAGGAACTGCAAAAAATGTTCAGCTGAGCCCCGAAACTTGTGACCGAGATTAAGGTTCCAGAGCTTTGGTGGGAAAGCGCCATTTGGGGACCACAAGTAACAACCGGCGACCCCTGACACAGAGCTGTATTTCCAGAAATCGTTTGAGATGCTGCAGATTTTGAATAAACATGTACATTGCCTACATTTATAAATAAACTGACGGAATCTTCCACAACTAAACGATGGGTTCTGCGTGCCGTACGTCGCCACTAGGCGCGTTCACACCAAGGTTCTGGAACCTGGTACTGGTTCACAAGTCCCAGAGAAGTTTCGGCCTAGATTTAGTAGCTCCTGGCCATTTTCCGAGTGTTGATTTCACACCACACAACAGGAAACTGGAGCTTTAGGCTAAATAAGCATGAAACATGGTCAAAGGTTGGAGGCTACACCTAACTTCATACAAACCTACACCGCCATGCCAGGAAGGGGGAAAAGAAGTCATCTTGTTAGTTATGTATTAGTTATTAGCAGAACCAATTTTGTTTTCCACAGAATCAAAAACAATGCAATGTTATCCTTATCCCACTAATACATGCTGGCAAGTTTCACCTCCAGTTCCGGTGATATTACACAAATATAGTGGTTAATCAAATTTTCTGATGCAGAAATAACAAAAAAATGTATTGTGGTAAAAAAATTATCTGCTCAAATTTTGCTCTACTACATGTCTTTTTCTGCACCTTTCCTGTAACTTCCAAGTTAGTGATGGTGTTCAACCAATCACAAAGCTCCCCAGTAACTCGACTTTGAACGACAAGTACTTAGTCTGGAACATGTACTAAAAAAAGGTTCTGAAACTGCCTTAGAGGAACTACCCTCCGGCTGAATGCCAGCAATGTGAACACAGCAGAGGTCCCTGATACCGGGAAAAGGTTCTGGTGGTGAACGCGCCCTGCTGTCATACACACCTAAATCAGAATTATTAATGGTGGACTTTGAAGGGGGGAGGGATCAAAGGGTTATAAAGTCCTTTATGTCACAATAAAATGCATCGATAAACTCCTCAAGTACTGACTGCCTCAGTTTCCACAAAATTTGTGAGAAATACCGCTGACAGACAACAAAACTGAAATCTGAAAGATGCAAAGAAAAAAAAAAAATCAATCATGTGACATGGCCAAGGTTTGTACAGATATAGAGGGAAGATTTAATGGTGGCCGAAAAAAATCATCACTAATCCAACCAAAGGGCTTGAGACAATGTTAGAAAACATCCCACCAAAACAAAGTATAATCTAGCACCATGTCCATTAAAAATACCAACTAAACAGCTGAACTATTCAGTCTAAAGCCATCTCCTGTTTCTAGGAAACTGTGACACACATTGCAGCTCCTCCTGTCACACTGCCCAATTCTCATTACAGCTTAAAGGTGGTAAACAATCCCATTTGCAACGGGCGTGTAACTATGGACAAGACTTTAAAAATGTACACAGTACAGGACTGATATATATTATTTATACCCCTAGTGCACACAAAGGAAACAAAGCAGATTAACCATGATATGCTTTTATGGACTAGCTTTGCCCTCCATTTGAGAGGCGTATGATGCTGTGTGCCATGCTAGCCCACTGCAGGAAGCTGTGTGCTGACCTGTGTTTCACAGCCTCTAGGAAGGAGGCAGAAACACTGAGCACAGTCTCACACACTGACCTGTGTTTGACAGCCTCTAGGAAGGTGGCAGAAACACTGGAGCACAGTGTCACACACTGACCTGTGTTTCACAGCCTCTAGGAACGAGGCAGAAACACTGAGCACAGTCTCACACACTGAGCTGTGCCTTGCAGGAGGTCCCACCTGGCCAAGCTTGTATGGCGGATGGAGACATTAATTTAAGAGCCTAAGCCATACACAGGCCTTGTAATCCATAACAATTCATACCACCACAAATAGCATAGTATATAAATTGCAAATAAAAACAAGGAATACTCTAGATTCCTTCAAATGTTTAACATTATACACTGTAAAAGGTGAAATTCAGAAATGTCTTGCTCCTTCCTCTACATTCTTAAACTGCAGGAGTATGTACAAAACTGCACGATTAAAAATGTTTTGTACCCATCCTTGCTTGTAAATTAATCGTTTTTGGATGTTGCAGTTACGGCAAAGCATAATAGTATCATCTGTACATGATGGTCCCCCCCCCAATATTCCACAATGTTTCTTCTGCCGAGTGCAACCTGGATTGGAATAAGTCGCAGGTACCAAAATCTGAAAGGGGGAATATTTAAAAGAAAAATAATGAGATGCAGTCTTTGGTTTTTTGATTGGAGAGCACCGGACATTAGCTGAATTATGCAGCTGTATCACCCCGATATCAAACTCTCGCCTATGGCCTTGACTATCAAAAGAAAAGTAAATGCCACTGACTTATGCCCTTGTTCCTCCAAGCTTAATTCTATTAAGGAAAGGTGTATGTGACCAACACAGCACCGCTGTGTAACCATAGGACTCCATAACGAGCCACATGTGTGCGGGCTTGTCTGCGGCTGGAGCTCAAAGGGGCTCCGTGAGTCTCGGTAAACGAGAGTGGGGGCTCCCAGTCCCCGGTGGAGCTGAGGGCGCTACCCTGTGTAATTAGGCAACAGCTGTCCAGAGACCCGCAGGGCAGCACTTCTGGGAAGCGGCTCTGCCAGGCTCGCCCGGGGGGGGGATACTGTGGCGATATTTTCTAGAAGAAACAGCGTGATCCTTGTCCACTCTGGCGCTTCCTAGAATAACCAGCACGATTCGTGTCAACTCCCGCATTTATATTTTTTTATACGGCTTTAAACTGTTAAATGGTCAACTGGCATTTCCAGGGGAGCTGTGCTACATAGCTGTGTCACGTTGCTTTTAACTGTGCCACACAGCTGTGCCACATGGCTTTTAACTGTGCCGCATACAGAACGGCGCTCGCATGCGCATATTTTGCCGGGGAGTGCCGATGTTGATTTTTAATTTAATTATGCTTTCTGGAAGGGGGGGGAATCCTGGGAGACAGACACACAGCCCGCCCGAGTCCTGTCCACTGCAGCTGCTACCAAACACGAGGAACTGAGAAGGGGCTTCAGAAAATGCCGGAGGCAGGCGGACAGGCAGGCAGGCAGACAGGCAGGCAGGCAGGCAAACAGGCGGACAGGCAGGCGGACAGGCGGACAGACGGATAGGCGGACAGACAGGCAGGCAGGCAGACGGACAGGCAGGCAGACAGGCAGGCGGACAGGCAGGCAGGCAGGCAGGCAGACAGACAGGCAGGCAGGCAGACAGGCAGGCAGGCAGGCAGACAGGCAGGCAGGCAGACAGGCAGGCAGGCAGGCAGGCAGGCAGGCAGGCAGACAGGCAGACAGGCAGGCAGGCAGGCGGATATGCGGACAGCGCTGTGTTTTATATACATGTTACATAGGCTTCTTATGGCTAAAACACAGACTAATTTACATGGCATCCTGCCACCCGCAAGGATTATTTTCCCCCCCCAATACAGTCTACCTTTGAGTGCACGGCTTTGGGGATATTTGACAGGGGAGCCCTATTAAATAAAAGAAACATCAGTCTCCCAGGCTGCTGAGTAATGGCTGCCTGGCAGTCATACAACCGAAAGGGTTCTTAGACGCTTTCTTTGAAGACGGCAGCGAACCAGCCAGTACGCAACTGAAATGCTTTTAAAACTTTCAAGTCTATATCTATTACAAACAACGTGACAAAAAGAACCTCTTTCCAGATAAACATATTTCACATTAGTCCTGCTTGTTGTAAAGACAATTCAGGCACTGACTGCCCTCCAGCGATGGCTGTTTTGCACATGATTAACTCATAAGACCAAGATAACAGAATTATAACTGGACAAAGCATATTACATCTTGGGATTTGTGCCATTGCGAGATTTCTCTATAAAATCTGATTAAGACCCCGACCATCCAAAGCAGTTAAACCATGACTGATAATTAATATTTAGTGTTGTCCAGGCAAAGTTCACATATTTAAAACACAGTGAATTGGGCAAGGAACAAAAAGGACTTTACCGCTCACTAAAGCCAGATGTAATGCTTTTGGTATGTATGCCAATACATGAACTGCATGCAAAAGGCAGCTTGCTCCAATTTCTTTAAATCCTGGAGGGGCATTCAACCATGCATGACATTTATTTCGAAGAGCACTGGGAACAACCAGGGTTAAAACAATCTATGATAACCCTACAATTTAAACAACCCTAATATGAGGTTATTCAGGTCAGGATTTGGGGGGGGGGGGGGCAACTGGACCCAGAACATACCCAAAGGTAGGTGGTCCAACCAAGACCAGGGGTGGGCAAAATAAACCCCAAAGGGCCGGGG
>JABFDZ020000131.1:17341684-17359673 GCA_019775955.2 Pollimyrus isidori | reverse complement strand
ATGGGTGAATGCGAGGCATAAATTGTAAAGCGCTTTGTAGAAAAGCGCTATATAAATGCAGTCCATTTACCATTTAATATGTATTGCGAAATATCACATGATTTAAAAAAACATAAATCCAATATCGAGCTGCCTATGAGTAAATAGAGAGATACTCTATTAATCCTGAAGGAGAAGGAGCTGACTAACCATGTTATTACAACAAACCGTTTTTATTTCACAACCAGTTGCCCAAAGAGCAGGAGAAAAAGAAAACGACATCACCTGAAAGATAGAGAAAATGAAAATACACGCTTCAAGCACTGCATCTCCCTTCCCAGGATATGGACACCGAGTGAGATGCTGAAATTAACAAGCGTCTCCTATACTCTCTGTTTTTTGACCTTTTCCCGTAACAAACGAGTCCAACAACACAGGTCGGCCCTGTTCTTGGGCGATGGGACCATAAGCAGACAGCTGGGGCTCATCGCCACCCTCACCTGTGTACCATGCGTCTCCAGGGTGCCCGGCTGACTACTTATGTTCAGATTTCATTACTGCCTCACGCAGAGTTATTGCAGTGTCCTTGTCGGGGACGCATCCAGGATACATTACCATTTACACTACAAAAGACGTGCGGTCAAATGCATCCCAGACCACCTCGGCAAGTGGCTTGAGTAATCGTATCACATTGAGTCATAGTGGTCGCTTACACTCACATTTATCGCTGTCCACTTGCAATCCGACGGCCCAAGATTAATTTTAAAGCCGAATGTAAACAGGGCCATTAAAATCAATGTTAGGTTTGATTGGGATTTACACTTCGATTTATCCAAGATATCTATTGATGGTGCTTTTCCATGTGTGATAACACAGTAAATATATTTTTACAAAAAGCTATTTTATACCCAGTTGATTCACTAAAGCAGATAATCCAGATTAATTGTCTTACTTGAAGACTGGTTAAAAAACTTGAAATCATGGCTCAGCACAAGAAAAACGATTTACATGCTGAAAGCATTAAGGGATATTTGAGGGGGTCCTACTTGGCTGTTCAGTAGCTTCTGTAATGTCACAAGCCCTTTAAACACACCGGCGAATTCAAGTCACACTGCAAAACCTTCCATCCCTTACAAGCGGAAGAGCTCCAAGATAAGCTTGAATAGCACATTCAAAAAACTAACTGCAACTGGTAACTTAAGTTTGGCTACATATTGAAAAGATATCGGTCGTTCTTTTCCACATTGAGGCTAATGTGAAAAAAATCTACACCGAACACAAGATGGAAATTCAAATATGCATAAGAAAAAAAAACAACCGTTAGTATCATTAGAGATATTTCCTATGAATGTTCTCAGAACATAAAGACAAAAATCAAGTTAATATTTCGGTTTTTACTTCATTTACACAAAATATATTATTGGGCTATAAAATGTCTGTATCACGGAAATGATTTATTTTACTCCTCCAGGGCGTCCACTGAGCCCCTTCCTACAGCTATTGTGCTGGTCCTTCTCAATATTCCATCAAGTTCCACAGTCCAACGCCACTGAAAGTGCAACGTTCTTCAAACAATTGGCAAATATGAGAACAAATGTTTTCACACCTTGCAACATTGCTTTCACCTGCAGTATTCCTGTGCTTAGTGGAAATTTCAGACTTTTAGAACCCCTAATTTAAAAACTGCTTCAAACACCACTCAGTGTAACAGGAGACTAAGAAGCGGCACATAGTCCTTGGATTAAAATTTTATCATTTTACAGGAATTTGCAAAATTGACACTTGTGTGCATGACGCAGGATGTGAAATATTTTAACATGAAGCAAAATCAATCACCACATTGACTCTCACACAGACCTCTCACAAAAGCAGCAGCTTCACTAATCAGAATGATGAATAGTTCTCTTAACAGAATAATGCATTAATAAAGCTGTAAAGCACCACAAATAGAACACCGATATTCCAAAACACAAACTATATTATGCATACAGACACACATGGCACAAAAGCAAGCAAATCTAGGCTTGATTGCCACCCCTAAATTTTAAACCTATAGTTTAATTTGTATTCATCGTGCCTGGCTAATTTGAATGCATGATTCATTGTCCCCCAGAAGGCTCACACAGTCGGCCATTTGTTCAGTTAACCCACACACAGACACACACCATCGCTTTTTAAATGTTCCCCGGATTGTCGGGTCATCATTACATAAACAAAACAGGAACACAAGCACTGCCTGTAAGGACGGCGATTCCACTTTCAAATCATGGCTGTCTATCCTACCGCACTATGCTTCTTCAAGAGACTTAATGACCTTGATTTCTCAAATGATGTTCCTAACCCAATCTATGGATTCTACAAATTTTGCATCACTAAAAATTATACCCATATTAATGGAATACATGGAATAATCTAAATGTTACAGAAAACACTTCTCCCAATGTTGCTGCTACTGTGGCATATTGCCAAGAATGCAAAATGTTGATTATAGCTTCTCAAAATGGAATGCCTTTTCAACAACACCATAGGTGTCATTTCGGAATACTGCACCAACAGCTTCTTTCATAGAGAAAAGCAACGCACTTAGATGAACATATCTGCATATGTTATGTGTAATCAACAAAAGCTTAATCAAAAGTACCATCAGAAAAGAGATAAAGAAAAAAAAAACGATGCACGAGCAGAAGATCTGCCTTCAGCACTGATTATTTTGGATTGCAGGAAGAGACAGTGAGTATTATCAGTCTGTCACAAGCTGGTGATACCACCTACAAAAGAGAAAGGTGTACAGCAACAAAGGACGCGTACTGCTCCACCTCGGAAATCGTACGAATGTACGCCTGGAGCCTTGACACCAATACGCTGCTGAGAATCTTACACTCAATGACGCTCGTTTTTGATTAAAATCGGTGATACTACAAGAACTCAGCGATCTCCCACAGCTTTCTGAATGATGGATTCTGTCAATTTCGGACTACCAGACGCCCTCAAAACAGTAACATGACTTCCCAAAAGCACACGGCACAATCCAACATCGAAATATTTTGATCTTTTAAAATTACAGCAAAATTAAATGTGCATTAAATCAAGTCAAAAACGTTTACTTAGACTTGACGTTTAAGTAACGAGGAGTAACGTTATAATGAAACAGCCTTAAACAGGAGTTCAATGAACAAGTATCACCAATAAAACAAAACACACACACTACCCCCTTCACTGTTACTTTATAGCACTCATCTCTCTGCAAAAAGATCCCGGTTTAACGTCACAACTGGCTCCCAACTCATTTGCACATGACAGCTTATTTATTATTCAGAGTAAACTGCAGTCTGACCTCTCATGAAGTATTTAAATCCAACACCAAACAGAAGTGTGTCCCTATTGAGAGCAATATATCTGTAATGTTTACATTCTTAAAATAAAGATAAAGTAAATGATAAGTCATTCACACCCATTTCCTGCTACACTCATGGATGAAATAGCTAAATTGTATCTGGTAAACATGTCAGAAATACCATATAAAAAAGCAGTAATTTTCAACACACTACTGTCCCAACTGGGTGTGCATCTACGGTCTAAAACCTTGACATCCATATGACATAAAGACGTCCTAAAGCACAAATTCATAACACAGGAATTCTCCAGCTAATTACATTGCTTGTTTAAACACGTCTGGACATCTGGTGCGGTAGATAACTGTTTTCAGGAATTTCTCCAGCACACAAAACAACATGTTCTGTCACATGGGCTGTCACCTGACCTTCAACCTCTATCTGAAACGGTTGAAATGGCTGCCAGGGCCTTTGTTATTTCAACACGGGAGACACTGGACAGCAAACGCTCAAAGAATGTACGAAAAACAAGTTCAAACTAAATATCTGAAAATAAGGCAGGGCTGAATACAAGGGGTGAGTATCTATGTGTAAGAAAGTACAAGAGCTTTAAGCACCAATTTGCAATCAGAATCATCCCACTCACTATACTGTGAATAAAAGCACCATCGAATCGCAGTAAATTAATCACATTTGAATTATCGAGCCAGAGGTCAAATCCCAGTTAATAGGCTGTGAGGGAGAGGGGGAATGGCAAAGCAAAGCCAAGGAACACAAAGCCAATTACAGACCTCGCATTTATTACACAGAAAAGCGTCTGTGTAGCGAGCCATGTTAGCGCAGACCTTTTATTTAATGCTTCGGTTTTCAAAGGGGGAACATCTGCTCATAGTTTGGCGAAAGTAAAAGCGTGCTGAATCATGTAAAAGGTGGATTTGAGCGGAACACAAACGTGGCCTTTAGCGAAAACGAAAACGCCGAGGGTCCGTTGGTGTCGTGGGGGCGGAAATTCGCGTCCTCTTCTCAACTCGCGTATTATTTTACCCTGGCTAACACTTTCTTGCTACGGGCTATTGCTAGTCGCATACAACTCCACTGAAACTGGGAGGGATGCGCTCGTCCCAACAAAAGGAAGTAGCTAGCTAAGGCTGATCGCTTTGCCTTTAATCAGCAACTGGTCAAGCAAGTCTAAATAACCATTCACCGTCAAAGGTTTGCGTAAACATTACTACATCCTAACGGCACACGATCAGTAAATAACCACCTACACAACAAGTTCGTGCGATTACTTACAACTGGACAAAATATAAGCTTGAAATATCAGTTTTAGTCAATACTAATTACATCGTATACTAACGAACATTAAGCTAGTGAGTTGGAGTGCAGCTGAAATCCAGGCTCGCTAAAGCGCAACAAACGGTGTCCTTCTACTATGTAGAAAATGAACAAAAGTTAGGTCCAGAGCGTTTCCATAACGACTTCAGTGTGCTGGGAGAATCAAAAAGTTACACTTACGAAAAAACCGGCAAAGACCTAGTCCTAGCTTTGTATGATGCAAAGAGCATGGCGTAACTGCCCGTATTTTAATTAAAAGTCCCTAATGCCGTGCTGCCACCCCACGACCAGCACATTCACGCCGTCTTTCTTAACCATCTCTGTTTTGTTTGCTGCCCCCACCTCCCTCGTTTTCCTCCTCCCATTAAATAACACTTACCCGCCAGTCTGATAATCTTTAAAAAAAAAAAAAAAAAAAAAAAAGATCCAACTGACTGCTTGTAACACCTTCAAAGGCAATGCCGCGATTACTCTCATATGACCCCGCCAGTCCTTCCGTGCAGTCTGGGCCAAGTCCAAATAGCAGGGATAAACAATATCGCCCACTTCATCCGTTAACAATCGCTGGCCGTACCAGAGAAGAAACACGCATTTTTCCTCAACAAAAGGCGGCCTCGCGGGGCTATTTGCTCACGATCACATCACCGGGACAGTTCGCAGTAAACGTGCGTCTTGCTCAGACCCACACTGCGGTAATGGGGATATCCAAGATGAAAGGGCTAAGTTACTACAAGTAGTAGGTAGTGTTGTCCGCGAATAGGAAATCAGTGAGCTCACCTTGTACTCCGCTTCCTTTTTCTCACACGCGCGCTCTCGCTCTCTCACCCCTCTCGTGCATGCACGCCACATTCTCTCCCTCCCTCCCTCAGCTGTTCAGCAGACGTATCCACATGGCTGACCTAGTCTTCCTTTATGGAGACATTATTGAAGCCCCCCTTCAATACACACACACAAGCACGCACGCACACACAAAAGATAGGCTGCTGGAAAAAACGGCCTGGATTCTACTGGGACAACAGGACATAAAGGAGAAATCTTGGGTGATGGAAAGTCCTAAGGGGAATGTCTACTCGAAAATGCTTCAGTAAGCAAATTATTAAAACCTGTACACCAGGCGTGATCAACCGCTCACGTGTCACTACTGCACTGGATTTTAATAGTCTGATGTTTAACTACACCCCAAATAAATTTTATATTAGTAACAGGGATTAAAAACCCATAATGTTTGCTTAGAACCTTACGCCTGTCTAACCAAGAAGATGTATAAAGTTGAATTGTTAAACAGTTTACATGGGAACCCACAATATCATAATACAAACAAAATACAAAAGGTAAAATCAGGAATTCAGTTGCCATTGTCTGAAATGGGAGTGTTCTCCAATTAAATGAACAAAACAAGTGCAGAATTTCAAAATGGAAGAAATTCATACTCAAAGAAATGCAATGATTATTGCTGAGTAAATGCAGTATTCATATCAGACAAGTCCAGCAAAAACATGATAGCAAATGTATATATTTAAACCTTCTGGAAAAGGCTCAGAAATGATTTCCCAGGGCATCACAGGAGGACAATGTCTTTGTCAGAAACAGTTTACCTTTAAAGATAAATCAATACTATTTGTCTGTCCACCAATTTTCTACAACAGAGTTGTAGTTTATCCACAACATGTCGAAGCAAGATTGGGTAGCACCCAGCACAGCACACTAGCCTGACAGTTAATCTTGTCTCATAATTTAAAACGCATTCGCAGATGAGAGCTCCATTGATGTTTTTTAAAAAAAAAAAAAAAAACAACAAAGATAATCAGGTCTGATGACAGTATTTTTATGGTATGGTGTGGTGCGCTGTAAATCAGTGAGGCAGTCAGCTTTTCAATACGTAGTGAGGTTTTAAATAATACATTCAACCACAAGCTTCATATAGTATAAACAGTTTGCTCTGACGTGGCAGAGCAAAACTAAGCACTCAAATGCAGCGGCACCTTAGGCATGTCGCAGTCCAAATCTATTCAGGATAATAAGAATGATTCTCCCACTAAACGTACTGAGATGGGAATTCAAAAGTAGACACAGCTATCAATCCAAATTAGCGTATAATGCTGAGCTTCAAAACGTCGCTTTGTTTGATCTCCGTCTCCACTAGTTTTCTACTGCACCAATCACCGGTCATTAAAATGTCAGCCACTTTGACAAGTTCCTCAGATAATTACTGCTGTATCCATGAAACAACTGAACAGATGAGATCGAGAGCAAGCAAAACACGAAAAACAAATCCTTAAATGTGTAAATCCATCCATTCATTTTCTCGTTTAAAGCAGGACATTCTTAGGAAGAATGCAATGCAGATACGCATCACATACGTATCACCCAACATCGGGTGCTTCAGAAGTACATGGCTATTCAAAGTGGAGCGGCGAGACTCAGGGCGGTACAAGCAGCGGTCACATGAACGCATATTAAAAAGCTGCCTCTGAATAAGACATGGCGTCCTACTGAGGCCAAGGGCAAAACAAAAATCAGAAAAGTAATGGCTAATACCCCGGGAGTTTAAAGGGGAAAAATGCAAATACAACACAAAGCTAAAATAATTCTTAATTTAAATATAGAGGAATCATTAGACGAAGTTAAACACTGTGGTTCAACAAAGATACTGGTAACAATCTCCAGGGCCAATAATGTCTTCATGCAATACCTTCATGAAGTGTGCTTATGCCTCATACCAAATCCATACTGGTGTGAAGAAGGTTATGATTATTCAGCACAGCATTTAATGAGGTCATTTACAGTCATGACGCATGTATGTGTAACAAACCTCAAATTTGCTGATAGTTTAGTCAGTCCCCCCAAGGAAGATTACATGCTATTTAGTGCAGAACACAGTAAGGCTGCACAATTATGAAAAAATGTGATTTTCTAAATTCACTGATTTTTTTATTGCTTACAATTGAGATCCCGAATCTATGTGACATTTTTTTTTCCTCAAATTTAAAGATTTATTATACTCTGAGTGTAGAAGGACACAAAAGAAGAGCATGACTGTGCCGAATATGACTGATCCACAACCAGCATATCAACTTCTGACAACGGAAAGAAAATGTTGAAATGGGCCATTCAGTGAGGGCAACCAGAACAGCCACCATGAAAGTTCCGGTACCAGAAGGGCCAGTAGGCTACTGTTCTGGTACTTTGGGATGCGACTTGAAACACTTACGCAGATAGCCTGCCTCTGAAACAGAGTACAACCACCGTCCTGAAAACAGGAGACAAAAAAACAACATCATTATTATAATAATAACAATGGATCCATGGACAAATGAAGTGACCTGGGCTTCAACTGCGATCTGGTCAGAACCACCATAGATCGGCATAACACAAAAAGAAAAAGTATTTTGTATATCATACTATGGCAGCACAGTTTTGGTAAATTTCCAAGTATTGGAATGTGATTCTGTTGCAATAAATATTGGGCTATTTATAAAAAAAAGAAGGAATTCAACGTAAATTTCGCAGAAACACATCTAGGAGTGATTTAAACAGCAAGGATGACAATCATAATTTTCTCTGAGCTCACACAAAAGCAACGGAGGTAAACTTTAGACTAAACATTTACTATACGATCGTGAAAAGGAATAGTAAAAATTGCAAAAGTTGATGTTTTTTTCCCTGACAGAGTAAAAATGTTTGTGAAACCTAAACTCCTTGCGCTGTAATGTCCATACTGAACTGAAGGCAAGAAAAAGCCTGATCTTAATCTAGCTGACCAGTGATACAAGAATTGCATGTGTACAACATGAGTTGCTGATATATTGCATGACAATACTAATAACAGCCAGCCCTGTAATATACTACACCCTGCCTCAAGTTGTGCTGTCATTCACTGCCAGTAACAGTTTTTACACCAACGGAAAACCACCTTGAAGAACCGCACTTTTGGTTCTTTCTTGAAGTAAAAAAAAAAGTAAGGTACTTGATACAGTGGAAATGCACCCTTTAAAAAGAATGCAGAACTATGGGATGCTTGAAACTCTGAGGAAAATCAGGAGCACTTCTTTGGATCCAGATAAGGAAACACAACACAGAAGAAGCATTGAGATTCACACAGAGGTGTGAATCCAGATCACTTTGTGCAGCCCTATTAGTAAGTTAATAGTTAAAGGTTAACTGTTAAAGACAATAAAAGATTCTTGCTGCTGCTTGGCACGGATCTAAATTTGATTCCATTTCAGATCAAATGCTTTAACTGTACCCCATAAGGAAAGCAGATTACAAAATTACAAGCCCATTAATACATGTATATGTATTAACATGTGTTGTATTTTGATCCTTGATCTTCTGACATCTGAAAATGTGGATTCAGTAGAGACTTTAATAGGTACACATAGCTAGTACTAGGTAGGAGCCACTTTTTCTTCCAGAACGGCTTCAATTAGCCTCTCTGCAAACCTCTGTTATTTTGCACTTCCTGTTAGTGTTAATGAGTCTGGCCGGTCTCCTCTGACCGCTCTCATTAACAATGTGTTTTTGCACACAGGAGTGTCAGTCTGGATTTTGTTTCCTGCACCATTTTCAGTTAAACTCTAGACATTGGAGTATGTGAAAATATCAAGAAAGCAACCTTTTCTGAGATCCCGGAGCCACGGTACTTGGCACCAACAATCACACCACATTCAAAATCGATTTGATCAATAACCGAACAGTTTGACCGTGTCTACAAGCATTAACTTGCACACAAATTGCACCCATCGAGAAAGATCCCATTAACGGGTGTAAGCAGCATACTGGCCGCTGAGTATTATACATTTCTCTTAAATAACAGTGTCACATGGGCAACCACGCATCAATAAAACCACTCTCCAGTAGAGAATCTGTGCTTTTTATGACCACTTTCAACTATAGCTTCAGTGTGACTTATAAAACGCATTTAACATTTTAAATGATTTGATTACAATTGTACAGACCATCCTTGCAGGGAGAGATACCACCTTAACTAGACAGTACACTCCATTAGACAGTTTAACACCATATAAGGCAACACATTCACTTCAGCTCTCTACATTCTTGCAACAAAAAAAAAAAAATCATACTGGCTACTCTATCTGGTTTTCTTAACATTATTTCTGCAAGCACAGTGTCTGTGACCCATCATATTCTGACTTATAAGATAACCCGATATCCTCAAATGGCCAGTAATTATAAAGAGCTGAAAGGGAACAAAGTGAGGTCAATCCTGAGAAGTGATCTGCCCGCTCTGCCTCGTCACTCCTTTCCCACCGGAAAAGGTCACATTCACACTCCGCCTACCAGCTAGAATTTGCTTGCTTTCATCCTCTCGTATCAATCCAAAAAAAAAATTCTCATCTTTGTTTCTTGTCATTTAATTTGTGTTAAATGCCTCCCCCCCCCCCAACAGCCACCAATAAAATTACATGTTCCTTCCTGCTGTCATATTATGTCACATTTTGATAAACAATGTTGCATATGTGCAGTACTTAAGGTGCAATACAGAATGAGTACCTCTGCAGTTATGGTTATTTTTCTACAAACCATTATTTTTACACTCCTCTATTTTCTTATCTATTGAATATGGTTAACCACTAAATCCTAGAGATGTCTGAAATGTTTGTTCTCATACTACACAATTATCCAGCTACGAAAATGCACGAAAATCAATCCTCCAACATTTCTTTCAATTGATTACTCTGGAGATTTACCTAGTGCCAACATCTCCAGGTCCTTCATCATTCATCATCTGGCAAAGCGATACATTAAAAACAGCGTGTGTTAAGGACATAAATCTAGGGGCATCTCATTTCAAGTAATTAAACATTTTAGGATAGCAGGTTTTCTAAAAACAAAAGCACATCGGGTGTTTTATAAAATACCAAAATAGTCTGTCACCTGTGTTCAGAGTAGTGGCAGAGGACAATGAAGCCATTCCACACAAACAGCCCATCAGCAGACATCAGCCCCAACTCCTCAACATGGACCAACATGGCCGCCGCACACGTCCACGGTCACGCAGACACGCGCCACACGTCGCCCCCCACACGGTGATGCTGCCTCACACCGTTTCATCACTTCAATATTTATCTGGCTTCAGAATAACAGACATGGAAAGATACTCCACATAAAACTGAGTTTCAAGTGTCTAACTACAAACATCAGCACTGCCAAACAAGGACTGAGGTAATATGTGCGCAAGTAGGTATTCGCTGTATAGAGGTTAGATCTTGTATAACACAAATGCACTTATTTTATGCACACTTGCAATGTTACAAGTTTAATATTTTAAAAAGAGGAAAAAGCATCAGCGCAGAAGAAATGATAAGGAATTTTAACCTTCATACTGTGATTGTGTACCAGTTATGCCAACCCCAGATTTTTAAGTAGCACATTATAACGTGCTTTCAGATGTACAATCACCACACCATTTACATTACCCTTCATTACAAGATAGCCAGCAAAACAAAATAAACCACCAAAATTCACATCAGTCCAGATTTAAACTTAAGCTTCACTAACTGCATTAACACCATAAATACTGCATTACTTAACACCATACAACCTATTTGGTATAATTAATGTTTTAACCATCTTGCATCACAATGAATAAGGTGAATCACCCTGGATTGAGGCTAAATTGAAGGAAAAAAATGTTCATTCTTCATTAAAATGGTTTAGCTTAAAATCAAGGGCAGATGTGTGGCTTTTATTCGTATGTGAACGCTATAAAGTCAATAACACATTAGTGTTTCGGATTGAAAAGAGCTTTTGCTATAACCAAGCTCCTCTTTTGTGAAAAGCAAGAACTAACAGAACATATGCACTCAGCGAGCACTCTATTAGAACCAGTCTCATACTGGATAGAGAGAGACACACACAACATTCAGAACAACCGGAATTCTTCGTGGCATAGATTCAACAAAAAATATTTAGAGGGGTCTAGTCCAAGATTGCGTTGACAAGATTTGCAGTAATTTCCCATCCCACCACATCCCAAAGGTGCTCTACTGGGTTTAGAGCTGGTGACTGGAGAGGCCACTGGAACGAGTGACTTTAGTTTTGTCACATGGTGCAATAGCCCGCTGAAAGTAGCCATTAGAAGATGGGTAAACGGTGCCCATAGAGGGATGCACATGGTCAGCAACAATACTCTGTCATTTAAACAATACTCGGTCATTTAAACAATACTCAGATACTGTGCCATTTAAACAATACTCAATGGGCATGAGGGAGCCCAGCATGCTGAGGAAACATTCCCTCCATTACACCACCATCAGAACTATTGACACAACACCGGTCAGGTTCATAAATTTGCGCTATTAATGACCAAAATAAATAAATAAAAATCGAGATTCATCACGCCAAGTTGATCGTTATATATCTTGACCTGCCCAGTCTCTGTGAGCCTCTGTCTGTATTGGCTTCACTTTCCTGTGTTCAGTTAACAGGAGCAGAACCCAATGTGATCCTCTGCTGTCAAAGTCCATCCTCCACATGGTTCAATATTTTCAGAGAACGCTTTTCTGCTCGCCACTGTTGTAAATAGTAGTTGAGTCACTGCCATCCTGTCAGCTCGAAACCAGCCTTGCAGTTTTCCTTTGACCTCTCACACGCAAGGCTGATATCCACCCACAGATCTGCCACTCACTGCATGCGCTTTATTTTTTGGCAACAGTTTGAGTAAATTCTGCTATATAAAAATCCCAGGAGATCAACAGTGTCTGAAATACTCAGACCATCCTGTCTGGTACCAACCACCATGCCATGGCTCAGAGTCCCCTGGATCACATCCCTTCCCTCTTCTGGTGTTTGATCTGACCATTAGCTGAAGCCCTTGACCCACACCTGCAGGATTTTATGCACTGAGCTGCTGCCAAATGACTGGCCAATAAGAACAAGCGGGTGTTTGTATGTTCCTAAAATAGTGGCTGATGAGCGTATGAATTCTGGAAATGCATCACTCAGAAAATCTTCAGCAGGGATCTACTGAATGCAGAAAAACACCTAAATAACAGAAATAGTGGTGATCTGATTTACCATGGTATCTGCAGCTTCTATCTACTGTAGAGGCCTTAATTAGACATTGTATGTCTCGGGCAGTCCTTAGTGTAGCTGTCAATAACTGCATTTATAATTTAACACCTCCATATAAGGGCATTTTAAATGAAAGGCTATAAACTACTAGGTTTTTTTTTCCAGGGGTGGTCATGTACATTTTTCGTACTTTCGATGCAGGAATAAAAAGCATGGATTCCCTATATCAGTTATGAGAATAAGTAGCAGCTCATGTGAAGAGACTCTTCAGCGCCACTCATTTGAAAATGTCTTATCCTTCCTGCGACATTTATAACGGTAACAGTGGGAAGGCAAAAATCTGCTTGTGATTTGTTAACCGGATTACCGCCTAACGGGAGCCGCTGTACACGGCATTAAGTGTGAAACGCATGACACCCCCACCCCCATCCCGACATGCTGGAGTGGAAGACTATAATGGCAGCTATCGAGTGCCATACACTAATAGGAGATGCGATGAATCACTGAGCAATTCAAGTTCACGGCCTCCTCTAGAGTCTGCGTCTGTGTGGTATATTTTTTGGGGTAGCGGACAGACAGCAGAGAAGGGACAAACAAACCTGGGCCATTTGCGTGCCGCCATACCGTACGGTTTATAGGGAAGATTCTACATGAACACAATGACTAACCTTGACTGCAAACACTCCCTAGCTCTTTACCGCAGCACCTCTGAGTCCTAACAAGCACTGACAGGCACCACTCTAGGGGAAGAGCCAGAAGAAAAAACAAGGGAGCGCGAAAGAGAAATGCGAGGAGCAAACATAACAACGGCGTGAAGCTCCACTCAGGGACATGCTTCATGTTTACAAACACACCCCTCATTGTACTCCTGTCCATTCTGCACAGAAATGAGCAACCAGTGTGTCTTCAGAGGTTTCTCTGAGAGGCGCGCAAAACCCTAAGATTTAATGACAAAAATGTATGTTCTTGATCATTTCTGTTGTACTTTCCGTTGTAGAAGTTGTAGTTGTAGAAGACTAGACACGTAAAACCAAAGACAAAAAAATCCAGGATTTTATTATTCTAATCCTATTCTAAACCTGAACAAAAGCAGCACAAAGAGCAAGTAATTAAATTTTAGACAACAATTTGCGTGTCGAACAGCAATGTAATCGATGGTTGTCTTTGGCAAAATACGCAATGCTATTACTGGCTGTTAATTTGAAAACACCACTGTTTATTAATTTATCAAGAACGTGCTCAAAGAAATACAGACATGAATTACTAAGGATGGTGGTTCACACACAAAACTACAGTTTAATTTTCTAGGATTTGCACTCTTACGATGGGACTGGAATAATTTCAGCTCACACACATACTGGAAAACTGCTATACACACATGCACACACACGCGCACACACACACACACCATATATGCAATAGTGTATATATTGACATATACATTGCTGGAATAAGAATGGATATAATTCTAAATCAACTATTGAGGGACTTCATGAATCATATGCACTGTATCCCACACTAGCCATAACAGAAGAGTTGTCATACAATCTGCAAGCTCTGCAGTCATGTTTGCACGTTGCAGGCATACCTTCAGAACTGGAAGCTGATTACGGGATAAAGACTGTATTGTGAAGTAGCGGCACATCGACCTCTGAGATTGAGTGCGTGTACTTTTCCTGGCGAAGCATGACCGCGCGTCACATCTGGGGTACAGAAGGGCACTTGATACTGAAAACTGTATTGCGAGAAAGAATCCTATTAGGTAGCTCATTTAGCCAGCCAAAGAGATTAGTGCAACAGATCTATGGCCCGAGAATCCTTCCCATTCCATGCGATTCCACACCCTAAAATCTTTCCACCGATACAGTATATTTCCATCTGTAACAGACTGAACAAGACCGCTTCAAGTCACTCACCGATAACAAATGTTCATTCATGAGTCTAGTACTTTGCTGTACATACAGATAAAAGTGGGGTTAGGAAGGACAACTATATACGGGTTTGTAGTGCAGAGGGGCATGACTACCTGGCAGTGCCACCTCCCGACCAGCTCACCTTCACAGTACTTATCACTTCAAAGGAATCTTGGATGGACCAACAGAGAACTTTGAAAGGCCGTAGGGACAAGGCTGAGTATCGCTTAAGGTCGGGAGCAGAAAAAGCGGCATCAAATCTTCTGTCCAAGTCAGTTTTCTATTACTTATAGACAACCGGCTAAATAACATCTCAAAGAGTACTGCAGCGGAAAAAAGCAAGGACTCATACTGGGAAATATGGGAACATTCGCTGCTAAAATTAAAAAAAAAAACAAAAAGGATTTTTATAGTGCAAAATCTTTGTAATCAACGCAAATTACCATTCATAACAGCGATTAAACCCCTCAACCTTTTAATTTCCATTTTACATCCATTTTAGGACGATTCTGAAAACTAAAGTGGCGTAAAGTACTGCCATTGATTCCCTTGATGAGAAAGCACAGGAGGCCTTCGGAGAGAACTGGCCTGCATAAGGGTGCATGCTAATCACACGGATAAATGTACATCACTCTAAATCTATAGTAACAGACCTCGATTCCAAATCCAGGCCGTGTTTTCAGTTCTCCCAGGTAGTTGTTTAATAATTACAGATTCGGATTGGTCAGAGGCTTCACACCAGACTGATAGGTAAAGGAGGGCTCGGACCTCGAGTTGAATAACCCTGATATATTATATACACACAAATATACTATTTAAATAGACAAAATGTAAGACTAAAGATTTTTAATAGAGACCTACAGCATTTCTTCCTGGTTGTAAACAATGCAGAAGCATCAGTTGTGAAACTTCGCCAAATCCCAGAAGATCAGAGATAAAATGAAAATATTCAGTTATGGTCTCATGGGGACATGGTTAATGCTAAAGGGAAGGGCACATTACAGCTCAGAGGTTAAAAATACTGTAAATCGGAAGAATGTTTTAAGGTCGTTTCATCAGGACTATTAACTTCTAAAATGTGGATCTGTCCAGTTATTTAGTACAATTCCAATGGTTGCAGACTTATGTTTAGAGCCATTTGTGAAACAGGTTTTAAATTTAGATTAAACGAGATCCTTCTGTTCTGAAAGTGATGTTACAAACTGAAAAAGGCTGTTGTGGACACAGCAAAGTGAGATGCCTTTGTGTCTTTTTTGTCTGTTTTCAGACATCTGTTCGGAATAAAGAACACGCTTAAACTAAACACTTGTAAACTGACAAGCATTTTGACCACCACAGTGTTTGTGACTGACTTACGGCTGAACATTTAACCCAGTTCACAGAAAATACCGAGATGTATATCACGCCCAGCCGTCCGGCACAAAAACAACAAGATATGGCTTTCGGTCCTTATCACACAACCCTTATCTAATACTATCAAAAAAACATCCTTAGCTACACTAATATAACCAATTACTGCTCCTAATTTCTCCAAGTGGAAACTCCAGGAAAGTGCATGGTTAACATGCAAGAGCCACTGAGAAGCTTCTTTCCTTCATCTCTTGGCATCAAAGAGAGCATCAAAAGGCGTCCCTCTACACAGACTGCCATCAATGCTACAACCCTTATTCAGGAAGCACAGGCAAAAGACAAAGCGCATACCAGCCTAAAAAGGTTGGCGTTACAGCTCAGTAAGGTTACACGGTAGTGAAAGACCTACCGCAGACGGCCGAAACGGGATTATAGTCAGTCATCGGCGGCCCATATGAATGCGATTTTCATGTACATGCACATTGTAACTGATACATTCCGCATAGTAAGACATCAACATTACACAGAATAATAATAATAATAATAATAATAATAATGTACACTGTACATTATACGCAAATTAAAAGGGATTCTGCCATTTTAGACCAAGCACTCAAAAAAACAAACATGCCAGGTATGAAGGGACGACTGAGAAATAAAAATCGTGCTTTTCATACCCCTCAGAAGACGAAGGAACAATGAAAAAACACTGATACACAATTTAGAATCTTTTGGGGCCTCGGCAAGCTGCAAATAACAAAGCAGGGGTACGGGAGAGTAAAAAATGCCGGTTATGTGCAGACTGGCAGATTATAAAGACACTGGGGGCCCTAAGCAAAATACTACATGGGGCCCGACCCGGCCCCCCAGTAAAATTTCAACCAATATTTTAGTGAGAAGTCTTAATTAATCATTTAAAAGAAAATTTAATTAATACAATTTCTTTTTTCACTTTGCTGTGAAAAACAGTGCGATGGGCTGGCCCCCCATCCAGGGTTGTTCCCTGCCTCGTGCCCGTTGCTTCCGGGATAGGCTCCGGACCCCCCCGCGACCCAGTAGGATAAGCGGTTTGGATAATGGATGGATGGATGTGAAAAACAGAATACACAAACAAAGCGGCGTACTGTGTAAATCGGTGCAGCTCGGGGGCCACAGGAAACTCCCTGCCTTGCCTGTCCCGCCCCTACGCCTCTGCAGACTAGCAGCCTAGACCGACAGACAAAATGCTCCCAGATTTTCATTGGCTCACAACAATGTCAATCACGGACTGCAGAACAGGGTTCTTAAATGCACATATGTGACGCTACAAAAATTTGTTGTCGTTGCCAGAATTCCACGAGTATGTATGACTTCCAACATTTTCACACGCGTAGGCCTGGTGTAACAGATTCGGGTAGTTTGGAAGCAGACATTTTTTACGAAAGATTGCACTGCAATAGTGAATTGTAAAAGACAAAATTTTGTATGTATAGTTAGTTTTTAGTTAAAGATCAAAAGAAATTCACTTACGTTTCCCTATAAATTCTGCCTAAACATCATAATCCTAAAATGCTAGAGTTCTGATCAAATTTTTCCCATAAGAAATAATGGAAAACCAATTAACTGGTTCCTGGCCTCCCAAAATTATACCTGTTTTTTTTTTTTTTTAGCATTTAAACACAAAATGAACTGGATAAAACAAGAGCAGCATTTATTTCTTAATGGCTTCCAAATAGATTTTATCAAAACATTACCCCTGTCCTGGCCTGATTGTCCGCTCCTTCCATGTGCCACACCCCTTCATTAACCTCATGTGGGATCCCCATGTGATCAGCTGTTTCTGGTCGTTGTCACTAGTTCTCTGTATTAAGACCGCATTTCAGCTGGTTTCCCTAGACCGGTCATTGGGTGCGTTCGACTTGCTTACAGTGCTGGCTTAAAGCAATGCATTCTGATCCTGACGCAATGCATTGTGGTTGGATGCTTTGTGACCTCTCACCCAGCTGCACAAACCGGAACCGGAGTTCGAGAACCGAGGTACCACTGTGTTTGTGTGTGTACACA
>JABFDZ020000131.1:17310626-17320976 GCA_019775955.2 Pollimyrus isidori | reverse complement strand
ATATATAAATAAAAACACACATTTATCTTATTGTGTATATGTGCAATTATGTGTATATTTATCGTTCCTTCATTAGATTTGTGAGGCTCTTGCATGGTTGCACATAACCAGACCTGCTGAAAAAAATTCAAACCTAGAGACCAAAAACCACCGATCATTTGTCCAGGACTCCCTCCCCAAATTAACAAAGAGGCATGCACATTCCCCTTACCTAGAATGATCGATAAAACAAAAACGAATCATTTAAAATCTTGGGGGAAAGACTACATACGCGATGAGAAAGATGGATAAAACCACGTTTAGAAATCAATGCCAACTGCAACAATTGCTAAGGGGCAAACAGAGAAACCCTAAAATGTGACCCCACCACCTCATTAACCCAGCCAATCTTCATAACATTACTTTTGACTGTGTCCCAACTAAATATACTTTGCACATAGTAGCCTTTGGGTACAACTGCGGCCTTGGAACACCTAAGCTGCTAAAATACAGACGTGACATACCTTCTCGAAAGGCCAAATTATCGGAAGTCACCAGGGCCATTCTTCAAAATAAACAATGCATATCTCCAAGTGACAAACACAAAAGCTCTAAGATTAAGAATCTATTCAATACGTTAGACACACAAATGTACACAGTGTACCTTTCTAAAGTACCCAAAAGACGACAAAATTTCTGGTTCATTCTTATTGTTTATTGTTCAGAATAATCAGGGCTTTCACTTAAAAGTACCAATGTCCCACGTCTAACCTCCTGCAAGTTGTTATAATCAAGGCATCTAAAGGGAAGAGTGAACATGTAATCATAAGAAGAACGTAAAAAAAATTACTAAATATCAACCTGTGACTTCAAAACCAGATTTGACGTCATATTAGTTGTTACTTAATATTCTAAACATAAAGCACAACTTTTGCAAGACGAACACGGATAACATTTCATTTGCAAATCAAATATTCTCAAACACATTTTAACGTAATCTCACAAATAACGTGCATGACTTCTCTTTTGAAGTAGCCACTTAGTTTATCCTGTAGTTTATGTAGAAACCTAGATATAAAGTGCTTGATATTAACTAATATCTTTCAGTTTTTAAATCCATAGTTAAGGACAAAGTTTTTAACCAACTTCCGATATTGGATGTTCAGTCTCACATATTTTAGGAGTTTGTGTTGGCTAGGCAGGTAGCTTATGAGTGATAAACAATAGTCTGAAATAATTTAAGTCATAGTTAATAAGCCGGCTAATGTTTGCATATTTTATGATTAAAAATAGCAGTCACGTAGAGGTGCCGATAGAACATGGCTACCTTTATTTTGGCCCTCTTCTAGGTTACCGGCGTTATTATTATTATAAACACTCGTGCTTGAAAGCTAAGTAGCTATGGAGTAAAACGAGATATGCACAACTTACAACACAATTGCCATATGTTAGTAATTAGTTATAAAAACACGTCTACTACCGAAATATACTTCTAACTTAAGACTTACCTTTTCTGTTGTGTTACCACATCTGTGTTTTTGATATAAATCTGCAACAAAGCAGGCAGGGAAGTAGCTAGCTAGCTAACACAGTAGCCGAGACTATGCTGAGCTAGCTAGCTAGTTGAAGGGAGGGGGATGTGTGCCACTTTGTTTTTCTCTTAACAAATGTTAGCGACCACTCATGAAATCGTATTTTACTTATATGTAACGATATGTGCAGACATAGACGTTAGCTATCCGCAAATATCAATGTCATCAATGTCGGTATTTTTCGTTCTCTCACCTTAATCTTTAGGCACCTCCTCTTAGAGACGAATGGTGAAAAATATAAAGTTCCACCCACTTTCCAGTATTCTGGGCTCCAATTGGCCGCCATGTGACATAGGGTTGGATTGTCAACCAATGGGGTCAAGAGGTCGTGATTTAAAAACAGGAGTGAGCTGACTGAATGATTTTAAGGGGCAGTGGCTTTTACTCAGTTATGCCAGCTCCGTATTTTTTAAATCGAGACCTCTCGACATAAATATTTATAATGTGTGTGGACTTGAAGTGTTCTCTGTGTGTTTATCTAGAAATATGAAATTAAATGCGGAATTATGTAACTGTTGAACCCCAATAAACTGACATTTGGATTAAGCTCCAATGCTGTAAGCCTGTAACTGTGTTTTAAAAGATAGGTGGAACTTCTCTCATGTATATGAGGTAACATTTCTTATCCCACCAGCATGCCCTGGGTCTGTCCTTGGTTCTTCCAGTGGTAAGTTACTTATGACATGTCAAAACTAAATCCACTGACTCAGTCTGAAGGAATAGTTTCTCTTTTTCAAGGCCCATCAATAACTGTGAGCTCCATACCCTGTCATGGAGAGTGAGGCAGCATATGCATGTTGTTATGGTCCCCTTTTTAAAATTCGAGGCTACCAACACCACATCCATGTCTTCCATCACGGTCTTCAATATACGATGCACATTGTACATAAGTCCGGTAACAGAAATCCAAATAAAGAGGTTGTGTTTAGATCAGGGGAGCCACTTTTCTGCATTCTTCCCCACGTGGGAATTGAAGTTAGTCAATCAGACCGCAGATTCCACAGAGACCTGGGACTTATGAACATCTCCTCTCTCCTGTCTGAGGTCTTTCTCCGTGACAAACTTCAGAGTAGGAGTAACTCTACCCTCAATCCAGGACCTACATTATGCTTGGAGGTAAGGCAGGAAAAGGTGGAAAGTTCAGATTCAGAAACTGCAGTTCCAGACCAAGATTATGTTTCAACCAACCTGATGACCATAAAGAGTTACGTTCATGGAGTATTAGACTGGTTGGTTGAAACAATCCCTTGGTCTGGATTTGTACTTTCTGAACCTGAACTTTCCACCTCTGTTAGGCAGAATATATTTATGCGATACCACAGTTTCCTTCTCCCCTAGTGGAGTCACATCTTGGCCTGATTCCCTGGATGGTCCATCCACCAGGCCATCTTCACTGAAAACCAGTCAACGCAGCATACTATACACCTGGGGGTTCTTCTTTAGATATAGCTTGTCTGGCTTCTCTTCACAAACCCTTTTGCTAAGGGGGGGCTACCTGGAAGATCACTGAAGCACACAATCTCTTCCCTCAAGCTAAAATCTCAATCCTGCAAGTGGTAATAGGCAGATGGGAATGCTAAAGGTTTGGCAATAATATACAGCATACATGCAGTCTGGATGAAGATGATGAACACAGAAATACTAGAGCACAGGAATGCTAGAAAAATGTAAGGCGTTGCTTGAAGTAAGTTTTTAAAGATGTTCAGTTTAAAGGAATAAATCCAGCTGGTATCATACAAAAATGTGGTGAAAGTCAGTTAGAGATGATCTATGTTGAGATAAGGAAGGGGGTTAGGGTCACACCTATGACCATACAGAAAATCAGAGTGAAAGACTGAACCAGTAAGTGGGGCAAAGGGCATATGAAAGTAGATGTCAGATTGTGACACTGCAGTTTAAAATGGCAAAAATCTACCCTGCTGGGAATGTTGGCGTGCAAATGCATGATATTTCAGGATCAGAGGTGGACAGAACACAGCAAAGCTGCAAACTGGCTTATTAGCAGGGACAATGTAAACTAGAGCAGTACGATTTAAGGTGATAGGATGGAAATGGAAACAACAGCAATACCAAAGAGTTCCTGATCAAAAACAGAAGAGCATTGTGAGTAATTATATAATAGAGAAAAATATTCTGCATTAGAATACTTTTTTCAAAGTATGAAAAAATAAGGCACAGTAAGTCAGAACACATCTGAAATATACATCTGGAGATGAACAGACATGTTCATCAGTGTATGTTACAGGCTGTAGTATTGATTACTAACCATGAAGTATTATTAGCCGAGTAACATCTTCGTAGTACTCAGCAAGTAATTATCCCTCCAACCTAAATATCCTTGTCATTTTTAAATTTTTTTTAATTAACTATCAGTACGTCTTGGTTTATGGGACATTAGTCCCAGTGACACTTGCTGAGCCCAGATGCATTTAACTAGGCATTAAACTTCTTTTACCGGTGTGTGAAAAGGACGGTGAGAAAGAACTCCAATATTCTGGATCTGGACAATGCCTAAAAACATATATAGTGGCAATCACAGGATTGGTTGTCTATATATCTGCTTGTAAGGTCTTGTTTATGTTTGTTTTTGTTGCCTTGCTGCAAAACCAATGCCTCCTTCAATGACCTGATGCTCTGGCCATAGGTAATGATTCCAAACAGAATGTCCCTTTTTAGGCTCTAGTGATAGTAAGAGTATGGATGGTAGACAAGCTAACAGCTATGATTCTTTCTACAAGTAAGCTGATTGAAATTAAAAGGTGTCTGAAACAAACCTAACCACCCATCTTCCAAAAGTGCTTTATCTGAAACAGCGCCATCTCGAGAGCTTGAGTCCATCCCAGGAAGCACAGACCAGGTGTTACGTGCGCTAGGTTTACAGGGAGGCTACAGGATCTTCGGACCTCCCTTCGTCGTCATTCGCTGGCTGCCTCTTGGCCCCGCCTCCTCGACCAGGCCCCGCCCACGACGACCGCTCGTCATTTCCGGGTCTTGAGGAAAAAAAGTTCGCAAACTTCGAGAGCGTTTTGTGAATTGGATTGTTATTGATTGACTCATTTTGTGTGTGACGGTTTTGGACACTGGGTTTGGATTGCGTGTTGCTGTGTGTGTGTGTGTGCTTGGTGCTTACGGAGTGGCTGCCTTTTTGTTTTTTTGCGTAAACGTGGCGTTTACTGTGTGTTTTGGATAGGGAGTCAAGTGTAGACCTTGTTTTTGTTGACTTATTTTCACTTAGGGTTTAGCTTAGCTTGGGTTGTGTTCGTTAGACGTGGTTTTGTTTGTTGTTTTGGCCTGGGTCGCTCCCGGAGTCTGTTGCACCTACTGTCTGTGAATAAAATACAAAAAAAACATCCCTTTGTGTGCCTTGTTCCCTTTTCCCGTTCGCTGGTTGTCTTGTCATCCCCTTACCTTTCTGGCGATCCCCAACCATAGAGTGGGGATGGTAACACCAGGGGAACGCCGTGGACAGCATGCCAGTCCATCACAGGGCGGGCACCCCCCCCAATGGCGTCATGGAGCCTACAACCTTATCCACTAATCACCCAGTGTCAGCAACACTTTTAAAAACCAATTCAGAACAATGTTAATCTTTTATAATTTTGTCACCGATAATGAATCTATATCGCTTAGTTTCCAATTTGCTGATATGAATGGACTCAGACTACTAGTCTATTGTATTGATTTAAAACTTATTGATGCATTGACCAAGTAGTAATTTACATGAATTTCTAAATTAATAATTTTGAAACTACAAACACTTGCCTTTTGAATAGTTTAAATTGGTTAATTCAATACAATAATGATTTAATACATAGAACACAATATTACCGGTATTAATTACTTTTCTTGTAAGGTAGTACCAAGCTCACAAGCAGCTGCATTTTTGTCTTTTGGGTACTGACAAACAATATTTGGTCAAATTACTATTCGTGCTGTCACGCCCACGTTTTCCACCGCGTGGGCCAAAGCACTATTAAAACACGTAATTTGATGTTCCCTGAATTCCCTGTCGAAGCGCATTTTGTTAAATGTACCTGTAATACTACAACTTAACAACAGAGGTCAGCAACGACTCTTAAACCAATTTAACTATAGAAATATGGAGTATATTCTGTGCCAAAAGTATTCATAAAATTTTTGAAAACCGCAAGCAAATAATTAAGCATCGGAACAGCGAAAGTTACTGAACTGGATGGGTTGATGACATTTTATGAACGCGAATTATGTGTTGCATACACCGATTCCTAATAAAAGTTCACTATTATAGAACTGCAAAGATGCAATTCCATGCTGTAAATTTTTTTTTTTTAAATTTAAAAGTGTATTTTTCTGTGTAAATTCTACTGCTGGCGTTCACAAATTTTGAATGAAACCTTTGTTTTTTAAATATTTTCTTTTCATATTAATTTTGCAGATCAGCCCATATGTCATACATCTGTTGCTGTTCCTTTTGTTTACTGTTGATGTTGAAAACCTATCTTCCATTATCTTTTTCTTAAGAAATAAAAATAATATATATTAAAAAAATTGCCCTCCCTCATCACTTGTTTCTGATTGAAAGGATGATAAACTAATAATATTTTTTACTGGGCCTAATAACACTAACCATATCATAACTGCATATTTTAGTACGCTTTCATTGCTTATATATATATATAACGGGAGAATAACTTTAAACCTTTAAACAGTAACCAGTTTACACATTTTAGGGATTTTTTTTTGCCGTGGAGTGCTTATTGCAGAACTGCATGAAGTTTCATGTGTCCCTTTTTAACCCAGTAATGCAATTTGCCTCGGTGTAAATACAATTAGTTGTAACTAAAAGTGAAAACTCTTAACACACTTTTTCGATTATATCCATATAGTAGGAAAATAAACTATGCGGAGAAAATACCGCATTAATCGATAATTTCGATCTGCCCAATCATGGGGCATGGTGGGATTGTAACCCCCAGCACCCCCAATCAAAAGCAGGAAATACAACCCCCTGTACCACCTTAAATGGGTGGGTACCACCTTAAATGGGTGGGGGCTTATTATGGGCACCATTGCTGGAATTGTGCAACGGTAAGAATTGTTGACTGGGAGTGGGAAGCAGTTTTCTGCCTACCTAAGGCCACGCCCGTGTTTGCAAGTTAAATATTCTTTAGTCAGGGAAATACAAATCATATAATTAGATAGAAATCTCAGGTCCGGAAAGTAAAAACTCAGACCGAAATATTGTTTCAACAAACCAGAGTCATAGTCACAGAGACTCAACTGGTTGGTTGAAACAAAATCTTGATCTGGATTTTTACTCTCTGGACCTGAAATGCTCCTCAGTTGGCATGTGTTTAATATGCTAACTAGCCTGATTGCTGTTACAAAATGATGAATACGATCATAAGCATAACCGAAAAGCAACATGCTTCTACAAGTCAAGAGTAGGGAAAAAAAAACAATAACAACAGAGGCAAGGAGAAAAAAAAATCTCACACGGTCAGTATAGGAGGAAAAAGGCATTGGAGGTTTTTTGGTAGGTATTGGAGGATTTTGCTACAGAGCAAGTTTATTGATTCACAGTTAGGAATGTCAAGGACTAAAATGTTAAGAAACCAACCCAGGGTGATACATATACCAAATATAAATTCTGTTCAGTAAGCCAGGTCATAGAATAGACACACATTAGGAGCTGTGATTAATCAGACAAACAGAGAGCCAATTAGTGGGGTCAATACTGACAAACTGTTTAATTCAAAGAAGGTCCTTATGTCTCCCTAGGGTAACCCAGTGGTTATGCTTTAGGGATAGATTTTTCCTTTTTCTCTGACTCAAGGAGTGAGACTAAGCAATTAAAAGAAGCCTTACATATTCTTACAAAGCACCAGGAATCCACAGTAAAAAGAGTGTGCAGTTCTCCATTACACTCCAGGGTTGCCCAACCTTTTTTACAGCGAGGGCTAGTTTTATGGAGGAAATACTCTGATGAGCTACCGATTCACAATGGGGGGGGGGGGTCCCCTTGGTAGATTTTGCAGACCACAATCGATCAGTTGGCCACCAATGAAATACAGCATTATCCATGAATCATCTCATGATCGACCTCGAAACATGAGGCCGATCATGATCGACGGGTTGGGCACCCCTGCCTTACACTTGAATCGATATCAGAATCAGGTTTATTTTGCCATCTCACACACATACAGATTTTTTTATCTAGCTGTCAGTGGCTCTCTTACATGCAGTAGATACACACACACAGTTAAGACAAGACAATAGGCAGATACAGTTCGGTTGGTATATACAATGTGGATGTGTTAATAAATAAAGAGTACAGGAGTGCATGTCTGTGCAAGGACCTCTGGAATAAATGCTAAATGTTTGGCAGAAGGGTCCTTGGGTGTGGAGTGGGCGGGAAAAAAAAACAATAGTGGGAAATTCACCCTTCCCAGCGGGGCACCAATGTTAGCTGTGGTGAGGCTGGATGTGAGTCTCACCAGCTTTGGTGCTCCATTGGGTGATCCAGTGACATGGGGGTCATCGGAGCACGTTTGGAGTGGAGGTGCTGCAGGGTGATGGTGTTCAACACCAAGTTGAAACACGCAAACACAATCCTTGCATAGGTCCCTACATTATCAAGGTATTGCAGGGTGTAGTGTTGTCCCATGTTGACTGTATCATCCATTGACCTGTTTGCGTGGTAGGCAAACTCAACTGGGTCCAGTAGGGCGGCTTGATGTCCTTCAGGTGGTCCAGAACCTGTCACTACAATGTTTTCATGTCCACAGATGTCAGAGTGATACGCCTATAGTCCTTTTATGCAGGACGTTTTGAGAGTGGCTGATTGAAACAGAAGGGAACTTTGCACAGTTCTTGAAGATTTGAGTGGAGTTGGGAGCCAGATGATCAGCACAGAGTTTCAGACAGGAGAGAGAGATACCATCCAGATCTGGTGCTTTCCTGGTATTTAGTCTCTGGCAGAACTGGCAAACGTCCACTTCAAATACCAGGGCTGGTTGGGAGGCAGGTGGGGCGGGTGAGTGGGCAGGTGTTAGTTGTGTATTGGGTGACTTGTAGAAGGAAGGAGGTGTGAGATTCGGGTTATCAATTCACGTCGTCTGCTGACTGATGGTTCTCTGCAATGTGGAGAATGTTGTGCCATGGATCTTAGTTTCTTGCAGACCTTTCCACGCTGATGCAAAAATGCCAGCTGAAAATGAGTTTTTCAGCCATTCAGAGTAGCGTCTCTTAGCGTCTCTGATTTGCTTTCTTGCGGTGTTCCTGCTACGGCGATGGGGTACGGTGCAGGCAGAAAAAAGGTGCTGGACGATCCACATGCGGCTTGGCGATGAAGGGCCGCAATATACTTCACGCAAGGCAACTCATATGCAAGATGACTCATATGCAAGGTGACTCATATGCAAGGCGACTCATATGCAAGGTGATTCATATACAAGGTGACTCATATGCAAGGCGACTCATATGCAAGGCGACTCATATGCAAGGCGACTCATATGCAAGGCGACTCACATGCAACGCGACTCATATGCAAGGCGACTCATATGCAGGGCGACTCATATGCAAGGCGACTCATATGCAGGGCGACTCATATGCAGGGCGACTCATATGCAGGGCGACTCATATGCAGGGCGACTCATATGCATTTGATATAATGTAATGTTGTGAAAATGCGCCATACAATAAAATTATATTGAATCGAATTGAATTGAATTCAGTTAAAATGAATTGAAGAGGAACAGGAAGGACATGCAAACTCTGCACACAAGGAGCTAGGGTAAGATTAAAACTCACACTGCTTGAGGTGCGGGCTGTCATTAGTTTTTTTTATATAAAACTAATTAGTCCTTATGTTTACTGTTCAGTGCAGGTGTGAGGTGCACAGCTAGGGTAGTTTGTATCACGCACCTTGACGCAGGACTGAGGTCCAATAAAGCAAGGAAGAAGCCCTTCATTAATGAGAAGCAGGGTAGAACAATGCTAAAGTTTGCAGAAAGATATATATTATTCACAGATGCACACCGATAAATTGAAAAATGAGTCAAAAAAAAAATTGTGCTGTGGTCTCAATTTTTTCCACGGCTGTATAATCTAAATTTGTTAAAATTATAAATCCTATTGTAACATTCAGATTCTATAGTGACATCTGACCACTGGATCACTCTTATTGAATGGATAAGCAGGAGCTTGGGGACAAAAGGTAATTGTTTGGTATTTTAGCAGTTTCTTTGGAATTCCCACGCGATGCAAACCACAAGAATGAATGGAAATATCCAGTATTATTAAGACTTTTATTTTGGAAATGATGCCTAACAATTATCACTCACCAGTATTCCAAATGCCACAAGAGAGAAAACATTAGCAAGCTGAAGAGCTGCATCTGCAGACCCAGAGCTCACCATCCTGCCGAGAAGTGTGGAAACCTGACAATCCATTTTGTAGAATAACAACCTGGTGCAGAGCGCAGGGCAATTAAGTGGCCAGTGTCCAGCATGTCACCAGCAGCCATCTCTCCATGTGACAAAGGACTTGCCAGGAGTTATCCAGATAGCATAAAGGTGTACTAGAGTACATCTGTCCTCGTCCTTTACCGGTATGACCCTCAATGTCCTAAAAGTCACTTTCAGTTCTCTGTCAGCCAACAGACAGGCTTTTCATGCTGCAAAAGAAAAGCAAGGAGTCCAAACTACAGCACAACAACACCAAGGTGATGTGGAGGAGGAGGATGAAGAGCATCACAGGCTACAAGCACATCAGGGGCAACAACACCGCAGTGATGTGG
>JABFDZ020000131.1:17294133-17306162 GCA_019775955.2 Pollimyrus isidori | reverse complement strand
GCAGAAATGTAACGCGCATTGAGACAATGTAATGTTGTGATAATGCGCTATATAAATAAAATTGCATTGCATTGCAATAAAAATGAAAATCCTGAATTTTATACATACCAACACTACACGGCTCGGGTACGGCTCGTCTACGGCTCGGGCACGGCTAGGGCACGGCTCGGGTACGGCTCGGGTACAGTTCAGGTACAGCTAGGGCACGGCTCGGCTATGGTCTGGGCACGGCTCGGGTACGGCTAGGGCACGGCTCGGGTACGGTCTGGGCACAATTAGGGCACAGCTCGGGTACGGCTAGGGCACGGCTCCGGCACTGCTAGGGCACGGCTCGGGTACGGCTAGGGCACGCCTCGGGTATGGTTCAGGCACAGCTCGGGTACGGCTAGAGCACGGCTCCGGCACTGCTAGGGCACGGCTCGGGTACAGCTCGGGTACGGTCTGGGCATGGCTCGGGCACGGCTCAGGTACGGCTAGGGCACGCCTCGGGTATGGTTCAGGCACAGCTCGGGTATGGCTCGGGTACGGCTAGGGCACGGCTCGGGTACGGTCTGGGCACGGTTCTGTTCCTGTATGTTATGTGTAAATGTGAGCCCACCAGCTAACCAGTAGACTCCCAAACCACAATGCACTTTCCCAGTCATTGCCAACTTTCATATCCTTTTGCATCTTGTGATTCTCATTTTAGTGTGTCACACTTAACCTCATGCATGCATTGTTCCATGGGTGCCCTCCAGTGATGTACCTCAGTCTCCTAGTAACTAACCTGCTACCTGTAAGGTCAGATTTGGCTGATGTTTATCTTTACTTGGTTTGCTGGGGCCTTTTCCAGGCAGCTGTGCGGTAGATTCCATCCAAACAATCTGGGACACTGCGGACACTTAGGAGACACCAAAGTGCCAAACTGCATGTCTTTGGAGTCCAGGAGGAAACCAGGACACCAGGAAAAATCCTGCATGAGACAGAAGCAGCAAACTCCACACACACAGAAGAGGTGTGATTCAAACCTCTAACCCCCAAAGAATGAGCCACCTTAATTTTAATAAATAGAAAACACAGAAATTAGACCTGGGCTGCCTAATTTATTTGTTTTTATTTATTTTTTCACTAGCATTTTGAGATTATTAAGGCATGGTAGAAATGTAGGGGCTTACAGTATATGACATATTTCATACAACGGCAGCTCACAAAAAAGATCAGGCCTGGCATTCAGAAACAACAGCTTACTTAATATGGTACAGGTTCCATCAATATGCACTAAACAATATGTTTAACGCATCGAAAATATTATTTCTATGACATAAAAATAAACGCTAAAAGAAGACCAACACATCCTCCTGTCTCGACGTTACATTTTTGGTTTCAACTTAAGCAATATTTTCCTATCTATGCTATGCAACTACTTCCTCATTTAGCACTTAGTTATAGAGGAAAAATTTCTTGCATAAGAGTGTTAGTTTACCAGCATTTAGATAACGATCAGTAGGTCTGCACGAACCAGTTCATATGAAATGCTTCAAAAAAACAAGACAAACAAGAACTGTTTTCTTCCTCTGAAAGTATAGCTCTGAAAGTGGTCTGGTTCCGTCACAAATCCTCGGTATTGCAGCGTTTCACAGAAAGAAAAATAAGCTATAAAACAACATCATACAAATAAAATACACCAGAAACCTGCTATACAGACCACACAACAGACACCCAAGTGGTCACATTCTTTTAATCTTACTTTGCACCATCGTTTCACTGGAAATGCACAACAGGGCCCAGATAAAACAGCCTCCTGCATTGGTACTTAAAGTGCGCCTCCACTACGACTTTCGAGATAAAGTCCTCTAAACAATGTTGCCTCGCAGTGTCTTGCATAAGAATGCCAACACGCAGAAAGGAAGCGCCAAACATCACTCGTGTGAAATACTTCCAGTTTCCTTCCATTTCACTTTTCGTCAGCTATGCCCTGTTAACCGTTACTGACACCTTGTAAAATACAGCCTTCCATCGAGTTCTGCCCGATCGAGTCACATCCAATCGTACTCACATCCGCAGTAAATAATAAACACCGAACGAGAGACACCCGGAGGTGAGTGACATTAGTGGGTGTGTCGCTTATTCGTATATTAGGTATCGCTTTCCACATCATCCAAAATCTGTCTATATGAATAGATAAGTATGCGAGAGAATATAGCCAATTTGTTCAATGTTTTTTTGAGTAATAATCTACAGGCAATGTTGGGCATTTCAGGTCCAGAAGCTATAAATCCAGACCATGATTTTGTTTCTACCCAGCAGCTGAATACTCTGTGACCATGACTCCTTATGCTGAACTGGTTGGTAAAAACTAAATCCTGGTCTGGATTTGTAGCTTGTGAACCCGAAATGCCCGACACTGTCTACAGGGAACAAAATTGAAAACAGTCAGATCTCAGGTGATACCTAAGCCTGAGAGATAGCTACCAGAGCCTGCAGACATTACATTTTACAAACAGATGATTTCTGAGTATTTCTATAAATGTTCTCCTTAAAACATCAAGACAGTATCGTGCTGAAGAGTCCGGAGAGCACGGCAAGTACATGTCTGCGATGAAACAGCCGATCCTCTTTTCGTTTGGCAAGATGCTCTTGTGACTCGTCCCGTGTTCAGAATTAGCCGTTGACCGACGGCCCGCTGACGTCCTGGGCCCTGCTGCCCCTGGCGGAGGGAGGGCAGGCGCCGGATCTCCCGCGGTGGTCAGGGGCCGGGCCCTCGGATGCCGTGTACCAGCAGCAGCAGCTGCAGAGCAGAGCGGCCAGCCGGGAACGCACCAGCTGGGTGAAGAGCACGAACAGCGTGCAGTTCGCGGCTCCTTGGAGGGTGTTTCCGACGCCCTGAGCAGAAGAAGAAGAGGGTGTCACGCCAGATCATCATTACGGGTACGACGGAGCTGACCCTTTCGGCTTAATGACGAGCGCGACGCGGGTGAATGTGATACAAGACGACTACAAAGCGATTAAACACCGACGCCAACACATCATCTAGTCCATATGACAAGCTCACATGCGTTCAGTAGCTCTTTGGCCACTAGAACATGTGCACAAGTGTGTTAAGCACAACAGTACCTGTATTTCATTTGTTTTTTATTCTCAACACAATAGTCTCCTACCAAATGTAATCTGGGGAGCTATGGAGGCGGGGGGTTGTTGACTGGGGGGCTTGGACATGGTAAAAGTTGTCAACCTAGAGCCGGGGGAGCACACAATTATTTTTGTGTCTTTAGCAAACGCTCCCTATGGGCTATTAGTGACTCGTGGTTGACTGTGTTATTGTAGCTTCTGTTAGCCAATAAAGTCACCTGACAGGGCAGAGTGGGGCGGCTGCTTGATGTGGCTGTGAGGAGGCTTGGAGGTATGATGGCTGCGATCAACTAGGAGCGGAGCAAAAGGCTGGTCTGGCCGCCACCGTTTTGGGGGCTAACATGTCTTGTGCTCTGTGGTCTAAAGGAAAAGCGCTACTTGGCTTTTCAGCACTAAATACACACTTGCTAGACTATAAAGGAATTCCGCGCTTTTAAGTGAGAATAGTGAGAAACAACTTGATATCTGGCATCTTCACTATTTAATGCAGAGACACAGGGGAAAAGCAGAGCGGGGGGCCGATGTTACGGTCTTCATATGTGCGGAGGGAGAACTCACATGCAAGGTGACCAGCACGGGATGCTGTCTGGCAGGGGAGCCCAGAAGCAGCAGCAGAAAGCGAATGGTGCTCCAGATCCGCAGGGCTATGAAGATGATGGGGATGAGGGTCATCTTTCGGTCAGCCATGGACGTGTGTGCGTCAGACGGCCGTGTGCCGGCCAGGAGGGGGCGGTACTCTGACAGGGCGGTGTGCTGCAGGGAGAGCGAGACCTTACAACCATCTTCAAGGGCTTCAGGCAATAAGGACTAGAATATGCAATGACACAATACATCGCATCACAGATGTGTTCCAACCCCCACCGCCCAAAGATCTGGGGAAGATGGTGGTGCAGAAGGCAGTGCTATCGTTCAGCAACCAGAGGGTTGTCGGTTCGAGCCCCGCTTCCTCCCCCATCAAAGTGTCCTTGAGCAAGACACTGAACCCCAAATTGCTCCCGGTGTGCAGGTTGGCGCCTTGCATGGAAGCCTCCGCCACCGGTGTATGAATGTGTGTATGGATGGGTGAATGTGAGCCATAAAAATTGTAAAGCGCTTTGAGTACTCGGAGGAGTAGAAAGGCGCTATATAAATGCAGCCCATTTACCATCTGAAGAACTGAAAACTCACCGCCCGGTGGATGTGCTTCTTTATGAGGATGTACATGACGGGAAGGATGAGGTAGGCCAGCAGCTCCCAGATCTTCCCGGTCAGCATCATCCACAGGACGTGGTCTGAGGCCTGCAGGCTGACCCAGCACCAGCCCACGGACACCTCCGAGGCGTCATAGCCGATCTTGTGCAGGCAGACCGCCGCGGCCGTGATCGCCAAGGGGACGCCCCAGCTGCTCCGGCGAGGGGACAAGGGGAGGGCAGAAACAGAGGGGGTCACCGAAACAGCTGGGGGTCACCGAAACAGCGGAGGTCACCGAAACAGCTGGGGGTCACCGAAACAGCGGGGGTCACCGAATCAGCAGGGGGTCACCGAAACAGCTGGGGGTCACCGAAACAGCGGGGGTCACCGAAACAGCGGGGGGGTCACCGAATCAGCGGGGGTCACCGAATCAGCGGGGGGTCACCGAAACAGCGGGGCTTCCATTGCAAGCATTTCCTCATTTCTTTCATCTCACACTTTCAGGTTTGCCAACTTTTGCATTCGAGACAAGTCTGCACACACATTTATATGCATGTAAGAGTTTCATTACCCTGTGAATAGTCTGTAGGGTTGGCTGACTACCACAACGCTTTTGGTTTAGTTAATTTTAGATTTATAATGGAATAATATAGATTTGCTGGAAGATTTCTTTAGTGAGTCTGAGAGTCGGAAGGGGTGAGAGTCACGCCAGATGGTGACTCAGCAGCCCTGCATTTTCCGCAAAAGGAAGGATTAACACAAATCTAAAACTTATAAAACACTAGTTTGATACGGTTATTAAAACTCATTCACAAAAAGCCATATCAGTTTAAAGGTTAGCACTTAATATTGCTTCAGTGCCAAGAGGTGTGAGATGAACTTCACCCTAGTCAGAGCCTCCACCTCTATCTATTTAGGGCGGCTAACCCACAAGCCAATGTTTATTCTAAAGAATTAACTGAATATATTCAGATAATACGACAGACGTACTCTGAACGTATTTCCTATTTGATGCAAAATGATTTGAATACTGAAAATCCAGTGCCGTCAAACATTGTGCAAGAATGAGAAACATCCAGTCTGCACTTGTGGAAGGACACGTGCACTGTCACGAGGTCCAAACATTTACACATACAGTATATAAGTGACCTACAAGCCAGTCACGGGCCTGAAACGTCAGGGCCGGGGGAGGACGTATCTCTGCACTTCTGATGTTATCTCCGATCTACCTGCATTCACCTTCCATATTTTTTTCCTGCAAGTCGGCATTTTCAAGGTGAAAAAAAAACATATGATGAAACAGCAACTAAAGCGCTGGCGACTTTGCGGCCACAGTGACGGAGGAGGCCGCTGAATTCAGCTGATGATGATGAATTATTTCTCGCGGCAGAAAGCGGAAACACCGCGCGCGGACCAGTTGCAGCATGTTTTTCAGCGACATGCAAAGGGACAGTCTGGACCCCCAGGGCTCCGAGCACGGCACTGTGAACGAAAGCGCCATCTAACACTGTTTCAGGATACAATTTAAAATAGCAAAGATCCGAAAAATAAAACAAAAGGAAGAGAGCAGACAGCTGTTTTATCCCTGAGAATAAAGGGTCGAATCACAATCCGAAGAGGGCAGACGGCACATTTAGTTTAGCGAACACATTTTAACTCATAAACACCGAATCAGTGCACATAAATCCTCCCTTTTGGTTCATCTACCGTTTTCACGTTTCGCCTGTAAATAATTCGGATTAATTATAAATAATGTTCTTAATTACTTTTAGACCATTTCTTTTCATCTATATATTAGCGCAAAACAAAAACGTTCTTCATATGGAAATAGGGTACATTACGACGCTCATATGAAGCCGCCTCACCTTCAGCTTTGCACTCCAGCTAATATGCGTGTTATATGAAGGCATGAACGTAATATTTAACCCCCGAAGTAAGGGAGACACGAAAAAAACATTAAAGCCTTTATTGATTTTTAATTCAATTTTTTTTGTCTCCTTCGACTTCTAATACAAATAATATTTTTAAAAGAAGACTACGAACAAACAACTAAAACAGCTTCTACTAAAATACTTTGCACAGACATTACCATTACTATTGCCGCGTTTATCAGACATTATAACCATCTCGATCCATAAACAACATTAGCAGAATTTACGCACACAGCTTTGAAGGCCGTTGAGAATACAAATAAAAGTGGCTTCGTGGAAATCTAATCCAAAGAGGAGAATGACAGTCTGGTTTTCATTAATTATATATATAAGAACCTGATTATTTATTATTTTGAAAACTTTTAAACGTTACAATATACAGACGGCATCAAATCCCACCTCTTAAACATACATAAGTAATTCATTAATGTGGACAGTAAAGCAGCACAGGATAGAGTTTGCTGTAAGGTGTGTATCCCCTTACCTGACAATGTGGAACCATAACACCAGGCCGTCCGCTAACCTCTGGTTGGATTTAACAATGTAAATATAGAGATAAATTGCAACTGTAACTGTCCAAAAAAACGAGCTGGTGTTTGCAAACGTGGATATTGCCCCTTGTGCAACGCAGTCCCAAGACTCTGACTTAAAAACCCTCCATACTCCATATGAATAGGAAATCGCAGACAGCAAGTCTGCAACAGATAAATACATCAATAGTTTTCTTGGCGTGGTTCTTAAATCAGTCCAAATTACGTAAGTAAATATAATCAGAACTGAGCCAAAAAATGACAGCGCACAAGAAAACAAAACAACAACCTGCTGATAAACGAAGACCTCCGTCTCATTCCTCCCGGCCATGATCACATACTGTATTACAATTTATGTAACACATTCGCTTGTCCAGATAAACATAAACAACTTCATTTTGCACGATCTGCCATAATTTGAATCGCGTTGTACATTAATATTTAACATATGACTGCGCACTGTGCTCACACTTTCGTAAACTAAGTCCTTTTCAGACTAAACTATCTGCGACGCAAAAACGAAGTTAGGCTGCACAGAGCAGTTACATTATGAAATCATGAAGCTATAGAAGCTAAAGAGCTAGATTTAGAAAATCACTCCTAAACGTCCGATTTAATAACAGACCCATGGTCCAAGTCCAACATGTGAAAGCAAAACTAAACATTTTTTGGCTGCCGCTTGATTAAGAGCCCCACTAATACCCCCACCCTAAGTTAATAATTCCGGTATATACTGTTCTTTTTTTTATTTTTTTTATATACTGTCCGTAATTATTACAAGGAAGAAAGTTTTAGTCGCATTAAATATGTAAATGAATTTAGGTGAAGGGAAAAGCCTACCCCTAAAAGTACAGGGAGCTGGGGCAGCGGAGGGGGTGCAGCTCGGTGCGCGTCCTCTAAGCGGCCATACCGCAAATGCTGTCTGCGTGTCAGCCGGTGTAAAGCTTTATTTAGTAAAGCATTACTTATGACAAGCGTCTGTCACCTTGCCGTGCCTTTAGGAGGCTGCTTTTGGAATTTGTTATAATAAATATAGTCACTTAAAACGTTGAGGTTTTTTTTTTAACCAGTAACTTTAAGTATACAAGTGTAATGTACCGATTGGGATCAGTGCATGCATTCGTCCATGGGACAGCAAATGTTTGTAGCTCCCTAAGCATGCACGTAGCCTATACACAGGCATTCGGTTCCACCAGCTACCTATACGCTATATATGGTTTCTACTTAACGAGTGACACGTGCCCTGATTACTGCGACCGAATTTAACACCAAATAAACCTAAGCGATTATTATACCTAAAACGTTTCAAAAATGGGTTTTATTAAATTAACCGCATTGACTACAAATAGAATACAAATAGCCTATTGCTGTGAATATGGAGGTAATACGTTCCGTGGTGAGCACACTCACCATTGGTGACGTACAGTGCGCTATTGCTCTTTTGGGCGATTTTATGCACGTTTTCATCAATTTTTTTGTGAACTGCACTACAAGTGGAAACAGGACCCTGGACATAGCCTATTATATGTCACGTGGGAGACGTTCTGCACAAGTCCACTACTCTGCCATTGCAACCCTGAGCAGTTCCAATCAAACTATGGTACACAGACGTGGGTAATTCAGGTCCAGAGTGTAAAAGTTCAGACTAAGAGTTTGTTTCAACCAACAATTTGAGTATAAAGGGTCATAATCACAGAGTATTTGGTTGGTTTAAACAACGTCTTGGCCTGGAACTTTACTCTCTGGACCTGACTTACTCCCCGCTGCTGGTACATTTTACTGCCACTACAAACCAATAATTCACTGGCTACTAGTCACTACCAGGAGCATAAAGTTCCAGGGGAGGCTATGAGTCACGCAGGGAGACCATCGAGGGACTCCGCCACTGAATCATAGAGTACAGACACAACGGCAGTGCTTTTCCTGCAACAGGGAAGCTGAAGGGCTCGCTGGACCAGAAGAGGAGGACCTTCAGGTACGGCGACAAAGGAGGCCATCGAGCAGGTGCAGGTGGGACTGAAGATTCAGCTCCACGAGGGAAAAACTGCTACGGGGCAGAAGAGCATGATGGGAGCATGGAGAAGGATGAGGATCATCACCAGCTGCAGGCCAGCTGGGACTGTGAGGGTGGAGAGGGGCAGAGGCTAGGCTAATGAGCCTGGCCCTTAGCCAGAAATACATTTCATGGGCGTCCAGCAACCTTACGGTCCTTCCGAAATCCCCCTCGTGGGTTTGCTGACCTGTGGGGAGATGTGATGTCACTACCTGTCTCTCTATGTGGCTGTGTGGAGCTCAGTCTCTTCCATGTTAGACTTAGATGTATGTCTCACTTGTCCGTCCCGCACCTCCCCCACACCACTAGCCTTGCGACTGGTACACGCTTACTGCTGATGTGTGACAGCGCTGCTGTGTGTGCGACCTTTCTGGTGAGGTCTTGTGAGCTTCTGTCATGGAGGTTAGGCATGAAGACATTGGAGGCATTAGAGAGCTGGATGCTGGATGAAGAAATGGAAACAATGTGGATGGTGCATTCCACTTCCATTCCACTCCACTCCATTCCACTCCATTCCACTCCACTCCACCACGCAAACATTCTTTGATTGTTCATTGGCCGGGGGCAGCCCCCCTCCCCCCCCCAAAAAAAAATAAATAAAAATACAATCAATAATAATCTCCATTATTTCAGAGGTTGTGTCTTTAGCTCTGGTCCTCCTAACTTTGTATATTTATAAAGTTTATATATCAGCCGGTGACATTAGTATACTAACTGATATATCATGCATCTCTACATATTGTTTGTTCCATCTTCTTAAAGGCCTGCTTCTCTTTTTATGTTTCTGCTGCGGACATAACGAGGCAAAAAGGAAAGAAGAAAGACATTACTGAAATAATAACGCGTGAGCAGAGGGTGCACAGAGCATGCAGGTGTACGTCTGCACGCGCTCACAGCCAGCAGGTAGTCAGGGAGGAGGTGAGGCCGGAGGTCGTACGTAAACACCTTTTCTACCCTCTATAATAAGACCGAGAGCAAACATGCCATTGGATTTGAAGAAAGGCTGACTGAGGAAGTGTGAACATCCAAGAACAGGAACGGTCCAGCGCTGTGCTGTGTGTGCTGTGTATGCTGTGCTGTGTGTGCTGTGTATGCTGTGCTGTGTGTGCTGTGCTGTGTGTGTGCTGTGCTGTGTATGCTATCTGTGCTGTGTGTGCTGTGTATGCTGTGCTGTGTATGCTGTGCTGTGTGTGCTGTGTTGTGTGTGCTGTGTGTGTGCTGTGTATGCTGTGCTGTGTGTGTGCGCTGTGTGTGTGCTGTTAGTGCTGTGCTGTGTGTGTGTGCTGTGTATGCTGTGCTGTGTGTGTGTGCCGTGTGCGCTGTGTGTGCTGTGTATGCTGTGCTGTGTGTGCTGTGCTGTGTGTGCTATGTGTGTGCTGTGTGTGCTGTGCTGTGTGTGCCGTGTGTGCTGTGTATGCTGTGCTGTGTGTGCTTTGTGTGCTGTGCTGTGTGTGTGCTATGTGTGCTGTGCTGTGTGTGCTATGTGTGCTGTGCTGTGTGTGCTGTGCTGTGTGTTCTGTGTGTGCTGTGCTGTGTCCAAATCCGCTGCATTATTCAAGCAGCTCCGGACAAAACAAAGTCAAACACGCCAGTGCAAACAATCCGTTGCACCCTTATACCAACATCGCCATGTTCCTTCTATGTCACGCCACAAGCCGTAGAGCAGGGGTGTGAAACTGCAGTCCTGGGGGGCTGGAGCCCTGCACCTCATTTTACACACCTCATTCACCTCCTTGTGCCAATTACCACACAAGCCTTGAACTGAATCTGTTGTGGTGGAACAGGTAAAAAAACACTAAGCTACACAGGGCTGCGGCCCTTCAGGACTGGAGTTCGACACCCCTGCCCTAGGGGATGCTGAACCAGTGACAGACAGGATCCCGCTAATCCGCTAACCGCTAATTAACGGAGCTACTTTTTTCCATAGATTAGCAGTTGCCAAAGCCAACTAGCCGACATGCTGGTGACTGGTTCATTAGCCCTGCTGACCAACCCTGTGGGGTCATGTTTATGTCAGCAGTCATGGGCAGTGAGTGGGAACCAGCCCTTAGTGTTCCACTCACTGCCTCCAGAACCTTCACACCTTCTCCATAAAAGACAGTCCTACTCCAGATCCCAGTCTGCCTATCTCCGCTAACCAGGTGAGGAAAGACTATGGGAGACTCTGCACAAGCAAAGCTGCCGGCCACAATCAGAATCATATTCCTTGACTTCTCCAGGGTCATGTTCTATGACTTATAACACCATCCCACCTCCCCGATTGGAGAAGCAGCACCAAAGACTGCCGGACCAACCAATGGGAGATCGTGAGGCAACAGAACTGCGTGTTGGAGATGGTGGGGAGCAACAGTGAGGGAGGCATCGCTGGGAACTGACCCATCCCCCTTCCTGTTTACCCTCAGACTTCTGGAACCACACCAGCTCTTGCCATCTACAGAAGTTCTTGGATGATTCCTATATTGTCAAAAACATCAGCATTGGAGATGAGTCAGAGTACAGAGGACTAGTGGAGGACTTGGGGTCTTGGGGTCCTGGGAGAACAACCTGCAGCTCAACCTCAACCAGATGGAAGGACGGGTAGTGGAATCATGGCCCAACAGCCCCTCCTTGGGAGACCCCTTCATCACTGCTTTTGAGTTGGCTTGCTGGTAGCATCAGGATCTGGGCCACATTCGGAGACAACCGTTGAATTCTAGCTACTGAGCATGAAGCACACATGTTTGTAGAGGTGCTAGGATTTTCGTAGCAGCGTCTTTTATCCTCTTTATTGTTCTTGTATATTTTTGTCTTGGCACCGTGTTCATACTCAGGCCAGGACGTCGATCCTGACTGAACAAAATATCTCAAACGACCGTAGTTTTAAAATGAATATCTGATATATTAAGACCTTTAAAGTTAAAACGTTCTGTTCCACACCATAACGAGCGTCATTCCGCCCGCCCTGAAATAACAGATGAGTCCTACCTCGGCGTTCTCCACCCAGCTCTCAAGGTCAGAGCGCGAGGCAGCAGCGGGGAAGACGGATGGGGCCTCGTAGCGCGAGGAGCTTCTATAGCAGTACACTTGCTGATTGCTTTGTTCTTTTTCCTCACAACAACCAGCTAAGACACTGCCGGAGAAGCTCTCACAGCGGCCAGATCCAGCGCACGCTCCTCCGTCCCTCACGCTCCTCCGTCCCTCACGCCATGTTCTCCCTCGGCCTTCCAGCTCATAGACGCAGCAGCTCACCGGCTCGAT
>JABFDZ020000131.1:17272215-17282806 GCA_019775955.2 Pollimyrus isidori | reverse complement strand
TAAGAATAAAATGCAGCGACAAACTGTGTGAGTGCCCATTTTGCTTGGGGCCCCCAAATTCCTTCAAACGGCCCTGGGGCCACTTCACCATGTCCTCCATTCCAGCCTAACGCTGCTCCTAAACAAAGCTGCAAGTTCCCCCCGTCGTGTAAGAAGGAGATTATTTCTGACCCACCCCCACTTGGAACGTGTCGACATATTGCTCCAACAACAATATGATTCTCGACGTTACCTTTTTGACCAACTCTTTTCCCTCCACAAACTCTGGCTACTCTAGATACAGGGAGCTTGTTCCATTGCTGTGTTTCCCTGAGAAGGTCTTTGGTTATTTTCTGTGACACGTCTTCCAATCATGCGATAGAGGAACTGCAGGTCTATGGACTAAGCAAGGTTTAAATGGACAGACTGCACAGCTCTTTCGACATGAGTCGTTTGCTCCCAGCACAGCGATCCTCTGTTAAATGTTTTACTTAGCCTTTCAATAACCAAGTAAGGTCACCGTCGTCCATTGTTTTTTTTTATTTCATAGGGGGATCCTCCAGCAATCTACCACTATATAATAAATAATACTTAAGAAGGCAAACCTGACCTGACCCCAGTACTGCATGCTCGATACTAAGAAACTCCCCAGTTACTGGACTGGCACCGTTGAAGCCGTTATGGGAAATCTTCCAGTCTCCCACTAAGGGCTTACGGCCAGGCAGCCAATGAATGCTAAGCAGAAACTGGTAATGCCGCAGTAATGGCAACAGAAATGCTATAACCGGCGTGCGAGGCCTCCGTCTGTGCTGGAAGCTGGAGCACTGACCAGCGTGGCGACCCCACGTGGGCGCCGGCCCAGAGAGGACTCGAGAGACTGGAGCCAAGGTCCTATAGGGGCCTAACGCTGAGAGTCAGCCCTCCTGCCTATCTGTCAGGTAGCAAAGGGGATATTTGCACATCTGAGCAAATATGCTTACAAGGGGCAGCTGGACACAGATTCGGCACATTGGGGACTGAGAATGATGATATCAAACAGCCTGGTAGATATGAAAGCTAAGATAACAGTAACAATCAAGCCCTAAACTGATCATGTACCGTGACCTCTGACCTCACAAATCAGAAGGCACAAAAATACATTAAGTTAAGATATAAAGCAAAGATTCTAATATATTTTGCTAAAACGGCAAATTAAATCTGTAAAAAAAAAATCAGTAGCAGTACAACATTTATTGTAAGACCACAAGGGGGCACTCTAGACACAGTTGGAATGTGTCATGTTAACAAATGCGCAGAATAAGTCCCTGCTGACACCTAAGATATGGTTGAACGAAGGAAGGTTCTCCTGTCTCTGCCTCTAACCCATACTGGAATGGAGTGTCTGACAATAACTGCATATTGTGTCTTCCACTGTAGTCATACACACCTGCCCAGTAGGGAGGACACTGGTAGAGACCAGTTTGCTCGCAAACTCCCTGAACCCTTCACCCTCCTCTACTCTGAATGGCTGTCAATATTTCACAACCCCGTTCACCAGCACTTGCTGGGTTGCGGCTATGACAAGACTAATTATTACATCGAGCTAAAGTTATGTATTCATCTTTTGTAATACAACTCCAATAGACATGTCAGGTGTGTATATAAATATTTGCATTTAAACTATGGAGTTGTCACCCCAAGTCCCCCAATATAAAACTTTCTCCCACACCCTTGACCATGACTAACTTAGCTAATCTATAATTGCTCATGTAAAGCGCTGTAGTATGAGACGTAGTCGCTGAATGCCAACTCCGTCTCGCATAACAAACTCCTTATCTTTGGAATAATAGGCGTTTGCACGCTGCGTGGTGAGTACTGATGGCAAACTCGAAACGATGTTTCGAAACCTTTACTATAGTTCTGTAAAGGAACATGCATGGTTAAGTCCGTATCAGGAAGACACGCCGAATAGGGCTTCGGAAAGTCATTGTTTTTATACTCATCAGTTGTTTCGCTTCATTCGGTCTCAGTCCGAGCACAATTGGACAGTTTATAATTCTATAACTCTTTCTAAAATGCACCTACTACGTTGTGTGAAATATACGCAACATGTTCCCAAAATGAGGAAAAACTTCCTTTTAGCAGCTGGCTCGATGGACCGAGTCCGTCCCTAGCACTCACTCCGGGTCCGTGATCCGGGGCATTTCCCTTTCCATGATTAGATTGAACGCTTTTCGTGAACCGTTTGGGTGGGACTCCGCGCACTGGGCGTCAAACGTCGCCGATGACGTCACCCAGGCCGAACGATGGCGTGCCGACGTGCTTTTCTCTGACTGCCCCCCCCCGCTCCTGAGTGTCGGTACCGAGCCTGAGGCAGCTAGCGCGACACTTCGGGAGGCGCTGCTGGAATGAGGTACGTGCATTATTACCCTGACACGTCTTTATCACCACGTACTAGCCCTACGACGTCTACATAGAAAACCACAGTTTAAGTCGTAAACTAATACTAAATCACCAAAGCTAGACAGCTAACAGGTTCGTGCACCTGTAACTTGTGGTCATTCCAAAATGTAGCAAGTTTCGGAACCCTTATTAAATAATATTTGATCTCCTAACACTAGTGTCATTTAAGTAGTTGTTTTTTGTCTTTACGGTAAGGTTTGTAATCACCATTTGAAGCTACGAGTGCTGTCTTGGTACCTGCCGTTACATTAATAATACTTAGTATAACTGCATTAATACACTGCAGATTCATATGCCAGAACTACTTCAAACTTTGGGTTTTTAGTTATGAAATAATACATCTTTGAGACAAAATTCATTATGCTGTAACCCTTGAAATTGGCAATAACTGCCTACACTTGATATCTACAGTCAATAATGGGTTATACAAGTCATGTACACTCGATGCTGTTTTAAAGTGATTATTTTTGCACAATTTTCACATGTGCACGAGTGTCGCACGACTGACAGTCAGAAAACGGAGAAAATGTTTAAACTAATACTTATCCAATTGTCGTAAAGCAAGTGTTGTAATCCCGGAAAGTTTACTCCAAAGGTTTCTTTAAGGTTTATTTACCTTTGATAGGGATGGTAGCCTGACTATGTTTGCATGACTGCTTTTTTGGTCAATACTGCCGCCGGCCACATGGCGAAAGAGATAACGTTGCGCAATACCTTTACTGTAATTTTACTGTTTAATTTGTCAGTTCTGTACCTGTTCCAGGGAACATTTTCTATGTAAATATTTAATGGGTAAAACCTTATCGCTTGTAAATTAGTAAATTACAGTTACTGTCCTTTGCTTCTTGCATGTTTGCCTTTTCCGAAGCTGTGAGAAGTTCTTTTTCTTGTCCACAAACTGCCTTATGCTTAAATTTTAGTGTGTGCATTTAGTATATACTTATTCTTAGAATAAGGTGAATAATCGGAATGACTTCCGGAATGATTAAACTTTTGCGATAAAATGGGTTACTCGGTGGCGCAGTGTCCCGCACTCACCCGCCCTCTAGAGTTGGGCGTTTAAATTGCACCTCCGCTATCTGCGCTTTGAGCCTGCATGATCTCCCCGCGTTTTGTGGCTTTCGTCGCGGTATTCCCGTTTACACCGGTGATCATAAGACATGTAGTTTAGCAAACTGGGGTCTCTCACTTTTCCTATACACTGGAGTTTTGCGTTTGTCCACGAGCGTACCCAGCACTGAGCTCTGTACTGCTTAAGATGGATCCTCTGTGATCCTGACCAAAGATAACGGCTTGGAAGTTGGATGGATAAGATTTACCTTTTAGAGTAAACAAAATGTAAAACATGTTAAAAAGCAGGTCAGTTATTTTTTTCTATTGAATTCAGATTGATTTAAAGGGTCTTCTTCCATACGTATATATACTGTTCGGACATAACATTAAAACCACCTGCGTAATACTGTGTAGGTCCCCCTTTGCCGCCATAACACGCTGAGGCATGGACTCCACAAGACCTCTGAAGGCGTCCTGTGGTATCTGGCACCTAGACGTTAGCAGCAGATCCTCTTTAAGTCCTGCAAGCTGCCGGGTGTGGCCTCTGTGGATCAGACGTGTTTGTCCAGCAGATGCCCGGTCAGATTGCAGTCGACCGCCTTCGAGGTCGACACGTCGACCCGTTTGTCTTGTTCCTCGAACTATCCCATGGAGGCTTCTGCAGTGCGGCAGGGAGCTTCATCCTGCTGGAGGAGTTTGCCGACATTGAACGGGTGTAACGTGGTCGGCGACACTGATTAAGTAGGTGGTAGAAGTCAAAGTAAAATCCACACAGTGGTGAATGCCGGGACCCAAGGTCTCCCAGCAGAATAACGTTCGGAATGTCACCCTGTGGGCTTGGCTTCCCATTGTGCATACTGGTGCAGACTCTTCCCCTGCATACTGGGAACAGCCCACAAGACCTGCCCTGTTGGAGATGCTCTGACCTGCCCTGTTGGAGATGCTCTGACCTGCCCTCTTGGAGATGCTCTGACCTGCCCTCTTGGAGATGCTCTGACCTTCCCTGTTGGAGATGCTCTGACCCAGTCGTCTCGCCATCCCAGTTTAGCGTTTCCAGTGTCCCGCAGATCCTTATAGTTGCCCGTTTTTCCTGCTCCAACACATCGACTTCAAGAACTTCCTGTTCTTGCGTAATATATAATATCACCCCTGACGAGAGGATCACTCTTATTCACGTCGATTGTCAGTGGTGATTTGGCTGGTTGGTGTATTTTTTTTTTATAAATAAGTGACTTATTTATATATAAAAAAAACCTGCGATGAAATACATCAGAAACAGCTTGGTCTCCCCCAACAGACGTGCTCTAACCGAGCAGTAGGGAGAATCTCTTCATCATAATCTCTGTCCCATCGAGGCCAAAAGTATCGCAAAGATGAAAGTTGGTAAATCAATAGTGAATTAGTGCACAGTCCTTATACTCTTTGCCAGAATCCTGCTATGTTTCTCGCTGTTAGCATGAGTGTCAGAATCAGCTTTTGCTTCTTATCAGACATTATTAGGGCTCGGCCCTTATTTCAAACTGTGCTAAAGCTGAAAGAGACATATTAATACACATGAGTGTGGACCGTACATGCAAAACGATTTTGAAAGTTACCTCTGCAGGAGTGACAATTATCAAAAATTATGCTTAAAAATGTGATAAAGTTTTAATATATAAACCCATATATTTTCACTTTTTAAAATGGTTTAATATAAATACGACTTCTACGTTCCTGTGACGATTTTCCGCAGCACTTTTTCTTTTATATATATATCCTTGACTTGGCCAGCAGTTTTCTCAGTTTGGCTTGTATGAATCAGGCCTTCAATTTGCTGTCCTTTGCCGGATTTGAGTCTGGTTCCTCTCAAGGTTTCTTCCTACTGAGGGAGTTTTTTTTCCTCGCCGCCGTTGCCTCTGGCTTTGGGCAGATACAACGTGAAGCACTTTGAGACAAAGTAATGTTGTGAAACTTGACTATACAAATAAAATTGAATTGAGTTGAACCTGAACGGTGCTCTTGACATTGTGCTTCTTGGCAGTAAGTAGTGCTGCAGCAGTATATTTGATTATCGCAGCTGATGATATTGAAATTATATGGATTATTTGATCAGTTATTTATGGGTTTGCAGGCTATTGCTTTATGTGTGTTACACTGTAATTTGATTTTGTAATGATGTGTGCATGCAGAAGGGGTGTACAGTTTTATACAAACATTTTTAAATATTCGATCAACAGTGAACTTATTTCCATCTTACATTTATTGTTTTTAAAGGTGGCTGTATGATCTTCACCATCCATCCATTTATTATGGTCTGAGTTGCAGGACCTAGAGCTTTAAATGAACCCGTGTTCCTAAGATTATGACGGTTCGAAAGTGGTGGTGATGTTCTGCTCTGTCCCACAATTTTAGGTAGAGCGCGGTGAAGACCACCCTGCAGTGATGATGTGGAGGGCCCTGTTGACCTTCTTGCTGTTGGACAGTCTATGTACGCAGGAGGGCTCCAGCAAGGAGGTGAAGGGCCACGTGTCTGTGGTGATCGTGGGTGGGACGGGCGATTTGGCCAAGAAGTACCTCTGGCAGAGCTTCTTCCAGCTGTACGCCGAGCAGGTCAGCGGTGGGCACAGCTTCTCCTTCTATGGCGGCGGCCTTTCAGAGGCCGAGAGAGGCAGGCCCAAACTCTTCCAGATCCTGAGGGGCCTGGCGTGCCCGTCGGGGGTGTCGGAGGAGCGCTGTGCTCTGCTGAAGGAGCACTTCCTGAAGCTGGCTCAGTACCAGCAGCTGAACACCACAGAGGATTATGAGGGTCTGGCGGCGGACATGGGGCAGCGGCCGGAGAGGGAAGGCCTGCTGGAGGCCGGCCGGCTGTTCTACCTGGCCGTCCCCGCGTCCGCGTACGCCGACGTCGTCGAGAAGATCGGCCACAGCTGCAGGCCGGGCCAGGGGCGCTGGCTCCGGGTGGCGCTGGAGAAGCCGTTCGGTCACGACCTGGACAGCGCGGAGCATCTGGCCACCCTGCTGAAGAAGTCGCTGCAGGAGGACGAGATGTTCAGGATAGACCACTACCTGGGAAAGCAGGTACGGATCGGCCCGAGCTCCATCGCCGTTACATCTTCACCTGCTGCGGTCGGTCTGCGTGGGACGTCTCTCCTGTCGGTCTTGCTACAGTCGGTCTGTGTGGGACGTTTCTCCTGTCGGTCTTGCTACAGTCGGTCTGCGTGGGACGTCTCTCCTGTCGCTTTTGCAGTGTTATTTGCAGGCTGCGACCGTCAGTCCCATGCAGTGTTGGGCATTTCAGGTCCAGAAGCTACAAATCCAGACCATGATTTTGTTTCTACCCAGCAGCTGAATACTCTGTGACCGTGACAATGCTGAACTGGTGGGTAAAAACAAAATCCTGGTCTGGATTTGTAGCTTGTGAACCTGAAATGCCCAACACTGGTCCCATGGTAGCTGAATTATTCTGTGACTGCAGGCAGGATGGCTGTTCCGATAAAGGCCGGACCGCTGGGAGGAAAAAAAGCTCATTTCCATGGTTCTGAGTGATTTTCTGCGTGATTAATTGAGCTGATTATCTCCACGACACGATTTTAATACATTTTTTATTGTTCCTAGATATTGTTTAATCAGAATTATAATTATTATACTTTCATAATAATTAGATCTGTCTGTCTGTCTCTGGAGGGCTTTTAAAAAAAAAAAAAAATCCCCCTGATTAATGTTTAACTCATTTCATCTCAAAAAATAGTAATATGTTACCTTAATGAAACTGATCTGCCCATAACCCTAACTCTGCAATACACGCGCACATCACTCCCCCACCTACTCACACCACACTTGAGGCCTGCAATACACGTGCACATCACTCCCCCACCTACTCACACCACACTTGAGGCCTGCAATACACGCGCACATCACTCCCCCACCTACTCACACCACATTTGAGGCCTGCAATCACCGTTTCCTTAATTATGCCCCAGTTACCTGGTCTGGGCCCTCGGCCTGGCCCGGTCTGGGCCCTCGGCCTGGCCCTCTCTGGGCCCTCGGCCTGGCCCTCTCTGGGCCCTCGGCCTGGCCCTCTCTGGGCCCCCGGCCTGGCCCTCTCTGGGCCCCCGGCCTGGCCCTCTCTGGGCCTCTGGGCCCCCGGCCTGGCCCTCTCTGGGCCTCTGGGCCCCCGGCCTGCCCTCTCTGTGCCCCCGGCCGGCCCTCTCTGAGCCCCGGCCGGCCCTCTCTGAGCCCTCAGCCTGCTTTCTCCGGGCCCCCGGCCTGCCCTCTCCGGGCCCCCGGCCTGCCCTCTCCGGGCCCTCGGCTGGGCCTCCTGTTCAGTGGTCCATGGCTCACACTGACCCGTAATGTGCATTTTTGCAGCATAACTATAGAGAATATTTTGTTGTATCGTCTGATCAACTTTACTGCCCATAACTTCCGTTGAAACATTTTTAAAATGATCTATAAACAGGCTTTATTTTATATGCGTCCATTATTGTACATGTTGGACATGGATATTTATAATATCACTTTTTATGAGATTTCTACAATTAATTATAATTATTTTTAGGACAGTCTTTATTGGATGGGGAGAGTGTGACACGCAACAGAACATTAACACACCGTTACTGATACTTATCGTCGATGCTGATAGGCTTCCATTATAAAAGAGATACGTTAAGTGCAGGTGAATCAGTGAGTGTGGGAGTGAACATGCAGCTGGCACACGAGTGCCGAGTGTTTACTCTTCTTGGTACTCGATCCTCTTGAATCGCCGTGAACAAGCATATCTTTTAACACCGTAAAACTACTGCAATTTGAATAAACATTGTGAAACAAGACTTGGTTATATATACATACAGGTTTTTTTTTTTCTATCATTGATAAAATTTTATTGTCATTTCAATGAAAGTTACATGAGAGTGTGCCATGGTATATAAGAAGGAATAACGAAATAAGCATTTAGTTTGATTCTTTATCTGTTTAAAAATATATATTTTGTATACTTTTGTGAAAGGTGGTTTCCCAGATATTGCCGTTTCGGAAGGACAACAAGAACTTCCTTGACCGCATCTGGAACAAACATCACATAGAGAGAGTGGAGATAGTTCTGAAGGAAACTCTGGATGTTAAAGGTGCAGCCTTCTTTTCTGTAAATCACGTGCGATGTACCATAAAACTAAAAAGATTGAAAGTTAAAAATAATCTAGTAACGTCAAATTAAATGCAAATAACTCTTGTGCTGGAGGACAGAACTTCTCCGATAGGACTTTCTTAAATAATTTAGAAGTAGTTCTTTAAACAAAGAGCCAGTACTGTGAAATTGCACCTTTACATAAGGCTACATTCACACTGCCAGCCACATCGTTCAATTCCGATTTTTTTTGCTCAGGTCGGATTCGTCCATCTTGACGGTTCACATTCATAAGTACGTGTGACCTGTATCTGACTGTAATGTGAAGGCATCGGTCCTCCCAAACGTCACGCATGCACACATTCCTACGTTTTTACACGGGTGAAAAGCTGCTCGTAAAATTGTCCCATTGTGCGGCCATGACGGCTGCGCTGATTCAAGTCTTTTGCCTCTTTAAAGTTTGACTTCAGGCTCTTTATTTTCTTTTGGCCTTGTACCCACGTTTTTGTTCGATCTGAGCCATTTCTTTGGCAGTTATTTCAAATACTACTCTATTACGAGAGGTTCCTTCCAGGTTATTTCCCAAAATATCAATGAAACCCCCACCTCCTCCATCCTTCCACTGACTTATCGCAGCTGTCCTCCATTTTCACCTTCCTGTGCTGATGGTGCAGGCTGATGTCAGCGCGTGCGTATAAGGAAAAAGCCACACGAATTCCGATCTCAGCCTTTACATTCAGGTCGAATGGCCGCGAGACTTATCCAAGATAGTACCGCATATGAAAGTGGCACAAATCCGATTTGAAAAGATCAGATTTGCGTGTCCACACAGCCCTGAAAAGATCATGCCTGTGTCGCATTAAGGCAAAAAATGCGATTTGAGCATGGCAGTGTGAACGTAGCCTAAGAGTGTCCTCTTCCCGGCGTCATGCTGCCCTCTCTAGAACTGCATCTTTGCCGTTTCACCAATAACTGACTTTTGACTCTACATGTTTTAATTTTTATTTTTTGGGGTGGGAGGGGTGTTTGATAACTCAGTGTTATGGTTGTATTATTAAATATAACGATTGACATTCATCTTGATATTTTTAAAATAAAATGTCGTAGATATTGCCCATCCCCAAATGGAACGCAAAATTCATGCAGTTTTTAGAGAATGAGGTCCTACTCCTGTCATTTTCTGTTGTTGAGTATTTTAAAAAGGATTCCCCACTGGTTTCAGTGAAGAGAATGTCCCTTTACAACATTAAACGTCACTATGAAAGATGATGGGAATTGCCTGCTGCTCAATCTGCCTGTTGTGTTTCAGGCAGGGCTCAGTTTTACGATCAGTACGGGGTGATCAGGGACGTGCTTCAGAACCATCTGACAGAGCTGCTGCTCCTCCTCACGATGGGAGTCTCGGGCAATATGAGCAACAGTGATGAGGTCGTCAACAAGAAGCTGCAGGTCTTCAGCTCTTTGAAGGAGATCGACAGGACCAGTGCCGTCATTGGTCAATACCAGGCCTACAACTCCGAGACGCAGGAGGAGCTTAACAGGACCAAGGAAGACGTCAGCAGCACCCCCACCTTTGCAGGTATATAGCGCAGAAGGAGGGGTTTCCGGTTGATGTCACACCTACCTGCCATGTGCTCTTGTGAACACGAACCGCCCTAAGGTGCATCTTCAGATTTATCTGCTTTCCACAGACCTCACATGCCTTCTGGATGTTTCGACAAGCCTCTTTTTTGGGGGGTAGGATTGGAAAATAGTTTTGGGTGAAGATTTCTTAAAATGGGCAAAATGGATTGTAAATAAGATGGATTTTCCTTTATTTGGTCTATCTGAGGGTGGCATGGTGGTGTGGCCTCACACCTCTGGGACCTGGGTTCGAGTGCAGCGTAGGGCCACAAAAATGATTCCAGGTCTTAGAGGAATGTCATGTGAGGAAAGGTTGGTTGAGTTAAATCTGTTCAGCCTCAAGCAAAGGAGACTGAGGGGGGACATGATACAGGTCTATAAGATTCTAACAGG
>JABFDZ020000131.1:17203962-17218674 GCA_019775955.2 Pollimyrus isidori | reverse complement strand
TGGCCCCCCATCCAGGGTTGTTCCCTGCCTCGTGCCCGTTGCTTCCGGGATAGGCTCCGGACCCCCCGCCACCCAGTGCGGATAAGCGGTTTGGAAAATGGATGCATGGAAGAGTTGTACGCAAATTTCCAGCAGAGTGATGAAACATAACAGGACGTGGATGGTTGCTGTAGTGGTAGTGTGGGTTTAGTATGGTGCAAACAGACATGTGTATTTGTCATAGAAAGTGTTCAACCAAATTTGTATGGGACAAAAATATAGTGTGATGGTAGCGGTTACCATTGTCTGTTGTTCCCAGCCGTAGGGTGAAACTTGAGAATGTTAGTCCTGCACACTAAAGAAAAAAAATGTTTGTCGATCAAGTGCCTGTTGCTCATCTGATCTGTAATGGTATATGATTAGAATACAATGAATTCTCCCACCACTTTGACTCATTATTTACGTCTCTTAAGCTACTTCACCATTTTTCTTTCATAGTTTTTTATAACACGTACTGCATGGTGAACTGTACAACTGTGAAAATCCTTAACTAATCAAATAACCAAGCCAGACAAGTAGGTTATTCAAATGGAAAGGCGTTGCAAAATATTCATAGTTATAGCTCAATAAAACCTGTCATCTGCTTATGCGTAATCCAAATAGGCCCTATATACTAGAGTAAACTGTAAAATACCCCTCAATGTGAAAAGATTGTGTCACTAGCCTTTTAATAATGCAGATTAACTAAGGCAAAGAAATACACTAAATGAATAGAAAAGTTAAGATGAAATATTAGTAGCTTTCAATACTTCATATTAAAAGCTTTGCAAAACTGCAGTAATATACAAATCATGCATTAAACAGAACTCCTATGTAGTTCACATGCAAGTATAACTTATTGCACTTATTCTTTCTGGAAAACTTATTTTTTACCCTCAACAAATCATACTGAATTATTTCAATTCTAAACACATCTGCAATAAGAAAAATACATCATAAAATTAAAGGTACTGTATTTAAAATGTGACTCCAATACATGGTTTTCCACCGTTCATTTCATCAAAATTTGTCCAGCAAACTAAATTTTACCGACATCCAGTTATCAAGATGTGATAGTGACAGACAGAAACAAATGGAGAAGTGATTCCCAGCACATCATTTATCTGAAACTACAGTCGAAACTACAGAAATGTGTTACAGTTGTTGACAGTACATGAACACATAAATACATAAAATAAATTAAAATATAGTTTACAAGGCCACTTGCACAGATCTCTGAATCGAGACATAATGAGACAGACTCATCTGAATGATCAACCTTGTGGGGATCGAAACACTCAGCCATCCAGCCCATAATATCAAAATACCAAAACGGAATGGAAGGCGAGAAAAATAAATAGATGCCCACAGACTGGCGCGAGACGCCTCATGGAATGCCATCCTTCCTCTGGCAACACTGGGAGGGCGGAACATTCCAGTCATAGATGTAGGAGAGGCGCAGTTTCACTTCCTTCTTGCACAGACGACCCTCCCTCTGCAAGGTCTGGTGCTTCTCCAACATGTCCTCCAGGCTCTGCTTGTGCGTCACCAGGTACTTGTTGCTGCAGCCCCGTGACTTGTACTCGGTGTCGAAGCGGGGGTCGTGCGTGCGTCGCACGCTCACCGGTGCCAGCCAGGCCCCCATGGACACGTCTTCACTTTGCCAGACCTTCAGGAAGTTGACGTTGAGGTGCACATAGTGCACCAGATCAGCCGACAGGATGTAGCCCCCGCCCAGCGCATAAGGCAAGTAGTAGTCGCACAGCTCCCAGGCGTTCTCCTTCCACTTCCCTGCCGCTTTCACCCTCCCCCTGCCGGAGAAGAAGCCCCAATAGAGTCTGCTGACCTCCTTCGCCTTCAGCTCCTCTTTGATGAGATCGAGGCGGGCGAAGGTATCATCATCAGCCTTCAGGACATATTTAAACTGCACATTCTGGTCCAGCCAGGCGTACATGTGTAGGAGCTTAAGGGTGAGGTTCTCGTAGGAGTCCCTCAAGTGCGGCAGCAGGAGGAGGTCACGGTGGCGCGCCTCCTCGATGCCCAGATTCTCCAGGTCCCCACTGGGCAGCCCTTCGGTGCCGATGACGAAGTAGCTCAAGACGTCCGAGTCGCGGTCGACCAGCCACGTGCTGCGGATGATGCTCCGCCTCTCCGTGTACTTGGGCCCGGTGATTATCAGCACCACCAGGAAGGCCGACAGCTCCTTGGTGCGCGCCTCCGGCCGCTGGACCTCGTAGTGAGGGGCCGCTCCGGGCAAGTCCACCGCTTTCAGGGTCTCGGAGGTACATTTGGCTAGGAAGAGGAGGATCGCTCCGAAGAGGCAGAGTCCCCCGATCAGCAGGGGCGTCTTGTGGCGGCACAGAAGCCGCACCAGGTTCATGGTGTCAGATTTGAGAATCTAAATCGGTTATTTAACAATCGGAAACAATCGTCACAAAAGAGGGTACGCAAGAATGAAATTACAGTTATCATGGATGTTACTGTAACTAATCTGTGCCGGGTTTATTCTTTCCCTTCCAAAAATATGATCAGATTCATTGTGCGAGGAACATTACCCACAATCATAACCTGTAATCAGACAATGTGATAGTCCATAAGATCGTTTTTAAACAATATCACCGTTTTAATATGCATACAGAGGGTAAGGCTTCAAAATATTGAACTCAAGAAGGAATCAATGTGTGGAGGCTGATCCAATTGTTCATTCGTTAAGTTTTATACAAAGCATAAATCATGTCTATGGATGCAAAAGGGGATACCTTTAGTCATCCAGTAAAAGCATTCACCTATCGATTTTCAGATCATCTTATTTAGTAGACTGAAATAATAATTCCTGCAATATAAATCCAACTGGTTTCTAAACACTACGCAAGTGCATTTTGAGTCGTGATCATTAACAAATATTATAACTGAATTCGATTACATTTCTTTAAAATATCAAACGATCCTTAATAACAATAAGCAATTGAACAATTTCATCGATTGTACTAATAGTCGTAGCATCGCCGAAAAAGCAACAGCCTTTCAGAATTGATCCACTTGATTGTAGATAAATTTGCATCACTAGGGCTGTTGATTGAATAGGGAGATGCAAGCGTTTACGTTTCTCAACCACATCTTTTAGCCTGGACAAAAACACACCAAAAATACAGCAATGCAAAATGTTATAGAAGCTGGAAAAAATTCAAACATATTTATTGAGCGTTGACTTTATTACACAGAATTAGCAGTCAGAACCGCAATATCATAAGAGCTTCTCAATTGAAAATATACTGCACAGGGCAGGTGACTCTTTAGACTTAAAACAGCAGCTACAATAACTATTTAAAACCGCGAAAACCCTAAGCATCAAAAATCTTAAGACGTGTCTAGGTCTCCGACATTATCCATTTTATGCGTTAAGTTTACATGATATTCACCTTTAAGACATATTTTTCGAACAAATTAACTGGTACATAGTATTTCAATTATTTATATACTAGCCACACACGCAAACTGAACAAATAAGACAACACGCAGACAGCACTGTACCTGATTGATTGCCGAAGCGATGTGTCAGGCAGGATTTACCGTTGGTATTATAAATGGATTAGCATGAAATAGAAGCATAGTTTCTTTATATATAAAGCAAAGCAGCAAAATCACCCAATACATTTCATCGCTTATAACTACAAAACGTCTGTCATTTACATTTAAACTCAAATACAGTTAATTCTCTTAGCGAGCAGCTTAGCATAGTCGAAGAAATATAGCAACGTTCTGCCCTTGTACAACAAAATATATTCAGGCCTCCGCTTGTTCTTTGGTTTACAGAAACAGGAGCGATTATCTTCGATTGAATGCACAGCGCCACCTAATGTGTTGGAGTGGGTAACATGACGGCATGTAAAATAATAGCGCAGCATTGTAACTGTTCTAAGTACCACACTGCCATCTATTGGACACATATAACTTTCTCTGAAACTTGAAACAATCCACTTGTTGCATCGGAGTGTTCCAGTTTCCATTATATACTACATTGATTGTTCTTTTGTCAGACAGTCTACCCCTAATTACTTGCTACTGAAGTTCTTCAAATGGAGTACACAAATACTTCAAAATATCACGCCAAGACCTCTTTGGATGAATTTGAATACGTTTTAAATTCTGCCTTTTTGTGCATATTTTAGGGTCAAAGTGTCTTTAATTCCGTCACATATACACACTGGTGAGCAAAAATATTATCACCACACCCACATGATATGAATAACGTTGACCATCTTGTTCAAAACAGTGCAGTAGGGTTTGATGCAGTGTCATGACACATTAGTCCCATGATCACGATTACAATTATCTTTTGCAAAATGACTTCGACTCTAAAGGTTCTACTTAATTGGGCGTATATGCCTAGTAACAGCTCTATTTCAACTCCACCACGTCCCAATATCCTTTAAGTTCAGGCAAGTTTGGGCATGTTTTGCATCCAGAACCCTGAGCTTCTCATTTTATTGCGTTTACCAATCCAACGTAACAATTTTAAGGAAAACGGGCAAGGCAGTAAGTATACTTACTTGAAACGGGCGATACGCAAACAGCACCAGAGTGGAATATGCGGCCCTTGTCTTGCCCAGGATAACGTCACACCTGCATGTGAGCTTCGACTGTAGAACATTAAGGCACTGCGGAAATTGTCCATCCTTCACAATTAAAGAGCCGCCAAATATCACATCGGTAAATTGATGAGCTCTAAATTACAGAAAACGTGCTTGAGACAGCAGGTTATGTCCAAATAAAAGGGAAAACCCATGTACTGAATGGTACACTATCCCTTTAAGGGGGACTACAGGATGGATGCTTGCAAGCAGGAGAAAGAAGCGCAAAGGGAACAAGTTGGAACCGAGGATGCCTGCGATCTAACGAAACCGGATTGAGGGTTCGAGGTGAATAAACCAAGCAGAGCAGGAAGCTCTGGCCTTTGGTGTCGTCATTCTGCAGTTTGTCCACCAGCTTCTACAGTTCCCTCGAACGGTTAGGAGAGGTCCACAACATCCTCATCAAGTTCACTAGTAGTACTCCATGGTTTAATGATCTGTTTTCTGCAACTTGTATTGAATATATGAAGACTCATTGTGAAACAGATCAATCAACATTTAGATGGCACTTCACTGCAACCCAAGCTGAACCAAAGTGCTTCACAGCACTAAAAAAAAAAATAGGAACAAAGAGTTAAATACATGGACAATATAAATGAAAAATTATAATCAGTCATAAGAAAATTATAAAAAGCAAAAAATAAAATAAAAGCCATTCTAAATAAGTGGGTCTTTAGTTGTGCTAAAGGGAGATCCGTAATTTTGCGTAACTCCAGTGGAATGGTGTTCGAGTTTAGGAGCAGCGACTGCAAAGGAGCGACCACCCCATTGTTTGTACCTTGACCGAGGGACCACTAACAAAAGTACCATGTATGACAACTTTGCATTAAAAGGCCTTCATCTGCTCTGTGTTGGTGTGGCAGGTCTTTAAATGTGTATTCAGTCATCACCTCATTAGAGGCAAGACACAGCTACTAAAATAACTGCATTGGATGAGCAGGAATTTCTGCTGTGGACCAGAGACCTATATCCCCAAACGGGATCGTGGTTCAGTATATATTTGCATTAAACAACAACTGAATTCAGTCAGTTTAAGCCACACCAACCTCAGCAGAAAGAGCTCCCACAAACCCATTTCTAGCACAGAAACACACCCCACAGCAAGCGTTGCACACCAGCATTTATTGCTCAGTCAGCCACAATCCAGAATTGCACCCGAAAGCCCCCCCAAGTCACAGGGACGAGCAGTGTACAACCCCACAGGCCATCTGGCAGCATGGCAATGGCCCACTGGGAAACCTGGGACCACCAAACATCCCATCCGGGATGGGAATCTCACTTCCCTGCAGAGAAAGTAGGCAACGGGGTAATAATCCACAGAGCATCAGTTAGTCTGCGTTTAAAATCAGCCATAGCATGAAATACGGAAGGGGACAGTAGGACCACAGCAAAGCCATTTAATAGTCATGCTCAGGAAGAGGTTTGGCCTTGCAGGCCCTAAGGAAAGAGCCCATCCACCAGAAGCCATTATTCCGGTCCTTCCCAACATTACCTGTAACCGGAGGTGCACAAAGGTGACCGCAGCCATTAGAATGACACTTCCAGGGCTTGGGACAATCTTTGTCAGACTTGCATAGTCTGTCCCCTGCTTTTACAACATGACATCGAACTGGCCTGACTTCAGAAACAAGAGCAGACAAAAGGCATGTTAACATCACACCAATACAGATGCCACCACTTCCTCTCTGCCCAGCTACAAGCGGGCACTCAGGTGAGTGAGGCGCCAAGAGAAAAAGTTGCATGCAAAAGTCAGGACATGAAGCCCACTGTTCATCAGGGGGTGGATGAGCATTTCAGCTGAACCATCTTGTTATCCAGCCCAGCCCACTGTTGGGGGTCCTATAGGGTCATGCCAGTGGCCACACTAGTCTCCCAGTCACTATAGGGAAGGATCACATTTGTGCATTTTCATCGCTCAAAGGAGAGAAGTACTTACCAAGAGCTGGTGGCCCACAGTAACTCAGGTTAAAGTTACAGCACTTCATCTTGCCAGGACACTCATTATCACAGGAGCAGAATGTTGTTGTTGGCAGTGCGACCATACTTCTCGGGCAGGCCCCAGGTTTAGCAACTAGATAGGAAAGCCATAATATAGGCTCACTCACAGCTGTAGTAGCCAAAGACCAAACTGCATGCCAAGGCAGTCAAGATACAAGCACATCTTTAGTAGAAGTTCTTACATTCATTTCAACATTGTTAAATTACAGATTTTGAACTTCATTCAGGAATTTTTGTTCAGATTGAGGGATTTACTTGGACAACACAGCAATATGAACAGAAAATAGCCTTTTGAGCTCTTCAATGGATAACTCAGTTGTGAACAGCCTTCAATCTAGTCACCTTTTAGTTGTAACCCTGACACACAAATGGTTATTGGCAAAATAAGGGCCACCTTTCACTTAAAAGAAAGTGTCAAGCAACACAGCAATTAGCTACGACTTCTAGGGTTTGGTTGTCTTCTATATTACCATCAGTATAAACAAACATAATCAAACGTAGGCTAATTCTGAGGGAGCGTTAAACTTACTCAAACAGAATATATCCTGGAATCCAAATACCAACACAAAAAACCACTCAGCCAAGACGATAACCGCCAGAAACACCCGCATTATTGCTGTCCGGTCGTCTATTGCTTCTTACTTAGCGTGGTACTGACTTTGCAAAACGCGAATTTAAAGGCACATTTTAAAAGAGGCGTGGCGAGAAGACGGCGCTACATTTGTCATTGACGCATTAATTATCGCACAATATAGCGTCTTATAAAATGTATCTTTATTTTTTTCATTCTCAATTATCGCTTAATGTAGGGCTTGTATAATTCAAATATGTCTCAATGTTGAATATATTTATTGAAAGTGATATATACCAAAAAATACCTATTTATACAATTAGGAACACGTGAGAATACGGACACCGTTAGAACACAATTAAAGAAAGAAAAAAAAATTAACATTGTTTTGTACTGCAGTACACCCGATTTTGTTCAGTTCGAATATATTTGATATATAAGTTAATATATAAGGAAAATATATAAAATAATACATGAATCAGAAATGATGCGAATGAGCGCCGACTTACGTAATCCACCTTATAAATTTACGTCGCTATTCTGTTTTTTTTGTATCTAGGAATTAAATTTGTTAATTAAATTTTACTGGGGGGGGCTGCCCCCCCCCCCCCCCCAATCGTTGGTTGTTCCCCGCCTAGTGCCCATAGCATACTAGCGGTGTGGAAAATAGATGGATGGATGGATTAAATTACATAAAACTGGACTGTCGTTACGTCATGGATGCTTCATTACTGATCTGCATTCTTTGCAAAGGTGTGTGCACCATTATATCATTTATAGAAATTATTCTAGTAGTTTTTATTGTATAGTCATATATCCCGTGTGTGTCGTCATTGGACTTCCGGTGTGACGCAAACTGACGTCATTGTGAAACAATATGGCCGCCGCTGAGGGAATAGCAGTGTGTGCTGCCGGCCAGAGTAAATTAAATTTAGGCTCATCTGATTCACGTGAAAATGCTTCAGAAACCCTCTCGGAAGATAATCCTGATCTACGGAGTGTCTTGGTTACAAGTATTTTAAACCTGGAGAAGCTCGACACGGACCTGCATAGGTAGCTATGGAGATCATATTTTTGTATAATCTCATATTAATGTCATGTTTGGTTGGTTAACACACATGAATTACTGTCGCGACTTGTATAGAAGATAGGGAATGAAAAATATATGTGTTGGTATATTGTTTTGCTGTCCATTGCTGAAAGTATTCAATGTCAAAGTTAAACGATATCGTTCAAGGTATAATGCATTTAATTATGGCGAATATAATTAATCTCAATGAACACATAACCGATTATTTTCGATGGTGGTAATTAACATGACTATTGGTTATCTAAAGTTTTTTCCACGTTTCCTAAAGAGGTACACATCACTGGGTACCCCGTAGTCAGCGATTGTTTGGGGGCCAGATAGTAGGTCAGGCCCTCGTCGCCGCTGCCAAATCCGTCAGTGAAGATGTCTTCGCTCACTCTCTACACTGCTATTTTGTCCGAGCAGGTGAGCTAACATTGTGAAAAAAAAGTTCTTTTGCAACAGTGCATAACAAGCTTGTCCGTGGTGTGTAAGGATTTAACATAGCCCCGTGTTCTACTCACAGGAGACCCCAAAGTTCCAGTTCTGTATCAGGTGGATAGGACGAGGGATGGGAAGAGTTTTTCAGTTCGCTCTGTGAAGGCCATTCAGCACGGTCAGCCTATTCTGATATGCCAAGCCTCTTTCCACACACAGCAGCCCAGCCCTCTGCAACATCAATTCGCTATGCCTAATGTGCCCCCTCCTGAAGAACTACTGACAATTGAAGAACTCATCCACCAATATCTGAGGTACAGTACCGTCCCTACATTACATCATTCTGTCTGTCAATGTACTGCTTTTTAATTGCCAATTTCTAAGTCACGGGTTAGGTTGTGTGTGTTTTACCATTTTGTGCTGTGTTGATAGTAATCCGGATTTGGCTGAGAATGCCAAGCTGGGACTGAACAAAATTTTGGCTGATGAGGTTCCCATTGAGATTAAGCCAGTCAACCCACCTGATTTCTACACACGTATCGCCGTGGAGCCAAAGAAACTATTCTGGGTTCGAGCCAAAGGATATATCGGTATGTTTCAGATCTCCAGCAAGTGCCGCAAATTGAAAAGTCTATGAATGTATATTGGAACTGTATGATTTTCTGAATTATCAAGGGGTGGGGGGGGTCGCGTGTGTGTGGGGAGTTTGTTTGTTCTCTCTCTCTGTTCAGTGTCCTTCCATTACTCTCATTTCCTCCCGCAACCCAGTAACATTGGCTTCTGTATGATGCTCGTAGTGTGTAAGTGCGTGTGTGTGTTCAGTGATGGACTGTCATCCTATATAGCAGGGTTTCTCAAACTCCAGACCGTGGTCCAGATACAGACAGCACCACAACTTAATAAGGACCCTGTTAATAATGCACTTTATGAATCATTGGGAATGTGGCTTGAAGTCCAAAAACACAATTTATAACCACCAAACCTTGCACGCACACACCTCGCCCACACATTCACAATGACAAATAGTGGGAATGATCAGTGTGCATTAAACTAGTTACATTAATATCCCGTTATTGTTGTGTATTGATATTGAACTTTTTTGTTAATTTAAATTCAGGAAATGCTGTTTTTTATTGAAGTGTTCCAGCCCTCTGACTTTGAACAAAGATCTGATACGGACCCTTGACTACAGTGTTTGAGAACCGCTACTGTGCAGTGTCCTGTGCCTAGTCCTTCTTGGGATAAACTCCTTAAGTATTTTTAGAAAACATATTATTGAGGGAAACTTTTATGTCCATCTTGCTAAAATAGTTTTTGTGCAAATACCACAGTATAAATTTTCTGGCATCTTTACTCACAGGCGAAGGAAACATGAAACTGCACTGTTGTGTCGCTGCCTATGTGTCCGACTACGCTTTCCTCGGGACGGCCCTGCTGCCTTACCCCGGCTATCGGGTCCAGTTCTTGGCCTCTCTCGATCACGCCATGTGGTTCCACAATACCTTCCGTGCAGATCAGTGGATGCTGTACGAATGCGAGAGTCCCTGGGCAGGTAGGTAATGGTGGTAAATGACTCGTGTCCATGGTTACAGTGCATGTATGCCTTGGTTTATACAAGCTTCCTGGATAAATACTATTTTTTTTTCTAAAAACGCCTCACTAAAGAGACTTGATTATTGTAAACCTTAGTTGCAAAATAGTGACTTTATTGATTCTCACTTTAGAAAGAGCGATGTGACTTGTCAGTATCTGCATATGTGCCAGATAAATGAATGTGTGTGCATTCTACGTGCATCCTGCAGGGGGCAGCAGAGGCTTCGTTCATGGCCGACTCTGGAGGCGCGATGGCGTGCTGGCAGCCTCCTGTACCCAGGAAGGAGTGCTGAGGGTCAGAGCTGCGGCGCAGAGTAATCTATAAACGTAAATGCTGGGGACCTTCTCAAACCTGCAGAGCCACAGCCATAGAGAATATGATTTTGAAGTTGCTGAGATCAGAACGTCTTTCTTTTCAGGCCAGAAGCCATCCCCAGACTTCAGTTTTTCACATTCAAGTAAGCCAAATCCTGTGGAATAAATGTTAGCCCCCCCCCAAAAACTGACTAAAAGCATTATGGGAAATCTGGGTGTTGGGCCTTATCTGTGTTAAGCCTTTTGCCAAAATCTTGGTGTCAATTTTTTTTCCAACTTTGATAAGCAAATAACTGTTGCTAAGTGTTTTTTGTCCAGCTTAGGAGAATTTCAAAAATAGCCGTATCCTTCTGATGACGGGGGAAAACCTGCACATGCTTTTATTTAACCTCATTTGAAATACTGTAATTCTTTGTGCATTGGAGTCAGTCAGTCATGCTTCGCCTCGCTGCAGTTACTACAAAATGCTGCTATGCAGCTTTTAAGGGATGCAAAGAAGAGGGAATGCATGGCTGCAGTCCTGGGCTCCTTCCATTGGCTACCAGTTCAGTACAGGACGCAGTTTATTATTGCCGGTTTTATGTATATATATATATATACTGCACGCCGAGGTCCTCCCACCAGCTTCTTTTGTCCTCCCCAAGGTCCCGTGGGTGAGCTGCATTTGCAGTAGTAGCACCCAAGCTTCGGAGTACCTTACCACTGCATATTAGACGCTCTTCTTCAGTTTAATGTTTAATCCTGTACTTAAAACTCACCTGTATTCAGCATTGGAGGAGACTTAAAGGTACTAGAGAGCAGACTGTATATCTGTGTTTTATGTTGCTCTTCTGCCTTGATATCGTGCTGTGATTTTATGATCTATGCAAAGCACTTTGGTCAGCAAGGGCTGTTAAATTGCTGTATAAATGAAGCTGACTTGAATAAATAATTGAATCATTAATGATTAAATGATTAATTGTACCTAATATTAAAACTTATAATAATAAATATCTGTTGAATCCCTAACTTAATGTACAATTAACACAAGTCGGGGAGCACTTTGAAGACGAATTATGCAACTACATGTGATTCTTAATTTACGTCACCATTTGTTTCTGTAATAAAAGTATTTAATCAAATCCAGGGCAAGAGTTACTGAAAGAATGACAAAACCAGTAAAAACCTGAACAGAAATATTACATCATATCATACAGATTGGATGAATATTGTGGGTGACGTACAGATTTAAAAACGTTTTTATGTATTTTTGTGTTACTGATTTTTGGCTACCCATTTGGGGGAAATGGTTAGATATCCTCAAATCAGAGCAACAAATAGAATAATCTTAATATACCTAAAAAGTCAATACCAATTGCTCTACACAAAACAACACTGTATTTCACCATAATTTCTTTCTAAAAATTCTCAGGTTCATGAAAATGACTCATTTTAATATTTAATGGTATTAATTTCCAGCAAAAAAAAAAAGGCCTACTGCAAGCAAATTTAACCTGAATTTCAGTGCTTATAAAAAAAAGGGCTCGATGAGGAGATGGCCCTAAGAGAAGAGAGGATGTTGTATTATAAGTAGGGATGTTAAACTATTCTTTATTTTTAAATCACACACCTTAGTGCAGTTGATTCAACTTTTTTGATGTGGCCCACATGAGATTTTTGCTCAAAGTCAGAGGTGCAGAACAGTTTTCTGCAACAGTACAGCATTTAATGAACTTAAATGAATTGGCTTTAGATATTGGCCATCATAATATATAATATATGCCCTTTTACATCAGTATGTTTTATGAGTCTGTGGCAGCCAGTGAAATCCCGTTTGCTGTTGTGTGCTGGGGTATGAGCTGAAGACGGCGCACACCAAGAGACGCGATAAACAGATCCACGGAGCTATATTCTGTGATCTTGGCCCCGCTAAGATCACAGAATCATCAACAAAGCTAAAATCGGAAAATCTACCTACAGAGATCTGGCCACTCACCAGTCTGCGTACCTCAGAGATTGCTGCCACCAAAATGCTCACAAAGTTTACGAAGCTCCCCCAGCAGCAGAGGAAGACGGCCATCTTGCCGGTAAAACACGATGTTCCATGCGCCTACCTGTATGGGCCGCCTCAAACTGGGACCCAAGTGGCACCATGTAGCAGGTGATGCCTCAGCACCACACCAGCCCCCATCCCCAACTGGCCTTACCCTATTAGCTCTTCAACGGTTTTAACTCTTCCAGGGATAAGATTCCCAAAGGCTTTCCCCCATCCCCTTCATGGTGCGTGCAGTCTTCCTGTGGGCAGCTGGAGCAGAACTACACCGGCAGAGAGCATTAGGGTATTGTGCCTGTTTATTTCAAGCGAGTGGTTATATAGTGGCCGGAGTGTCAGTCCCGCCAATAACCCCCATTTTTCCCTCTGCAAGTTACCCAGGCAGCACAATACGTCGGCGCTACGTGTTTTAAGGTCGGTATTTAATAGCAATTTCAGTTGTTTGCGCAATGGTGCTACGTAGCGCCTCCTTAACATTGTCCATGCGATGTAATTGCGACGTTTTCCATCTCAATAGCGATGAAAATGCGACGTCTAAGCGAAATTCCGCGACCCTTTTTATTACCTTACGTGATGATTCCGCGACCCCTTTTTAATAGCCTACGCGATCACTTCCCGGCCCTCTTATACTAAGTACTATCCTACAGAAGACCGCTTAATGTCATACCCATTAAGACTACGTTAGGATTAGGCCGGTACTTCATCCCGTACGCCATTTAATCTCCTCAACATTCATAATAATTCAGAGTTTTGCAATAAAATTTACTACTTTCAAAATGATTTCTCTTCCACAGTGGAGCTATCCACGGCTTCCACCAAGACTGTTGTAATGACCCCAACTCGGGGCTTAAAGAAAATCCTGAGTTTGCCCACTGGACAAGACGAATTTGTAACGGCGTTCATGTGCTCTCATATCTCTACGATTTTTCAGGACAGAATTTGAAAGCAGGGAAACTCCCATATGCGCGGCGGCTGGCGGGCAGCCCGCCCCCAAAGCCCGGTGACGTGGATCAGGGCGGTAATCCCGGAGCAAACTAGACCTACGCAGACCGGCCGCCTCACAGCACAGCGCACCGTGATCTGCAGAGGAGCTCGGCCAGCATGCCGCGCGTCTACATCGGGAGGCTCAGCTACCATGTCCGGGAGAAGGACATCCAGAGGTTCTTCAGCGGCTACGGGAAGCTGCTAGAGATTGACTTGAAAAATGGGTGAGGATATGTTTAGGGCGGAAGTTGAGAGAGTGAGGATTTCCGAGTATTTGTTTAGTAGGCTAAATGAGCCACGTCTGCTGCAAAAAAGGTGCCTTTTGGAAAAGCAACGTTTATGAAAAGTGTCCTTGCGGCTGAGACCGCAGCCCAACTCTGGTGTTTTGTTTGTACGTCTACAAAATGGCGACGGAAACGTGGTCCAGGGAATATAACGGGAGGGACTGCATTGCAGGGATGTGGACCTTGGTTAAAGCTTTAAAAATAATCGTGGCTGATGCACCGTACATGTAGGTCTGTTGCAAAATATCGTAATTAACATGTACTGATCAGACCAAACTAGTGGCAGTTGACCTAGTTTTGTGATTAAAACTGCGTCAGGATCAGGCCGCTCCTCCCCCCCCCACCCCTATCGAGCAGCTTGAGTGTAACATTGTTTGAGATCACTGGTAATGTAGAGCCTGTAAACTTAGGCCTCAACTTTTTACCTGGTATGTGTAGCGTCACATTGTGTGCACCGCATGGCCCCACAACATCATTAAAACCTGTTACTTTTCACCGTGTGTGTAACATTAATCGGGGTCAACTCAGTTTAATAAATATCCGTGAGCGCCATTAGGAGAATTAACAACCAAAAGTGTAGTGTTTTGGTTACTTGTGCTTATTACTTTTGAAAGGGCTTTCACTGCATTGTAAGTCTTATTTATGCATTGTCTCCCTGGCTGGCTTTTCCTCATTACTTGTGTGTGAGGAATAGGTTCCAATTCAGTGGGGGGGGGGGGGGGGGGGGGGGGGGGGGGGGGGGGGGGGGGGGGGGGGGGGGGGGGGGGGGGGGGGGGGGG